>CM053581.1:511975302-511991199 GCA_028627135.1 Pseudochirops cupreus | reverse complement strand
GTTGGAAGAAGCTGTTTGCATCCAGAGAAAGAATTATGGAGCCTGAATACAGATTGAAACAAACTATTTACTCTCTCTTTTCTTTTTTGTTTTGTTTCTTCTGTCTCGTGGTTCATTCCATTGGCTATAATTCTTCTTTACAACATGACTAAAGTGAAAATATTTTAATGTGAAGTATCTATAGAACTTATATCTGATTTGCATGCTGTCTTGGGTGGGGGACGGGGAAGAAAAGGAAAGGGGAGAAAATTTGGAACTCAAAAGCTTGTGGAACTGAATGTTGTAAATGAAAAAGAAATAAATAAATTTATTAAAAAAATAAATTCTTCTTCATTGCATGTCCTATTCCTAAGGGGTTCTGTCATTTGCTAACTACAAAATGGTTGGAAAGTGTTTTTATTTGGATCAGCTGTGTTGATTGGCCAATGAGTTACTCTTAATTGAAAATATTTCTTAACTTTGATAAAGTGGTGGGAATTTTGAGATGCCATAACTGGATGGTGGGCAGGTATATTTCTTGATATCCTTCTAATCTCAACATCTGCACAGCTACCACCTGTTAATTGTCCATTCCTTAATGACCCAACATGACTCCTGTTTTTCTTCCCAATGCTCCATTTTGAGGAATCTCTTTAGCTCATCTTCAATGAATATCGCTGGCATTTATCTTTTAGCACAGGTGAACATTTATTTTCAGAAATATGTTTGTAAGAAAAGGCCAAATTTTTTTCTTTATTGAATGCCAAAAACGACTGCCTAGGAACAAAACCAACAGAGAACAATCCAACAATCCTTACGTGGGACAGTCTCTTATTCAAGTCAATAGGATATGTGCGTGGAAAATTGGCTGAACATCATATTATGCTCAACCTTCTATTTGTGTCATGCTTACTTCCACCTCCTCAATGTTCTTTTCTGCTGTTGGGGGTCTGACAACCACTGACTGCAAGTGACCTCTGACACA
The DNA here is from genome assembly GCA_028627135.1 of Pseudochirops cupreus. Taxonomy (NCBI): domain Eukaryota; kingdom Metazoa; phylum Chordata; class Mammalia; order Diprotodontia; family Pseudocheiridae; genus Pseudochirops; species Pseudochirops cupreus. The sequence goes on along the minus strand of CM053581.1, from coordinate 511,990,235 downwards.
GATATATGCAGGGAATGGAAATGGATTCAGGAGGTGTTTTCAAGGACACAGTTGTCTATGATCTTGTGAAATAGTTGTTGGCTTTAGTGTATTCTATACCCAAAAGGCTAAGCAGTTTGAAATATAGCACGATGGATTAAAATGTCCACAGGGATACATCCAAGAGAAGGAAACATATAGACACATAGGCTAATCTATCCAATTACCATTCTCCACAGAGATATACTACTTTTTTTTAGAAAGATGTAAAAGGGTTCTTTTTTGCTCTCTTTCTTACCCCAGAATGTTCCTTCTTCCTCCTACCTATACAAATCCTATTCATCTTTCAAGATTGTTTCACCTTTTCTTTGAAGCCTTACCCAACTATTCCAGTTCGTGCTAATCTCTCTCTTTTCTTAACTATTACATTTATATAACAAAGCTAATATAAGCTTTGTTGTTTTTGTCTTCCTATTAAACCGTAAATTCCTTAAGATCAAACATCATGTATTGTCTTGTTTTCAGTCAACAAGCAGTCATTAAATACCTTTGATGTGCAAAATGCCATGATAAGTACTGGAGGAAATTGCAAGGTTTAGTTAAAACATGGTCTAACATGACTATATGACACCTTCACACATTCTTATAAAATAAAATGATGAACTCTTCATAAGAGAGATGCAAACAAAGTACTATGAGAATTTTGGAGAGGTGAAGTTCTTAATAGATTGGATGGATCAGGGACAGTTTTGTGGAGAAGATGCCATTTGTTTGTGTTTGGATGATTTGGAATTCAACAGAGGAAGAAGGAAGACTATATATCAGGCACAAGCAACATCATGAGCAGGGCATAGTGGCAGAAAAATGAGCTTGTGCAATGAATAGTGTCTAGTCCAGTTTGGCTGGAGTATAGAGGACAAATAAAGGAAACAATGTAAAAGGAGTATTGAAAGGTGTGGTGGAACGAAATTGTGGAGGGCCTTGAATATGAAGCTAAGGAGATTAAATTTTATATGATAGGCAATAGGGAATTATTAAAATTTTTTTAGCAGAGAAGTAGTATGGTCATTATGTATAAAGAAGATTATAGTCTGTTAGTGATATTAAAGGTGAAGTAGAGGGGGGAGTCAGTGGAGATGTGAATACTTGCTAGGAGGTTGCTGTAAAAGTGCAGTAGGTGGCAAAATGGGACTATTCTAATATGATAGGAGAATAATGAGGCCTCTGCCACTACCTAGGTATATGCTTATAAGCAAGGCATTTTGACTTCTCGGTGATATGGATCTGTAAATAGAAAAAAATGTCTAGAGATGTAGATTTGGGAGATTGCTGATGCAGAGGTGACAGTTGAACCTGTAGGTACTCCATAAATATTTGTCAATTGATTGTTAATTTCTCTATTTCCTATGAGCATCCTACTCTGAATAAGTATTTCATTTGTCCACTCATTCCCCCAGGTTTTTTATTTAAAGTATTGCTGGGGTGACAGACTAATCTAAAATTCTAGGGGAAAAATCAATAATTTAAAACATTATCTCTGGGATTCTGTTCTTATATTTCTGTAGCATCAATAACACATTTCCATTCCCTCTAGTTGCATTCTCTCTATTTCTTTAAAAAATACTTATCTCAGCATTCCCTCTCTGTAAGTAGGCACGCAGCAATAGAAGTTGCATGCCTTCTTTCAAGTCACTAGAGCAATGGGAAAAGTTAGCCCTTTAAGTTAACCTCACCAGGTGATTTAAGCTGATTTAAAATTTAAGGTCTCACTGCACTAGATGGGCTTGTTATGGTTTCAGTTATCATGGAATCTGAATGACAATGTTGTTGTCCATCATACTTTAGTAGCATGTTCTGCATTCCTTAAAGTTTGAAACTTTTAAGGCAAGGGAGATGTGCTGCTCTATTCAGGCTTCAAAAAAAAAAGAAAAAGCACCACCACCTAAATTCATTTTCTGGACATTCAAACAGTCCTCTATAACCTGACCATTACCTACTCACCTTTATATCCCATCTTTCACTATTTCCTACATGACCTCTCTGCCCCAGTCATACAATTTACTATCCCTTGAACACAACTTGTACATTTCTTTGCATTTAATAATGCCATTATTCCTCTTCACTGCCACCATATATGCTGGTACCCTGTTCCTTCTTTGCCATCTCCAATCCTACTTGTTCTTCAAACTTTTAATTCAAGTTGCAACTTCTGTGTGAGGTCTTCTTTGGCTACTCAAGCCTGTAGTGATCTTTTCCCCCACTTAACTCCTAGAGCAATTGTTTCTAGCTCTCATTTAATGTCTATGTTGCTGTTTAACTTTGGAGGAATCTAGTTTTTATCTCTGCAAGTGGGCAGTAAATTCTTTAAGGTTTAACCCACCTCAATGCCTAGTACAGTATGCTTGAATATGATAGAGACAACACTACTATGAATGCCTTCAGTTTCATCTTTAGAATGTAGATAAGAAGGAGGAAATAAGTGGAAAATGTCAGAATGAATAGCAGTACTTTTTACTTTAGTAAAAAAGATTGGCCTTCAATTGTGGAATTGCTGATGGTATTGTGGGATATTTATGCTAGGGAGCATGCCTGATCTGTAAGAAATGACCAATATGAAGCAAAACTTTGGAAGACTTATGTAAATGTATCCACATAGAAGAATGCAGAAGCAGGAGAAGAACATACACAACTATAGTCATGTAAATGAAAATTGATACTGAAAACAATGAAACTCATTAATTGCAGTAACCAATTTTGGTCCCAAGAAATGATAATGAAACACACTTCTCTTCACAGAGAGATGGAGGACAAAGGTGGGATTGTTGCTCATGCTTTCAGAACTGATTTTTAGCTTTGTTTTACTCTTTTTCTTTGTTACAAGGTAGTGCTCATCATGGCATTATGTAATTTGGAAAATAACTGTGATATAACAAACAGAGGTAAGTAAATTAATAAAATAAGAGGCCGTTTAGGAAGTCATGTTTTATAGATCAGCAGTGACATGGTCTAGACTAGTAGTTCAGGTTTGAGATTAGAAGGAAATGAAATACTCATGGAACATTAATGAAGAGGTTCTCTTAACCATAGCATGAAAAGAATGTAGCAACTTAGCTTGAAGAGATACAGTATCAGCTTAATCTTCATACAGGAATGTATCTGATCAGCAGAAAAGGTTTTGGTGACTTGAATGACCATAGGTCTGAAGGGTATTGACTCCTCATGGGGGGATGGCCTTTTTATGGTCTTCGATAACCAGGAAATTGGTCAAGGGCTTAAGTCAATTAGGTGTTGAGAATTAATATTTTTGGTGGAAAAAAAATCTAGCCTGACTTATGTAATAGAGAACCTGGTAGATATTGCTTCTACTATGCTATGCTAAGTTAAAATACTTTCTCAGATAGTGTTGTTGCTAACTTTGGATAGTCACAGAACTATGCTTATGATAGGCACTCAATAAAGACTTGTCAATTGACTGATGGATTTTTTACGAGCAGGTAACCTCCAAATGCTAGAGTTGGACAGGACTTTAGAGATTATCTAATCAATTGCTTCATTTTACAGATGAGGAACCTGAATTGGAGTTTTCTGATTGAGTTTTGGGATGACAGTTAATCTCTCTTAGTTTATAGATATTTCTGCTGAAATGGGTAAAGAGGTATTTTCCCCTCTTGCTTGACAAGCTGTCAGAAAACTGAATCCCAGTGCTGGATAGTCAAACCCCGTTATCATTGCTCTTGCTGTTACATTGATTTGCATCTATCTTAGCATCTAATCATGCCCTTGGAAACAAAAATGCATAGCGAATGCCTAGTAATAACACAGCCTGTGAGGCAGGTGCATGTCCCATCCCCTAAGCCCATTTTCTCCCACACCCACTTTTAAGTTCAATTGGCATTGCTTTGAAAATATGATACTAGAAAAACCAGATTGTATTTTTTGGAACCAACAAAGTAAATCTCATCATCTGATGTGTTAGCTGAAACTGCAGCATTTTCTGGTCCAGGCAATGAATCATGATGGCAAAAATACATAGAGGTTTCTGGCATAGGCATCAGGGCTGCAGATAATATCTTTGTACAAGTTTTTGTTTTCCCTATCTTTTTAGGCTTATGGACAGACTTTTTTGGGGGGCGATAGAGAGGCTATTGGGATACCATAACAGGAAATTTCATTATGTGCACAGCTGCCTTATCTAGCCCAACTTTGGACTAGTTCTATGCTTCACAGCTAATAAAGACAAATCTACTTTCTCATACTTGGCCACTTCTTTCTCAACTTCATTCCTCCCTTTCATCATTTCCTCACTAAACTGTCTCCTGACTGACCAAAACTTCAACTAGTCCTGCTCTGTATTGTGTTATTCTCTACCTCCTTCTTTCCTACCACCATCCATCTACTACTTCCTGGAGAAAGGCATAAAAGTTCTTTTTTTATTCTTATAGAGGAATGGGTAACTGAGGGATGCTTTGGCTTAGGCTTTCATGGTTAAGGTAATATCTACATGAATACCTAAAGGTTAAGTTATGTATTTATGGGACACCTTCAAGATTGGTCTTCAATGTATCATGTCTCCACTTATGAGGAGCTATGAGCAAGGGATTTGATCATATTCCATGGGGGGGATTTTCTGTTTTTGCAAGCATCACTCTGTTCACATGTCAAGCTCAGAAGCTATGGAGGCACTGGTCTTATGGATTTCCATCAATATTTTTCCTCCCCTTGCCATTCAAGCACAAGTATAGAGCTCTAAGCTTAGCACAGTGTGAAATTTATCTCACGTCTAGTCCTAGGTGTTTTAGTAGTCTAGCTGATCCATAGGCCATTCAAATCAGAAGGACTCTAGAGAATATATAGCCCTGCATCTTGCCCAAAAAATCCAGTGACTGGATAGAGACTAGGACCTATCTTCTGACTCCAAGTAACAATTTTTGTTGTTCTTATTGAAACAATACTAGTAACCCACTTTGACCATTTGGTTATGACTTACCAAGGAAATGAGCTAATTTCAGTTGTACCCTTGTGGATGTCATTTGATAGCATGGCAGTAGAAATGATATGGTGCTGGGAGGTATGGGTCTTGGGTTCTAGCCCAATTCTGTCACTACCTATTGTATTCCTGTGTGTAAGTTACCCAGCTTCTCTAAATCCAATCCACTAAGGATAACCATTCCTTTTGTTACAATATCCTTGCATCAAAACATAAGGATCAAATAAGAACTAAGATTATGTATACATTTAAATTCTTTGAAATTTACAAAATGCTTTATAATTACTACAGTAATTAATAGTTTTAGCATATTTGTGCACATCACTTCTTGTGAAAAAAAAACATACAGGATTTAGTGGAATGAAAGTCTAGTATACATTAGCAATATGATGTTACTGGTACCCTCTTAGGCTACATTAATAGAAGGGTTCATTTCTGATTACCACTTTTATTTTTTTATATTTATTTTTAGTTTTCAACATTCATTTCCCAAAGATTTTGAATTAAATATTTTCTTCCCATCTCTCCCCTACCCCTCACCCCAAGATATCAAACCCACTGAATACCCCTTCTCCCAATCTGCCCTCTCTTATATCCCTCCTGATTCTCCCCCCTTACTTTCTTGTCAGGCAAAATATATTTCTATACCACATTGCCTGTATACCTTATTTCCCGGTTGTATGTAAAAAATGTTTTTTTTTAACAATTGTTTTTAAAACTTTGAGTTCCAGATTTTCTCCCTTCTCACTTCCTGGATTACCACTTTTAAAGAAGGGTACTGACAAACTGAAATGTATACAGAGGAATAGGTGACTACAATGATGAGGGGGCTTAACACGTTTTAGAGTGTAGCATGATTGAAAGAACTAGGGATGTGAAGCCCGAAGGAGAGTAGACAAAGGCAGGACGTAACAAATGCTATCAAATACCTGAAAGGATGCTACAGAAGAGGAATCAGTGATATTCTGTGCAGATGCAGAGGGCAAACTTATTAACAATGGACTGAAGCTCCCAGAAGACTAAGGCTGAAACATGTGTCCCATCTTGTCAGAGAGGTGATTCATTTTGCAGGTATAGAATGAGGTGTATGTTTTCAGATGCCACCAGTGCAACACAGATTTGTTGACTCCACTTATTTGTTACAAGGAACAACTTTTATTTGTAGAGGGAGAAGTTTTGTGGGGTAGAGTAGTGATAGAAAAGAATGTCAATTAAACATTAAAATATATTGAAAAGAGTAAAAGAAAGTTCATAAAGGGACAGAAAGAAAGCCAGTTTTGGTACTATGTCGAATTCAATGCATACTTTTTAAAGTTGCACAGGGTAGCTTCATGACTTCGTATTCAATCCTCTTTTTCTGTATTTCTTCCCATGTAGAAATGTTTATGTTTGTTGGCAATATGAAGTTCATAATAAAACCTTATTTTATATAAATAAATGTGATTTTAAAAGAAAAATGAATTGAAGTTATAATGAGACATCTATCAGCTCATTTTAAGAAATAGCTTCCTAACAAGTGGACAAGTTCCAAAACAAAATAAACTGCCTTGTTGAGTTTCTGGTCACCAGAGATATCCAAACACAGTTTGGATAGTCACTTGTCAAGGCCTTTATTGAGGAGATTCACATATCAGGCAGGAGATGAAACTCATTGGCCTCTAAGGTCCTTCTAACTCTGAGGTTCTACTAACCTACTTTCTTCCTTATTCTAATGGCTAGTGAAGGTCTTCCTTCATTGCATATTGGCTAATGAGCTGTATTTAAGTTTAAATTTTATAAGGGATGTTTGTGCTGGCATTTATCTTTAAATAATCCATTGAATATCATCAAATCATATCAACTTTGGGAAGTATTGACTCAGTGCCCTTTAGAGCTTTAACTGCAGAGCAGCTGACTGACAACTAACTATCATAGTGGACTTCTGATGCTATTTCCTACTCCAGTCCTGACAGCAATGGCCAAACAGCATGTCTTACAAGGCCATTATTATTCGGCCAAATACCAATAAAGTTCTTGTTCAATGTGATTTATTTATCATATTGATCCAAAATCTCAAAGCCAAAAGCAAATTAAATGAGTGGTTGGCTGGGGTTACTATGAAAATGCAATACCGATAAAAATCAGATTGTTATCTTCTGCATACTTGAAGGATTAATCGGGAACCCTTTTCTTTCTGCCTTCAATTTAATGTGTTAAGCAGATGCTTTGGGAAATCATGGCTTCTGTGTAGTGTGGCATTTATCACAAGCTATTTCTGTAGAGGCCAAATATCTAATTAGCAATATTGGTAGTTTAAAAAAGTAGTATCAGTGCACTGGCACCATCTCTGAAATGCCTGATGAGAACTTATTTCTACCTATCTCACATTTTCTCAGACCCTTATGATATATAAGCTGTAACCTAGAAATGAATCTTCTACAAACAATGTCACTTCAATTGGCAGTATGTTTTTGCTTAGATGCTATTTTATGGAAAGGTGTTTTATTGATACGATGAGTGGCATATATCTTGTGGAAAATGTCCTTTGTAGAGATTTATGGGGATTTAGAACATATTTTACAAATGAGGAAATTGAGGCCTGCAGAGATTAAGTGACCTGCTTAAAGACAAATATATATAGTTAGGCCAAAATTTGAACTTTGGTCCTCTGAGTCTAAGTATGTTTTCAATGCCACCACAACTCATAATTAAGAGAGATTTTTAACAATAAAGCCTCAAAAAGATATTTTTGGTTAAATTTTATGTTTTTCAATGTCATCCTTGCTGTCATAAGTAGATTGTGGGATAGACATAAAATATGAGAATAGTTCTTTTTTCCTATTTCCTCCTTTCTTCCTCTCCCCTTAGCAAAATTTTGGAGGAAGGACAACTTGTTTCTTCTACTTCCTCTTGTCCCCTCTTCTCTGTTATGGTTATTTCTCTACCTCATACCTCATGTATCTAATGTTCTTGCCTATCGAAACTCTCTTCCCTGTGGTTCCACACCTACTTTAACTCTATCTTGTAGTTCTCTCAGCTCCAAAAGACATTGCTGTACTTTATTCTCCCTCCAACCTCAGTGATATGTCAGAAGGAAAATCAGGGATAAAAGTAATTAACTCCAAAGCACAATGACTTAATTTTTGCATATTTTTAAAGGTTATTTATTAACCTAAATGAATATCAAATTAAGTTTCCTAAACTTAATGCTTCCTAAAGTAGAATATGGAGAGCAATGAGATCTGTGTCTCCAGAGTTCTGAGTTAAGGCAGAGATGGCAAATACTTAGTTCTCAAACTAGATTAAAATGCAATTGGGAAATAGTTAACACAATAAATAAAGACAATAGAATAAAGCTCATGTTAATATGTGGTTTTCTAAGTCAGTATGTGACCTGTGGGGAATCTTATTATAGTTGAAATCACTGACTTGAGGGAAATCTTGATGGGTGGATAAAAGGAACATCCTTGGGATAGTGAAGATTTTTGAGTCTTTTTGAGATTCTGGGATATGCTTTTGCTAGCCTTTTAAAGTCAGCATGAGAACATTGTGGAGGAAAGAGAGGCATACCTTGAATATAATATGGATTAGGTTCTAGATCACCACAATAAAATGAATATAACAATAAAGCAAGTCACACAAGTTTTTTGTTTTCTACTGCACATAATAATGTTTATACTCTAGACTATTAAGTATACAATAGTATTATGTCTAAAAAAATGTATATACTTAATTAAAATACTTTATTGCTAAAACATGCTAACTCTCATTTGAGCCTTCAGTGAATTGTAATCTTTTTTGCTGGTGGACAATCTTTCCTTGATGATGATGGCTGCTGACTGCTCAGAGTGGTGGTTGCTAAAGGTTGGGGCAGTCACGGCAGTTTCTTTGACTAAAACATCATGAAGTTCATGGCATCGATTGACTATTCCTTTCACAAATAATTTCTCTGTAGCATGTAATGCTGTCGGGTAGCATTTTACCCACAGTAGTACTTCTTTCAAAATAGAAATCAATGCTCTTAAAACCCACTGTTGGTTTATCTGTTGAATATCTATTCTCACTTTAAAGCCCAACTTAAATTTCATTTCCTCTGTGATGCCTTCCGTGATAATTCTTTCCCATAACTTAACATAGTTCTCAATTTTGCAAAGCTTTGATGAGTAATGTGGTATAATTAACTATGTTTATGTTTCACCTGCCTTTGGGAATATAAAACCCATGGTCACTGGGACCATATCTTAGTTAAACTTTTTATCTCCTCCAGAGCCTAGTTTAGAGCTCTAAATACAGTAGACAATAAATATTCGTTGAACGAATAAATGAAAAAATGGGGGCTTTCTTAGGTACAAATCACTGATCTAAGCAACGGAGGAGATACAGAGATAAGTAAGCTATGTTTCCTACCTTCAAGGAATGTACAGTTATTGAGGGTGTGTGTGTGTGTGTGTGTGTGTGTGTGTGTGTGTGTGTGTGTGTGTAAGTGTGTGTTTGTGTGTGCATGTATGTATGTATGTATGTGTGTGTGTGTGTGTGTGTGTGTGTGCTAAGACTTGTAAGCTATAGTTAAAAACTTAACTTGTAGTCTGAACAAATTTACCTTTTACTGCCAGCCCTTCTTATTCATCTTTATGTGCTGTGCCCTAAGGTCCACTGGGCCTTTCCATCTAACTTGTAGATAAAACCTCCTTCTATTTAGTCTTTCTCATGAGATAGAATATGAGTTCCTTCAAAATCAGGACTGTTTTTACCTTTCTGTTGTTAGCCAGTAGCTTAGTGAATAGAGCTCTGGAGTCAGAATTATGAAGATTTGAGTTCAAATCTTGTCTTAGACACTGGCTTTGTGACTCTGGACAAGTCATTTAACTTATTAGCCTCAGTTTCTTCATCTGTAAAATGGGGATAATAATAACACCTATCCAACATGATTATTGGGAGAATCAAATGAGTAAGCACGTAAAGCACTATGTATAACTTATAGCATTTTATAAATGCTACTTACTGTTGTTGTTATGAGTATCCTCAGCACTTAGCATGGTGCTTTGCACATAGTAAGTACTTAAAAAAATTCGTTTGTTCATTCATTCATTTGGAACAGGTCAAAAGGCAACCCAACTTATTTCTATATTCCAACTCCACTTTCTTTGAAAGTATCAGTTTCTCATTTCTATGGAGAGTAGAGAAGGCCCAGTCATGTCCTCTAATAGCCACCCTAAAGGCATCTAGCCCCACCTCTCTGCCCTTCTTTCCTCAAAGCTTTGGGGTGATGGAAATGAATTTAAATTGAAAAAAATCATCTTTCAAGTACATAAAAAAGATCATGTACAAAGAGAGAGGAAGAGAAATGGAACATTGACTGAACCTGAATGCTTCAAAGAGGCTTAAGAGGAATGAAAGGATGGAGCTATAAAATGTTTACAGCCTCCTAGGAATAATTGAATATTTCCTGTTTTGTTGTATTGAGATTTTATGAGCCAAAACATGGGACTTTTAAAGCTTATTTGCTTTGCTCTTCACTAGGTTTAATTAAGTTTGGACTTGAGGCTTGAAGTTCTCAAAAACTAGGAGATTTAAAAAACACAACAAAGAACTTTCCACATGGCTGTGTAGATAGATCATCTACATAGATCCTGAACCCTCTGCACATTGTCCTAAGGTATGGATCCATCTTACTCTGTTTAAGCACTGAAATGTATGAACATTGCCATGAGAAAGGAAAGTGAAATGGAAAAATACTATTGAAAATGTATTTTAACAAAATGAAAGGAACCAGACTTCTAGTGTCAAGATGGTGGAGTGAGGAAGGAACTCTCTGAAGCCTTCCCATATTCCCCTCCAAACAACTAGTAAACCACTTCAGAATTGATCTAGAAGCAGGGTGAGCAGCTCACTAGCTTGATAGGAAAGGTGTATCTCCCTGGGATGAGAGGGGAGTAAAGTCTAAGAGCAGCAACAGCAGAAGCAGCAACCAGCCTCATAGCAAGGGGCTTGCAGCAAGGCTCCAAGCCTTGGGAAATTGACCAGTGAAGCTCCCACTCTTCTGCAAGCCAGCAGCCCACTAGGCAATTGAGCAGTCTGTGCAGTACAGCAAAGCCCACCCCAGCAACCTCACCCTCAGCAAAAGCCACCAGCAGGGCTTTGACTCCATTGCTAACTAGTAGTGAAGCCCCACTCCAGGGCAACAGTGAGACCCCACCCCTAGGATTTACCAGCAGAGAGACCCTGTTCCACAGCAACCCAGTAGTAGGGTCCCACCCCTGGAGCAGGCCAGCCGCTAAATTTTATACCCAGGGAGGCCAACAGGGAGGACCCTCCCCCCCCAGTGCAATCCTGGGGGAAGCCTAGTCTCCAGAGAAAGCAAGCAGTTAAGCACTGAAGCCCAGTGAAAGCTAGCAGTAAGACCCAGAGCCCCAGCACAAAAAATCTGGGACAATATAGGACCAGAGCTCAACTCTGACAGAAAAACACCAAGTCACAAAAAAAGCCGAACAAATGAGCAAAAAAAGAGATTGATTATAGAAAGTTACTATTGTGATATAGAGGGTCAAGGCATAAACTTAGAAGAGGACAATAGTGTCAAAATAGCTACATGTGAATCTCAAAGAAAAATGTACTCAGGCCCAAACAAATTACTGAAAGAGCTTAAAAAGGAGTTTAAAAAGCAAACTAGAGCAGTAGAAGAAAAATCGGGAAAAAATGAGAGTAATTAAAGAGAATCATGAAAAAAAGAGTCAATAGCATGGGAAAAGATATAGAAAAATTTACTGAGAGAAATACTCCCTAAAAAATAGAATTTGCGGCAATTGGGTATAGAAATTCATCTTGCCCTATAAGAAGGTGAGGGGAAGTATAAGGGGGGATATAATAGAGGGAAGATTGGGGGAAGGAGTATTCAGTATGCTTGCCATCTTGGGGTGGGGGATAGGGAGAGATGGGAAGAAAATCTGTAACTCAAAATCTTTGGGAAATGAATATTGAAAACTAAAAATAAATTAAAAAAATAGAATTGGCTAGATGGAAAAAAGAAGTACAAAATGTCATTGAAAAAAATAATTTCTTAAAAAATAGAATTGAATAGGTGGAAACTAATGACTCCACAAGACATCAAAATATGATAAAACAAAATCAAAAAAGTAAAAAAAAAAAGAAAACATGAAATTTCTCATTGGAAAAACAACTGACCTAGAAAATAGATTTAGGAGAGATAATATAAGAATTATTGCACTACCTACTTGAAGTCATAAAAAAAGCCTGGACAATATTTTTCAAGAAATTATAGAAGAATCATGCCCTGATATATTAAAACCAGAGGGCGAAATAGAAGTTGAAAGAGTCCATTGATCACCTGAATGCGATCCCAAGATGAAAACTCTCAAGAAAACCATAGCCAAGTTTCAGAGTTCACAGATAAAGGAGAAAATATTGTAAGCAACCAAAAAGAGATAATTCAAATATCATTTAGCTATAGTCAGGATCACACAGGATTGGGCAGCTTCCACAGAACCAGAAGGCTTGGAATATGAGGAGTTAGGATTCCAATGAAGAATCACCTACACAGCAAAATTAAATATAATCTTTCAGGGAAAAAATGGATATATAACAAAATAGAGGACATTCAAGCATTTCTAATTAAAAGACCAGAGTTGAATAAAAAAAAATTGACCTCCAAATACAAGACTTAAGGGAAACATAAACAGGTAAATAGGAATCAAGAAAGAGAAAGCAAATTCAATAAGGTAAAATGGTTTATATTTCTGGATGGCAAGATAATATTTGCAACTCAACAACTTTATTACTATAAGAGCAATTAGAAGAGATACAGCTAGAGGGAAGGTATGGATCTAAGGTGACTTTGATGGGATGGTACTCCAAAAACAAAACAAAAGGGTGAGAAAGAAAATTGCACTGGAAGAAGGATGGGGGAGATTGAATGGGATAAATTATCCCACATAAAAGAGATATGAAAGAGCTATTATAATGGAGGGGTGTGTATGTGTGGTGGGCAAAATTTAAACCATACTTTCATCAAAATTGTTTCAAGGATGGCATAACATATCACTCAGTTGGATATAGAATCTAGCTTACCTATAAGGAAGTAAAAAAGCAATGGGGATAATAAAAGGGAGCGTGTTGCCTGAAAAAGGGAGGATATGTTGGGAATGATGGTGATCAGAAGCAAAACACTTGTGAGGAGGGAACGGGTAGAGGTAAGAAAGAGAGAAGGGGAATAAACAAGTGAAAAATATCATGGAAGGAAGTATGGTTATCATAACTATAAATGTGAATGGGATCAACTCACTCATAAAATGAAAGCAGATAGCAGAATGCATTAAAAACCAAAATTCTACAATATGTTGTTTAGAAGAAACACATTTGAAACAGATGCACACAGGGTAAAGGCAAGGGGCTGGAACAGAAACTATTATGCTTCAGCTAAAGCAAAGAAAGCAGAGGTAGAAATCATGATCTCAGACAAAGCAAAAGCAAAAATAGATCTAATTAAAAGAGATAAAGAAGGAAATTGTATCTTGCTGAAAGGTACCATAGACAATGAAGTCATATCAATAGTAAACATATGTGTACCAAATGGTACAGCAGCTAATTTTTTGAAGGAGAAGTTGAATGAATTATAGGAGGAAATAGTTAATAAAATTATACAAACCGTCCCCTCTCAGAACTAGAGAAAGTTTTTTAAAATTGAATTTTATGTTTATTTTTAGTTTATAACATTCATTTCCACAAGATTTTGAGTTACAAATTTTCTCCCTCTCTGTCACTTTGTGGGTTTTGTAGTTCTAAGATTTGTTTAGAGTCATTTTTTATAGGTATTTGAGGTGGTTATGGGGAGAGTTCATGGAGTTTTCCTGGTTCTATGTTGCCATCTTGGCTCCAGCCCAGAATTAGATAAATCTAACAAAAAATAAACAAGAAAGAAGTTGAGGAGGTGTATATAATTCTGGAAAAGTTAGATAAGATAGATCTCTGGAGAAAATTGAATGGGAATAGAAAGGAATATACCTTTTTTTTTCTCAGCAGTGCATGGCACCTACACAAAAATTTACCATGTATCAGGATGGAACAATCTTACAACCAAATGTAGAAAAGCAGAAGTAGTAAACATATCCTTTCTAGATCATAATACAATGAAAGCATATTCAATAGTGGGCAATGGAAAGAGAATAAAATTAATTGGAAATTAAATAATCTTATCTTTAAAAAAAGTGGGTCAAAGAACAAATCATAGAAACAGTCTATAATTTTATTGAAGGAAATGACAACAATGAGATAACATACCAACTTTTTGGGATGCAGCCAAAATGGTACTCAGTGGAAAATTTATATCTCAAATTGCTTACATCAGTAAAATAGATAAAAAGCAGATCAATGAATTGGGCATGCAACAAAGAAAATAGAGAAAGAACAAATTAAAATACCCCAATTAAACACTAAATTGGAAATCTGGAAAATCAAAGGAGAGATTAATAAAATTGCAAGTAAGAACACTATTGAACTAACAAATAAAACTAGAAGTTGGTTTGATAAAAAAAATCAATAAAATAGACAAACTATTGATTAATTTGATAAAAAAAAAGGAAAAAAGAAAACCAAATTACTAATATCTGTTGCAGAGGATGAAGAGCTAGTTAAATCCTATAAACAAATTGACAAGATTCTTTAAAACAGGTAGAAAGAATTTGGAACTCAAATCTTTGAATAAAAATGTTAAAAAAAAAATAGAAACCAAGTGTTCCTGGATAATTCAATAAATTTTTTTCACCCACATTTCATGGAATGAATACTTTATTTGAAAAGATTTCAGGTAAACTGTACTCTTCTGAGCAATGCACAGTTATAAGACAACTCTACAAGTCTCAGGATGGAAGGAGATATCTACATTCAGAGAAAGATCTAGAAAGAACAGAGTATAAATGGAGACTGAAGCAATCTACGTGCTAGCATTCTTTTTCACATTTGGTTCTCTTTCTTT
>CM053581.1:511955329-511974802 GCA_028627135.1 Pseudochirops cupreus | reverse complement strand
TAGTTCAACTTTAATAAACTCCTTATGATTTCTTTTTCCTGTTTACCTTCTCATGCTGCTCTTGCTTCTTGTAATTGAAAGTCAAATTTTCTGTTCAGCTCTGGTTTTTTCATCAAGAATGCCTGAAAGTCTTCTATTTCATTGAATGACCATATTTTCCCCTGAAGCATTATACTCAATTTTGCTGGGTAGGTGATTCTTGGTTTTAATCCTAGCTCCTTTGACCTCTGGAATATCATTATTCCAAGCCCTTGCATACCTTAATGTAGAAGCTGCCAGATCTTGTGTTATCCTTATTGTGTTTCCACAATAGTAAAATTGTTCCTTCCTAGCTGATTGTAATATTTTCTCTTTGACCTGGGGAACCCTGGAATTTGGCTATAATATTCCTAGGAGTTTTCTTTTGGGGATCTTTTTCAAGAGGTGATCAGTGAATTCTTTCAATTTCTATTTTGCCCTCTGGTTCTAGAATATCAGAGCAATTTTCCTGGAGAATTTCTTGAAAGATGATTTCTAGGTTCTTTTTTTGATCATGGCTTTCAGGTAGTCCAATAATTTTCAAATTCTCTCTCCTGAATCTATTTTCCAGGTCAGTGGTTTTTCCAATGAGATAATTCACATTGCCTTCTAGTTTTTCATTTGTTTGGATCTGTTTCATAGTATCTTGATTTCTAATAAAGTCATTAGCTTCCAATTGCTCCAATCTAATTTTGAAGGAATTATTCTCCTCAGTGAGTTTTTGAAATTTCTTTTCCATCTGATGAATTTGACTTTTTAAGGCATTCTTCTCCTCATTGGCTTTGTGGACCTATTTTGCCATTTGAGTTAGTCTACTTTTTAAGGTGTTATTTTCTTCAGAATTTTTTTGGGTCTCCTTTAGCAGGCTTTTTACTCACTTTTCATGTTTTCTTTTACCATTCTCATTTCTCTTCCCAGTTTTTCCTCCACTTCTCATACTTGATTTTCAAAATCCTTCTTGAGCTCATCCATGGCCTGTGCTCAGTTCATATTTTTCTTGGAAGTTTTTGATGCAGGAGTTCCGACTTCATTGCCCTCCTCCAGTCCTATGCTTTGATCCTTTTTGTCCCCAAAAAAGGATTGTATGGTCTGATAGTGCTTCCTCGTTCTGCCAATCACTTGACTTTTGAGCTCTTTGCCATGGTAGAACTCTGCTTACATAATGGAGAGAGCTTTGTCCCAAATTGCTAGGGTTTCACAGCTGTCAGAGCTATTAGTTGAGTGCCCTCTCTATAGCCCCAACAAGCTCTAGTTCACTGGCCACACACCCCAGGACCACCACCTAAGACCCTCCAGATCCATGGAGGTCAAAGCAAGAACAATTACCATCTGAATGGTCACTTAGTCTCCCTATGATCTGCAGAGGAGCTCTGAAAGCAGCCAGGCAACACTGCAGAGCCCCCTGCCACTTCTTGCCCTGGGGACAGGAGCCAAACTGCACTATTCCTTTACCCTTACAACAGAGTTCCCAACTGACCTTTTATTTTCACTTTGTCATTTATGGGTTGAGAAGTCTAGAAATTGCCACAGCTGCTGGCAATTCACTCTCCTGAAATCTTCTCTGGCTGGTTTGGGCACTGGTCTGGGCCACCATGGGGCTGGAACCACAGCTCACTGGGGACTGCTCTCAACTCTTAGCATGCTGCAATAGACCTTTCCTATTGGCCTGCCAGGCTGCCTTTAGTGGGAAATCTGTTTCTCTCTGTCTCTTTGTGGGTTCTGTAGCTTTAAAATTTGTTTAGAGTCATTTTTTTACAGGTATTGGAAACAGTTGAAGCTGGAGCCCATGTCAAGTCTTGGCTCTGCCCCTTTTTTCCATATTTTCTAAAACTTTCCTTTGATCCTTCCATGCCCACTCACTATCATCCTTTATTTCTTTGATCCTTTTTAAAATTAAGCTCCCTAAAAAAGCAGTCTACATTAGGAGCCTCTACTTTCTCTCCTCTCACTCTCTTCCTAAACTCTTCTACTATGACTTCTGACTTCATTTTTCCACTGAAACTGCTCTCTCCAAAAATAATAATGATCTTTTAATTGCCAAATCCATTGACCTTTCCTCAATCCTCATTCCTCTTGACCTCTCTGCAGTCCTTGACATGGATGATCACCCTCTCCTCATAGATACTTTCTCTAGGACTTCAGGATACCTCTCTCTCCTAGTTCTCCTTCCTACCTGCCAAACTGTTCCTTTCTCAGACTCCTTTGCTATAGCTTGATCCAAAGCATGCCCTCTTACCATAGATGTCCCACAAAGTTCTCTCCTGAGCACTCTTCTCTTCTCCCTTTATACTACTCCAATCAGTGATATCGGCTCCTATGGATTTACTAAAATCTCTATGCTAATGATTTTCAAATCTACCCATCCTGCTCTAACATCTTTGCTGACCTTCAATCTTCAACTGCCTTTCAGATCTCTAAAACTGAAAATCCAGTAGACATCTTAAACTCATTATGTCTAAAATCAAACTCATCTTCCCCCCCTCAGCCTTCCCTATTTCCTATCTTTCTTATTACTGTGGAGAACAACGCCTTCCTTCCAGGTCCTCAGGTTCACAACCTAGGTATTATTCTCAACTCCTCATTGTCTCTCACCATTCCCATATCCGTTCTGTTGCCAGGCCTATTGGTTTTACCCCTGCAACATCTTGTGAATATGTTCCCTTCTTTACTCTGCCAGTAACCTGGTATAAGTCCTTATCACCTCACATCTGAATTATACCTACCAAAAGTCTCACTCTGATCTATCTTCCATCCAGTCACCAAAGCGATTTTCCTAAAGCACAGGTCTTCCATGTCATTCCTCTACACAATAAACTTCAATGGCTTCCTATCACCTCTGGGATGATTACAATATTATGAAATCCTCTGTTTGGCATTCAAAGCCCTTTCTTACCTAAATCCCTCTCAACTTTCCAGTCTTCTTCCACCTTAATCCCTTGACACATATTATTCAGTCCAATGATATTGGCCTCTTTGCTGAAAGAGATACTTCATCTCTTGGCTCCAGGTATTTTTCTGACTATCTCCCAGTTCCTGTAATGTTCTCCCTATTCATCTCTACCTATTGGTTTCCCTGTTTTCCTTTAAATCCCAACTAAAATTGCATCTTCTCAATTATTTCCTGTTTTTCCTGTATATGGCTTGTTTGTACATATTTGCTCATTTGTCTTTTCCTTCATTAGATTGTCAGCTCCTTAAGGGAAGGAACTGTCTTTTCTCTCTTTTTGTAAGAAACTAAGATTTCTTAGTAAATGTTTATTGACTGACTGTGACCTCCATTATTGACCTTCTGGGAGAGACTGTCAGGAGTCATATGGTATTGCCTATTTCTTCGCATGTCTACATATGGACTCACAGTTGGGTCCTGTGCTTTAGTGAATCCTAGGCAGAGTATATCAAAGAAGAATTTGAATAATTATGATGTGTGTAGAGATTAGGCCACTGACACACATCTGGTCCTCCATGATTGAATTCAATCCTATTCCTTGGAAAGAATACCCATTAGTGGGCACCATAACATGACAGGCCATTAAACTTAGAAAAGAGTAATATTTCTTCTCTTTACCTAGAGAAAAGGTAGAGAAAAGAAAACCTAGTTCTTGGGGTACTTTAGTTGTCTCAGGGTTAGAAAATATCTAGGACTGTGGGATAGTTGAATCAATAGAAGGTCACTGAAATAGGATGAAAATTTTGTGTATGGCATAAAAAAGGCTATATGGGTGAAGTAAAAAATCATTATAGTAACCTAGGAGCAGGAGGACCACTTTTATTTGCTATGCTGAGCTAATAATCACCAAAGCAGGGAGATTTAAAAGACACAGGAATGTATTCCCTGCACCCAAATATCACCTCTATAACTGTCCCAAATTATTTACTTTATCTTGTCATAGGGTCTGATGTTTCAACTATTAAGATATTTGAAATAAATGCAAATACTTCCCGCAGGCAAGTTAAAAGTGACTATCAATCATTCTTATGTAAGTGTGAATTAGTTTGATAACTTCCTTTCATTATTACCCATACTTTATACCAATGATAGAATGAGGGATTTTTATGAAGGAGGCAAAAGGATGATTAGGGATGATTTTCTGATATTGTACACTGCAGTTCAGAATTCAGTAAGAAATCATTATAGCAGAGAGTATACAAAGGGCAATGGGAGAACACTGGGTATATGGAATATAAGTGATGGGTGGATTCCTAGAGATAGGAAGCCAAGAAGGCAAACCAACTACATTTCTGGGACAGCTTTGTCTTCGAGTGATCAAAGAAGAATGTAGTTGGTTGTGAAAGGCTCCAAATAACCTCTTAGCATGGCACACTCATTTGTGCAGAGAAGATCTTTTTCTAACAACTTCACACTTACAATTCATTTAGTTTAACACTAGTCTACCCATAAAATAGATGTAACTGTTAGTGGAACAGACTGTGAGGAGTCTCCTTTTGAAATAACTGCTCCTCATCAATTGAGGACTATGATGTAATTTCCTACAATAAAGCTACCTCACACACACACACACACACACACACACACACACACACCCCACAACAAAGACCCTCTGAGAATGTAAGTTGCTTCTGGGCATGGACTAGAGTGTCATTTTGCTCATATTTCTGTCTCCAACAATTAGCTCAGTACCTAGCAAATGGTAAACACTAGATAAAAGCACACTGACTTAGATTTCTCAGGGGCTTTCATCAGGATGTAAAGGAAAAAGTAATGCCCTGGGAGTCAGGAGGCCTGAGTTCTAGTCATATGACCTTGGGAAAAAAATCATTTCTTCTCTCAGAGCCTTAATTTGCTTATCAGTAAAATGGGAATTTGGAGAAGATAACAAAATCCTTTTTAGTTCTAACATTCTAAGAATCTAGGAGTCCTCGAAGCTTATGCTTAGAGTGGTGCCTTTCTTTATTATTAATACCTTTCTATGTGAATGATACAATCTATTCAGCAAATGCATCTGTATAAAATCTTAATATATACTCCAAGATTACTAAAGAATCTAAGAAGTCAGTGGCACTATGCCAGTAGCCAATTATGCAGCTACAGATATAATTTCAGCATCCGCCTCAAAAGATACCTACAAATCCTACCACAGTGTTTGAAATCCCTATCATCACATATTCTTTTAGATTAAGACATTAAAGGTTCCCATAAGAGGCAAATTTTATCTTTGACTTATTAGAAGCCATAGGATCTAAATGTAGAATAAAAGGAACTTTAAAGGGGATTTATTCTAACCCCCTTCATCTGACAAATAAGTAAACTGTATCCAAGGAATTGGATTCAGTTGATTGACTTGTTCAATATCACACAACTGTAAAGTGACAATTGGGATTTTAACCTAATACCTCTGACTCCATATCTAGTGGTCTTTCCTTTTTTCCCAGTTACATGTAAAAAAAAAAACAATTTTAATATTCTTTTTTTTCTAATTTTTAGTTCCAAATTCTCTCTTTCTTCTGTTGAGAAAGCAAGCAATTTGACATAGGTTATCATATATACTCATACAAAACACATTTCTATGTTATTGTTTGTCCTTTGTTCTCCAAGAGGACCATGACATCAGGGAGATGATGCCATGACACGCAAGTGAAATGGATTTAAGTGAGGAAGGGCTTCCTATGTAAAGTTGCCAGCCTCATTTTCTCTTCATGAATCATCTGGGCCCGGTGGCCAGACATAGATCAAGACAACTGGAGATGGCTCAGAAGGCGGTGGGGGACTTTTGCCTTTTCAAATTACTGGTCTTAATTTAGCAGGCCCATTCACTAATTCAGGATTAATAAGAAATGAGGCAGAGAAAGGCCTCTTTACCTAGTTAAAAAAATTAATCTGGGAAGGAAGGAAGTAGGTATCTTTGAGGCGGATGCTGAAATTATATCTGTAGCTGCACAATTGGCTACTGGCATACTGCCACTGACTTCTTAGATTCTTTAGTAATCTTGGAGCATGTATTAAGATCTTACACAGATGCATTTGCTGAATAGATTATATCATTCACATAGAAAGGCATTAATAACTCAGGGCTTCTGTCCAAAACAGAAACAACTGCTATTTACGTTTATTCTGAGCCAACCAGGGCCCAAACAATGATCAGGAGGGACTTGGCCTGGGACCTTCTGCGGGCCAATCAACAACAGCCAGAGTGATTTAAGGTTAAGGCAAGACTTTAAGGATAAAAATGTTTCACAGATTAAAATTTACACTGCCTTTGGGCAGAGCACCCACAGGTAAGGGTCTATACCCTATGTGGACAGAGAAAGGAAAGGAAGGAGGGAGGGAGGGAAAGAGGAAGGGAAGGAAGGAAGGAGGAAAGGAAGGAAGGAACGAAGGAACGAAGGAAGGAAGGAAGGAACGAAGGAAGGAACAAAGGAAGGGCAAGTAAATTTCCATGTAAATCATACAGTGAAAGAAAACACAGACAAAAGAAAAAACAAGAAAAATAAAGAAAGTAAAGAAAAAGTAACTTTGATCTGCATTCAGGCTCCACCAGTTCTTTTCCTGGAGATGGACACCACCTTTCATCTTAAGTGCTACAGAACTGTTTTGGATCATTATATTGCTGAGAACAGCTAAATTATTCACAGCAGATCATCTTACAATATTGCTGTTACCATGTACAATATTGTCCTGTGTCTCTTCATTCCATTTTGCTTCAATTCATGGAAATCTTTCCAGTTTTTTCTGAGAGCATCCTGATTGTCATTTCTTTTCTTTTCTTTTTTCTTTTTGAAGGGAGGAGGGCAGGGAAAATGGGGTTAAGTGACTTGCCCAAGGTCACACAGCTAGTAAGTGTTGAGTGTCTGAGGCCTAATTTGAACTCAGGTCCTCCTGACTCCAGGGCTGGTGCTCCATTCACTATGCTACCTAACTGACCCCCTACTTGTTATTTCTTAGAGCACAATAGTGCTCTAACACAATCATACACAATAGCTCTCTTAGCCATTCCCCAATTGATGGACATCCCCTCAACTTCCAATTCTTTGCCACCACCAAAGGAGCTGCTATAAATATTTTTGTATATATAGGTAAATTCCCTTTTTGTTTTTTATCTCTTTGGGATACAGACCTAGCAGTGGTATTATCTGTTCAAAGGGTATGAGTGATCTTAAAGCCTTTTGGCCAAAACTGCTCTCCAGAGTGGTTGAATCAGTATATAACTTCACCACAGTGGATTAGTGTTTCAGTTTTCCCATATCCCCTCCAACATTTGTCATTTTCCTTTTCTGCTATATTAACCAATCTGCTATGTATGTGGTAGTAGATAAGAATTGTTTTACTTTACATTTCTCTAACCAGTAGTGACTTAGAGCATTTGATCTGTGACTATAGATACTTCATTTGAAAACTGCCTATTGATATCCTTTGACCATTTACCAATTGAAGAATGGCTCTTATTTCTATACATTTGATTCAGTTTTCTATATATTTAAGAAATTAGGTCTTTATCAGAGAAACTTGCTGTAAAACTTTTTTTTCACAGTAATGATGACAAACTATGTATTTCCTTCCTTTCTATTTTCTGTTTATCCTACTTTCTCTCTCCTTTTAACCCGTCCATTCTCAAAAGTGTTTTGTTTCTGATTTTTACTCCTCCCAATCTGCCCCCTCTTCTATCACCCCCTTTCTCTTAACCCCTTCCCCTCCTACATTCCGTGATTGTGTATGTTGTTCCCTCTTTGAGCCGATTCCAGTGAGAGTAAGGTTCATTTACTCCACTCCCCTTTGCAGCCTCTTCCCCTCCACTGTAAAATCTCTTTCAGACCTCTTTTATGTCAGATATTTTACCCTATTCTACCTCTCCCTTTCCCCTTTTCCCAGTTCATTCTTCTTTCTCATTCCTTAATTTTTTTTATTTAGATAATCATCCCAACATATTCAACTCACACGTGTGCATTCTGTCTATGTATACTCCTTCTAACTGCCCTTATCCAGTAGTCCTCCTACAAGACTCTCCATTCCAAAGTCATGCAAATTCTTCAGACCTCAGCTTCCTCATCTCTAAAATGGGGACGGTATTTGTTGTACAGTGGAAAGAGTTCTGAATTTGAGTTTACTGTAAACACATGAGCCTGTAATCTTACTTTGAAATGTTTTTATGAAGATCAAATGATCCTCAATTGAAAATTTTGAAAGAATATATAAATGTATGTAATAATTATTTATTAGGCATTATTTATAATTATATCTTTGAAATTAGTTCATCAATTTAGCTGGCCTAACATCTGTCAAGGTCTTCTGAATTAAACACAGGGCAGAAATATCTTGAAGATGGCCAGGTACATGGGGTAAATTTGCCAACTGATTAATCAATAAGGATTTTATTAAGTATCTACTGTGCATCCAGAATTGTGTTAGGCACTGGAGATGAAAAATTAAAGAATGAAATAATCCATACTCTCAAGAAGGGTACATATGTAATGGGATATATATGTAAATATATAAAGAAAAATCATAAAGAGAATAAATACAAGGCATTAGCAACTGGGGAAATTGAAATGGCTTCATGTAGAAGGTGACACTTGAGTTAAGACTCGAAGGAAGTAAGGGACTTTATGAGACAGAGATGAGAAAGAACCACATTTCACACACCAGGGACAACCAGTACAAAGGCAAGGATATGTGTATTGTTTGGTCTTTCATGATGGAAGGTTAGTTTTGCTGGACCATTGAGTATGAAAAGTGGAGTGATGAATAACAAGACCAGAAAGAATGAGGTCAGGTTGTAAAGGGTTTTCAAAGCTAAACAACGGACTCTATATTTTATACTAAGTAATAGGAAGATATTGGAGTTTATCGAGAAGAGAAATAATATGATCAAATGCATGTTTAAGGAAAATCACTTTGGCAGCTTAGCAGAGGGAAGATTAAAAGAGAGACAGAATTGAGATAGGGAACCCACTTAGAAGGCCATTGTAATGGTGTATGCAGGAGGAGATGAGGGTGTGAACTAAGATGGTAACTATATGAGCAGAAAGGAGTCAAATAGAATAAATGTTTTGGAGATAAAATGGCAAGACTTAGTAACTGATTGGATATGTAGGGTGAGGAAGAGTGAAAAGATTAAAGTAATGCTGAGATTACAAACCTGGAAGACTGGAAAAATAATGGTTCCTTCAACATAAATGGAGAAGTTTGGGAGAAAGTGGGGCTTGAGGGGAAACATAATTAATTCTGTTTTGGACATGCTAAGTTTGGCACACTTCAAAGGGACATGACAGTGAGAGGTTTAGGGCAGCAAGATGTAAATAAGGATGCCAAAATGGTAGATGCTAGAAGAGGAATGAAGCACCATTAAAGACATACTTCTCTGATATAATAATTTTTTTCTAGGGCTATCACTGGATACTCAAATTAACACCTGACAAGTTTTCAAGTCAATCATCTGTTCCACTGCTCCAATCACTATCCTTGTGATCTCCCTAACCAAAACACCCCTGCCTGTATACTGATCTCCTATAACTGTTACTATCTGTTACTGAAGTATAAGCTCCTTGAGGGCAAGGATTGTCATACTATTTGTCTTTGAATCCTCAGATTTTAGCACAGTTTTTGATACATCGTAAGCAGTTAATAAATGTGTTTTATTCATTCCTCCCATTCACCTATGTATTTGTTCTGCCTGGATCTAGATACTCTATGGAAGGTTTGGTCAGGAGCTCATGTGATCTATTTGTGTTCCCCCAGGTGTCTATATGTAGGTTAGCAGCTGGATATTATATTGCTCTGGAACTCAAATACAGAGCACACCAAAGAGGGAGCTGAACAATGATAATGATTATGACACATGTATGTGATCTTTCACAATGGAGTTCTACTCCCAAACCAAGGAAAAAGGTATTAAAGGTAGGTATTAGCATGTTTTCCATAAACATGCTTATAGTTGAAAGGAAAAGAGACAGTAAGATTGAAAATTTGTGAAAGGTGATGACTGATTATTCCAAAGGTGTGACCAAGGATATGGCCATGGAGAGAAGAGTGACCTCATCTTCTGAGTATAGAGGGAAGGAGGATAAAATGCATGAATGCTTACAGAGGTTAGAGGAATGGAAGAAGAAAGACATTGGAATTCATGTAGGATGGTCTAGATTTTTTTTTTCAGTAAAAAGGCAAGGACTTAGTATCTACCAACAGGTGGTGAGAAGGTAAAAATTTTGGAATAGGGGCTATGAGAAATGTAATAAACAACCAATAAGAGATGAACAAAAGGATTACCTCATAACAATGAGGGCTTGATTGAGGTTAGATAGCAAAAATCTGGAGTGGACCCAATTCATTTTTTTTTCCCTTCACTCCTGACTCCACATTCCTTCCACCCATCTAATCAAAGTTAAAGAAAGACGGAAGAGGAGAAGGAAATGAGTGTGAGAAGACATTCCAAATCAGGGAACAGGAAGAGACCCAAAAGCATGGATCCAAAAAGTACAGAACATTATTTGTTTAGGAGAAAGTAAACATAGCAATTAAGTAAACCAGTTCTCAGAGGAGAGCAATAAAGGAATGGTTAGAAAGACAAATCTGAGAGACAACCCAGAATAAGGAAAAGAATCTGGAGTTAGGAAACAGATTTGAAGCCTATCTCTGTGGCTCACTTGCTTAGTAACTTGGCAAGTCAATTTTTCTCCCTTGCCCTCATTTTCTCATCTAAAAAATGAAAGATCTGCCTTAGACCATCTCTAAGATCACTTCCAGCTCCAGTGTTCTATGAATATTTGGGGCCAAGCTGTAGAATATTTTGTATGCCAGACTAAGCAACTTGGACTCTTTTTAAACCAGATTTTCAATAACCAGAATAGCTGTGCTTTAACCAAAAGTCACTGTATAAAAAAAACAGTGAAAAATAGACTCTTTTATTCCTAGTCCTCTCTTTTCACTGTTCCTCAAAGTCTCTTCTCAGGATGCCTGGATCCCAAATGACTGTCATTTCAACAAGATCATGATCACTGAATCTTAATTAAAAGCCTTGGATTGTAAAATTTGGGGTTACAAAGGACAACTGCAGAGATGCCAGCCCCAAGACTGTGCTAAAGGTTCCAGACCTCTAGGAAGTGATTTGCACTGTCAGCCATTGTGCACATCCTTAGAGAGCATTCCAATAAGTTTAAAAAAAAAAAAGAATCATACTGCCAATTACCTAGACATTGTTATGCATGATAGAAAAAAGGGGAAAAGAAAAGCATTTGGATTGAGAGATGCTTAGCTATTCAGGATTTAAAACACTAGCTTTTCTGAGACATTGTTGTGACTATATTTTCAGACAGAGATCTGTTTTGATGTTTTCAAAGCTTTCCTTGAAGCTGGTCAAGACACATAAGGGCATTTGCATACTGAGTGTAAGACAACAATGTGGCCTCACATTTCCTGAATACACAATTGAAGAAAAATGACCTCTCCTTTCTCCTCTAGTTATCAGGACCAGGATGTGTTTTCTCCCTCCAGGAATGTCACTGAATGCAAATGCTCTGAAGAGTAAAAGAGTTCTCAGTCTTAAAAAAAAAAAACCCATGGTGCAGTAAAAAGAATAACTAGACTGAGTGCCTGAAGACCTAGGTAAGACCTCTAGCTCTGCCACTGAGTTAACTGTGTGAACTTGGGCAAGTCATTTAACTTTTCTGAGCCTTAGTCTATTTTCTATTAAATGATCTGACTAGTTTAAATGACCTCTGAGGTCATTTAAGCCTAAATTTCTATAACTCTAAATCCCCCAGAGAGATACTACAATCAAACTGGTCAATGTCACCCTATGTCACCCAATGTCACCCTAAGAATCTGTGATTTTTGTCCCTCAACCAAAGTAAGTCATGATGCCTCTAGACCTATGAGATTTGCTGTGACTGAAAAATTAATCAGTGAGGATAAGTGGTATAAAGTATGCAGGAGAATGAAGTCTGTAGAAGAAATAGTATAAAGAACGCTATCAGAGAATAAGTGCAACCTGACAATAGATGGAGCAGTCAGTCATGTCACAAAATTATGGGATAAACTTTCAACACAACTGAGTGATTTGACTTGGGGGAAAAGGGATAGTTCTGGTATTCGTTGAATCATTAAAATATATTTCTCCATTATTTTTCAATATTTTACATGAATGGTTCAAGCTAATCATAGATGAAGGATATGATAGCGTTCCAATGGTATCCACGCAATGTTAAAGTGAACTAGATGAATCTAGTATGTTGAGTACAGCTTTCTGTGACAATTTAATATAAAAACATGGACAAGAGTTGCAAAAGATGAAGAGGCAAGAATATTGCTATCTACATCACTGGAAGGACTATTTGCATTAATGATCACAGATTAGAGTGTTCTTTGTGAATTCTATCAACTCTCAAGGCACTTCAGGCTCCCCTTGTCTCCTGATCTATGGGAAATATCAATAGTAATGCAGTTAGAGTTCCCATTTTCTAGTCATAACATTGGCTAACTAGCTAATGTCCAAATTCCTCTTCAAACCAGAAGCCATTTCCAGAATGCTACATTCATGACCTGTAGTTCAGTAAGGAATATTATCAAATGCAATGACTTCTCCCACAGAGCCCTGTGATAAGCATTTGGTTAATGCTCTACAAATACAGCTCTAAGTAAGCCTAGTTTGTGATGAGCGTTAAATAATATTTGTCCCATTACAATTACTTTCCATTCCTGAATTAGGTCTAATAGACTTGCAAGTAGTTGATCACTTGCGAAGGCTACAGAATCCCTAAGGCTGAGTCATTACATTTTCCAAAATACTTACCATAATTATGTTTTGTTCAGAGATTAGCTCTGTTATCCACTAGGGATCAATTACAACTCATCTTCAAGCCAGAAGCTAAAATTTTCAAGTAGGTCCTAATGGAACATATAGCTGAAGCTCACCACAATTGAGTAACATGATTCTTTGGGGGAGGGGATGTAGAGGAGATAGTAATATGATCTTGCTAAAGTTAAGAAATTTAATTCTATCTGATTTTTTCAATATTTGGGATGAAAAGTTTGAAGTCTTCCTAATAACTAATAAATATGGCTAATAACTTATAAGTGACCTATGGGGGGAAAAAATCCATAAGTCAGAACAGTAATAAATTTGATCTAAGGGTAGAATTCATTATCTGATAACATCAATGGTTCATAATCAACGTGTCTTCTCCTCATTCCCTGATTAACACCTGGTCCCCTCAAAGGAGATACTACCTAAGTCCAACGTCAGAGACCTTTTAAACTCCACCTAGCTCTAGCCAGTTACTGAGCACTTATTCAAAAGAGAAGTCCAATCCAACCTCATAAAAGTAATTTCATCATCAACCTCTATCCCACTATCCTGAATCCCAATGCTGGCATTCTCTGACTTTGCTTCCAATTTTCCCTAATGCCCAAACTTTTACTAATATGTTAATCTTGATTTAATTTCTGACTACACGTTGCTTAACATTTCTTTCTAAACTGCCCTGTTCTTTATGACTCTCCCCTTTAATTTTGTTTTCAAGTAGGTGACTTGACCTTCTTTTGAAATCCTAGAAGTATCTACATATGCAGCCTTCTGTCAGAGTCAACAGTACCAATACTAGCAGTTTAACAGGTCTTGGCACATCCTCCGACCTGTAGATTGGCTACATAAACTATTTGTTCTGCCCAGGTCACTGGTTTCAGCATGCCCCCTCTTGACTGACTGCCAATCTGTCCCATTGATATTCCAGATTAACCCCTCCTATGCTAGGTGCACTTGCTTGGAACTGATATGATCATATCCTCTCATCCTACTTTTTGATGGCTGACAATACACAATCTGACAAGGAATCAGTGCCCAGGTAATATTTTTATATTAATAGAAACTTTCTAGGATAGACCATAGGCCCACAGGATCACAGATTTAGCTCTTGAAGGGAATGTAGAAGCAATCCAGTTCCCTACTCTCTCATTTTACAGATAAAGAAACTAAGGTTAAATAATTTGCTCAAGGTCACAGGGAATCAATAGCAAAGCTATGATTCTAAACCATATCCTCTGACTCCAAATCCAGCACTTTCCATTATACTATCTTGCCTCTTACAGATTGCTTTTTTCAGTGTAGTTTAAAAGGAGTCTAGGGGAGGTGAGACTGTGGAGTACAGGGTCAACTGATGACCTGTAATGTACCAGTTCCTCAATAAAGCATATACCAAAATCAGGGGAATTGAGCAGTATTGAAACTGTTTTCTAGGTCCAGCCTAGAGTCACCTATCCAATTGTATCAGCTCACCTTACTCTCAATTCCCCATTCCCAAAGAAGAGAGTGCCCAGCAGAAAGCAGTGGGCATAACAGTTTTAACACAAAAGAGCACTTCCATTAGTGGAATTTCTGGAATTATATATCAGAACATAGGCCAGAATCTGAGCCTAAGCTTCATCCATTGAGACATTGCCTCTGCCCATTCCTGCTTTGGCATATTAGCCCTTTCCATTCAGTCTGTTTCATTCTTACCCCTTTTACTACACAGACTTCTCTCTTGAGGTTTTGATAATTCCTCTCTCCACCCCCCCACCAAACTTTTCTTGACTTGATTCCCAATTCTTAAATGCTATTTTGACTCATAGATTTATTCTGCTCTGCCAACATCAGTGTCTAGGCACTGCATCTCCATTACATATAATATTACACACCTAAGAGGACTCACACCATTAGTAAGGCCCTACCGATTACTAGACTACAGCCTAAAGCCTACTATGACATTCCACTGTTAGGTGTTATTCCCCTAAACCATTTATTATATTCAAGGTTTCTTCAGGATAGGATATGATGATAAGCAAAAAAGGGTAACCGCTAAAAAAAGTAGAGCCTTGCATCATCACCCTCACAAAATTACATGGAGAAGGTCCTATATAAAATGAGACTGTGCCCTTGTGGGAAAGGGAACTATTTTTCCTTTAGGATCAAAAGTGTATAAAGAAGCTCCAGGTTTTTCTTAAAGACCATGAAAGCTGTCTCCTTGATCTAACAGAATATTTAGGCAGTTTGACACTAAGAATAGAGCACTGGACTTGGAACCAGAAAAAAAAAACATGTTTGAATCCTACCTGAGACGCTAGCTCTGGAGTCAGGGGACCTGGGTTCAAATCCCATCTTTGATACCCACCACTGTGTGACCTGAGGCAAGTCACTAAATATTTCTAGACCTCAGTGTATTCATTTGTAAAAGAGACTACCTGGGCTGAGGTTCCCTTACAACTCTACATCTACGATTATAAGATCCCATCATAGACTAGTTACGTGACCCTCAACAATTCATGTAACTATTATATTTTTCAGCTTCCTCATCTGTAAAGTAGGACAAATATGAACATCTACCTTATAGCGTCTTTGTTCAGATCCAATTAGATGCTTCCTATATTCATTTATCATGTTCATCGTGATTACACACACACACACACACACACACATATGTATATAATTTATCATGTCCTTTGTTGGGGGCTCTGATTTAAGTGTATTTCATTCATATCTTAGAACCTGGGAAAAAACATTTCTTAGTTTCAGAGAATAAAATTCAGAGTTGGAAGAGATCTTGAAGGCCTTCTTGTCTATCCACATCAGCTGAGGCCCAGTAAAATGAAATGAATTTTTGAAGCTCACACAGAGTTTGCTGCAGAGCCAGGATAAGAATGTAGGCATTCTAGCTCTGAATACTACTACTACCATCACCACCACTAAACAAATGAGATTGTGTTCCTGGCAGCTGCATTTAAAACCTAATCCATGAATTGAGATTAATGCCATTGTTAGTCTGAAAACTCAATATTTATGTTGCCTGAACCTCTTTCTGAGAACAGTTCTGGAGGAAATGCATTATCAGGGTCCAAGGAGTCTGTATGAAAGACTATAATATATGTCTTTTCATAAATTCAGAACTTCTTTTTGCATCTTGTTTTATAGATATACTTATATACATATATATATGTTTGTATGTATGTACATATATATCCTTTCTATTCATTCTTAGAACCTTACATATAAATCTGCCAATGATTTAAGGTCTAAGGGGACCTATTCATGATGGTCTTGTGCTTAATGGATTCTTTTTTCCATAATTCTGAATCCAAAGAGAGTGACTGAGGTGTATTAAAAAAGAACCTTGTTCTAAGAAGAAGAGACCTGAGTTTTAGCCCAAGCACTGCCACTAATGAGCTATTTGACCTTGGGCAAATTCCTTCCTTTCTCTAAACCACTGGTAGTCTGATTTCATAACAACATTGTTAAATATGTTATGGAAAAGGATTGATGACACATTGCTTCGTAATTTGAATTCAACAAGGTTATTTCAGTTGTGGTTCTGGACATGTTCTCCAAAGTAGAAGTACAGCACTGAGAATGGAGCAACTTTCTTTGCTTTGCAATTTTGCTTTACCAGGGACACATGTAGAGCCAAGAAAATTACAAGAGAGAAAGGAGTTGTAATAGGGGAGAAGTGTTGCTGACATGTCATATGTATATCCATCTAGTATTCGAGCAAGAAGTGACTGCCTAGGTCAGTTAGTGCAACATCTCCCTATAGCATCAATTCCCTTCTAAAACATCCTTGAGAATAGTCACTTGATGCCTCATAGAGTTGCTGTGAGGAAAGAGTATTACAAACTAAATTGCTATATAAATGAGGGCTAACATCATCACTATAGTTATTTGACAGATGAAGAAACTGAGGCACAGAGACATTAAGTGTTTTCTAATTATAGCAAATTACTGGCAGAGCACAGGGCTAAATGCTGTTTTCCAGCCTCCCTTGGCTATGTTCTCTTCCTGCTACATCATACTGCATTCCGTATCATGGAGTATAGTGCCCATTTCCAACTTTCTGAGGAAACTTCAGCCCAGACTACACTGATAGCTACCACTAGCAAATTTGCCCCCTTAATCTTCTGTCCCAATCCAGTTAAAACCTGCATTTACCAATCAAATTCTATAATAACAGATATTCATGCAGCACTTTAAATTTTCTGAAGTTATTTATATATAGTCACATCTGAGCCTCACAGCAACCCTGTGATGTAGATGCTATATGTATTATTTTTGCTCATCTTACAGATAAGGATACTGAGTCTGAGATACTTTAAAAGACTTGTCCAGCGTCACATGACAATTTAGAGTCAGTGGCAGAATTTGAACCCAAGCCTTCCTGACCTTCAGTCCAGCATTCTGTCCACCATACTACATCGCCATTACCTTTCATGACTGTAACTGGTACCAACACTTTCTTCATCAATGTCTCCCCAGCATTTCTGAAATCATTTCATATTTCAGTTTGACATTATTTCTGTCCATTTCTTGTACATTCTACTCATTTAATAAATTCTTATGGAACATGAATATATATGCTTAGCAGTGTGCTAGGCAATGAGGAAGTCAGTTAAAAATATGATAGTCTACCATTACAGAGTTTATAATATCTGTTCTTGATACCCAATTAGATGTTAGTTCTAGAATCAGTCATCACCAAGCTTAAGGAATAGTACTCCAGTAGTCAAGATGAAGACTAGGGGGAAATCATGAGGCAGGGCTACTTAAATTACCTTGCATCAGCGCAAAAGGTCTATTTCACATGGAATATTTAAGGAGCATGAAGAGTTATTTCTAAGGTTGGGAGATGAGACTTATTTTGGGGATTTTAAGTGATTTGTATTGTTCAGAGTGAGGGTAAAACCCAAATAAAGCTGTAGGACATAGTAAGGGTATCTATAGGTTGCTTGGGTTACCTTAGGGGAAATTTCCATGACAAGGGCTTCTTTTAGTGTCTTTTTGCTGGTGTTCAACCATCAGTGAAGCAGCCAGAGAGAGTATGTAAGTGTATACATCTCTTCCCCAAGTGATTGGTGTTTTGAATTGGTGACTTGGCACTTTTCCTTTGTGACATAGGTTCAGTACTCCAGAAAGGGATGAGTATGAAAACACCTTTCAAAGACAGCTTTAGCTATATTTCTGCTGTACCGTTTATTCTGAAAACCTGCTCCCTCACTTTATAGATATGTTTTGAGAACCCAGATATAGTATTAGGTGTACAGAACTGTATTTGCTAATCTGGTCAAGAAAACTTGCAAACATCAGAATTAGTTTGATAAAAATGATGGGGAAATTTAGAAGGAACTAAATGAAAAATGAGAACTCTACAGGATTTACCAGCAGGACAGTTTATCTGTCTCTAGGAAGACAGAATTTAACTTTATTAAAAGTAAAATGTAAAAGAAGTTTATAGAGATGCAGGATTTGGGGCTCAGTAAAGAAGCAGATAAGATTCAGTTTTATGCCAATAGCAACAATCCAAACTATTTCTATGATGCCCTGAATGTTATTTATGAGCCAAAGACCTCTGGTGCATCTAAACTTCTTAGTGCTGTTGGAAACACACTGATCAGTGATAAGGACATGATCCTGGAGAGATGGGCTGAACACTTACATAGTGTTTTCAACAGACTATCATCAACGAATACCAAAACTACTGACCATATGGTCTCTCAAACCAAACTTCCAACTGAAGAAGCTTTGGATGTCATAAGGTCCCCTCATGTGGCAAAGCATCTGGTGCTGATTTCATTCCAGTAGAGACCTACAAGGTAAGGGGTCCACTGCTCATACAGAAGCTGATGGAAATCTTCTGGGTTATATGGCAAGAGAAGGTTATCCTCTAGGAAATCAAGGATGCCTCCACCGTCCTTCTCTATAAAAGAAATTATTTGTCTTGAGACAAACTGTAATGGTAAGGGAATTTGAAGATCTTCCCTGCCCCTTAATGGACCTCAGTTGGAGCCCAACAAGAAAAACTTGCTTAAGGGAGGCTTGTTTCTCAGGAAAGCACATACCTTTGTTACTTTGTAACTAGGCAGTAGGTCAAGAAGATTGTGATATTCTCTGACCCTGGAGAAAGTTATATAATATACCTCTGAGGTGAGGTTTTTCTTTGGAACTCATTTATGGAAAGAGTTGTGTGATTTGGCCAGATGAGACTCTGAGCAGCAGTTGAGCTCCCCCAGGTTTGAAAACCCAAATGCTGGTGCTTCTCTCTCTGGTCACTAATTCTATGTATATAATGGCCAGACAGCTAGAAGCCTTGTCTATTGGTCTGTTGAATTGTGTTATTTTCTCTGTCTGTATTTTTTGTCTGCTTGTAAATTCTGTTTATATTTTCTGAAGTTCAGGGTGCTGACTTTTTCCCCTGAACTAAGTGAATGATTAGATAAGATAGATAGATAGATAGATGATATAGATACAGATATAGATATAGACAGATGTGTATATATAAAGATGTATATGGGGGGGCGGAGCCAAGATGGCGGCGTAGAAGCAGCAACACATCGCAGCTCTCACATAGCCACCCCAAAATACCCATAAAATAGGACTCTAAACCAATCCTGGAACTCCAAAACGCACACAAAGATACTTCCCACTAAAGTCAGCTCGGCTACGAGGAACCATATCAGCACTGCGAACCAAAACCAGCCTGGCCTGA
>CM053581.1:511933539-511954829 GCA_028627135.1 Pseudochirops cupreus | reverse complement strand
CTTCCTTTTATCTCCATCTATGCTAATCCTTCAAAGCCATGGGCAAGTTTCACTTTCCATGATGCTTCATTATTTTCAATTTCCATGAATCTTCTTCTTTGAATTCCACAAAATTGGGCAGCTCGCTATTCATCATTTCATGAACATGTACTTTGGTCTATCCATCAAGATTCTAAGTTCTTTCATAAGAGAAATTATTTTAGTTTTTTTTCTGCGTTTCCCACAGTTTCTAGCATAGTAGTAAGTACATAGTAGACACTCAACTAATATTCTATAATTTATTTTTAATGCTCCGCTCTATCGTCCCCCAATTCTCCCATTGCACAAAGGTAGTAAGATAGATGGAAGCTTTTCAAGTCTGGTTTAGAGAAGAGTTCTTGGATCTTTCATTCCTTACTGAGGAATGGTGTAGGAGCTTCCCCTGCAGACAATGCACTGCTCATCTTCAATAACTGGTTTACTAAATTTGTTTGTCCATAATCTCTGGGTATCAAAAAAGATCCTTTAGGGCAGGAGTTCTTAACCTGAGGGCCTCAATTTTTTTTAAAATATGTGGATAATTATATTTTAATATAATTTATTTCCTTCCAAATACTATACATTTTATTTTATGCATTTAAAAATGTTATTCCAAGTAGAGGTCCACAAGCTTCATCAAACTGCCAGAGGGGTCCATCACTCACATACACACACACACACACACACACACACACACACACACACACACACACACACACAGAGGTTAAGAGGCTCTGCTTCAGGAATTCTTACTTGGAGAACATGGTAAATTTGGTATAAATTTGTATCAAAACCTGGTGTATCTGTTATCTTCAATACTGTATTTGGTTCTGGTTGCTGTTATCATTAATGAATTGGAAAAGGTGGGGGGAAAGTCTATGGAGTGATCAAGGAAATAAAATGTGGCTGTTATGGAGAAAGAAAAACCCTGTGAGGAAAGACTTAAAAAAAAAAGTAGGGTTATTCAGTCTCGACAAACAAGGCTGAATGGAGGCAGAAGAATATCCATTTTTCCCCATTCACATTTTATCATTCCATATTTCGTTTTACTCTGCATTTACCAACTCATTCATGATTTCTGCCAATAATTCTAGACATGTTTAAACAGATGCATGTAATAGCTTGAAAACAGTATAAATTTTTACATATAGCAATCATCATTATGAAACTACTCAGAACACATTTTATATAACAATGGAGACTCATTATTTGTATGTGATGGAATCCATGAATTAATTAAGGTAATGCATAACATTAAAGCCCTACTCTTGTGCATCATTTTGTCAGGGCCACACTGGGTTCTCAAAGACTATGCCAACGAAAACTAATCAATGTCTGAGAAGTTCTATTAAGCTGGAAAGGTTTGGCCTTGTAGTAGATTGTATATTGTCTCCCAACCTAGTTAGCTTGGAGCAGCTCATTACCAGTGTGGCTGTAGAATGGTGACGTTTTTTTTGGTACCATTAACAACTCTCAAAAATAATTCCCAAGTTATACAGGGGTCAATGCCTGTGCTGGTAGGAGGAACAGTTCCTACACTGATGAAGTCACAGGTCCTTGAGAGAGTGAAAAATTCCTTTACTATGCAGCACAATATAATGGAAAGAACGTTGCTTCTAGACTCAAGGCCTCTTTCAATTTCTACAACACTTACTAACTGTGTGATATTCAGCAAACCACTTTGCTTTCCCAAGCCTCAGTTTGCTCATCTATAAAATGAAGGACTTGGACTGGATGGCCCCTCAAGTCCCTCCCAAGTCTAAGTCTATGATACTATGGTCTCCCTTTGCTGCATTATCATGGCAGAGAGGTAACAAAAGTCCTCTAGACCGGTGCTATAAAACTCAAATATACACAAGAACTACTAATCAGTATTTAAGGATGGTCTTAAGTGGCCACACATTGACTTAATTCTAAAATGTATTATCTACATTTTATTGCATAGGCCCTCATAATCTCATGCCTTGATTATTGCAATAACCTGCTGGTGGTTCTGTCCGCTTCAAGTCCTTCCCCACTCCAATCCATTCTCCATTCAGCCACTAATCCGATTTTCCTAAAACACACATCCGCTTATATCACAGTCAAACACACACACACACACACATACACACACACACACACACACACACACACACATACACACACACACACATACACACACACACACAGACACACACATACACACACACACACATACACACACACAGACACACACATACACACACACAGACACACACATACACACACATACACACACACATACACACACACACACACACACACACACACACACACACACACACACCAATTCAATAAACTGCAGGAGCTTCCTGTTGCCTCCAGGAGCAAATACAAAATGCTCTAGCATTTTTAGCATTTTGCTCTGGCATTTTACCCAATTTTGTCTGGCCTTCAAAGCCTTTCATAACCTCGCCTACTCCTACCTTCTCAGCCTTCTAATACCTTACTCCCCAACATAGACTCTTTGATCTAGTAAAATTGGTTTCCTGGTTGCTCCACAAGCAACGCACTCCATCTCTTGGCATTTTCTTTGGTAGTCCCTCGTGTCGGAAACATGCCCCTTCCTCTGCTCACTGTGGTGAACCTCTTGGCTTCCTGTAAGTCCCTATTAAAATCCTATCTTCTATAGGAACATCTCCCTAACCCCTCTTAATGCCAGTTCTTTCCTTCTTTTAATTACTTTCTATTTGTCCTGAATATAGCTCGCTTTATATATAATTTTTTGAGTTTTGTCTCTCCCACTAGACTGTAAACTAATTGAGGGCATTAGTCTCTTTTTGTATCCACAGCTTAGCACAGCACCTGGCAGAATGGTGTTCAGTAGTTTCAGTGTCTGACTCTACATGACCCCATCTAGGATTTTCTTGGCAAAGCTACTTTAGTGGTTTACTATTTCTTTTTCCAGATCATTTTATAGATGAGGAAACTGAGGCAAATAAGGTTAAGTGACTTGCCCAGGGTCACACAGCTAAAAATTCTCTAAGGTCAAATATGAACTCGTGTTTTCCTGACTTCATACCTGGGCAGTCTATACATTCTGCCACCCAGCCGCACTGACTGGCACATAGTAGGAGTTTAACAAATTTTTATTAAATGGAATTGTTTTCCACTTTGTGAAATGTTTTCCAGTTATATTTTAATTTAGTCTGTGCAGCACTCAAGAGTGCTGTGGCCTGTTTGACACCTCTACTCTAGACTACGCTAGGGGCTATAAACTATAAATAGGCAAATTGTACCAAACTGGAAAAGCCTTTAAAGCCTTTAAATAACAGTCAGAGGGGAAAATGGGTGTACAAAGCAAAGAGCCAGCAAAGTTTGGAGAGGCTCCTCACCAGAAGTCTGTCCAGGGGTGATCTTTACACAATTCACACGGTATTATTTAATACAGAATGAATAGGTTGTGATCCAGAATAACAGCAGAAGTATCTTTGCTAAAGAAAATGACATTTCTTCCAAAGTACTAAAGTCAGGATAAGTTGAATATGGACTTTCCCTTGAATGTTAGAATACTAGAAGCTAAAAAACTTGAAAGAGGTACCTATAGGAAGCCAGAAAGGACTACAGAATAAATTTTGGTACCTGCTACAGCATGAAAATATGAATAGATAGATCCCAAAATAGTCTTGAAAAATTCATGCACAACAAATCTATATCAGTTTCAATAGGAAAAGTACAAATGTACCCTAAATATATCATTTACATTGATGACAATGATGGTTTCCTCCAAAGGGCACTTTGTGTATGAGGATGTGACCCAACTGGATGAGTTAAATAAAGAAGAGGATTGGCAGACCATACTTATAACCAAACTGGAATATCAGTGCTTGGAATGGATGAAGTTTGCAAGTCATCTCAATAAAAAGACCAAAATTTGGGGGAAATCAAATGTCAGATAAATGATCAACTCCTCAATAATTCATATATTTTGACAGCTAAGGGACTCAGTATATAGAGAATTGGGCCAGGGGTCTGGAAGATATGAGTTCAAATTCTGCCTCAGACACTATATGACTCTATACAAGTCACATAACTCCTGCCAGCTTCAGTTTCCTCACTTATAAAATGAGGATAATAATAGTACCTCCTTCCCACGGTTGTTGTGGGTATCAAATGAGATAACAGGCATAAAGTGTTTAGCATAGTGCCTGGCACATAGTATATGTTAATGTATTTCTTCTTTCTTTCTGGATATTGTCCTGACTGATGGGTGGTAATGGATGAGCCACCAAGAATCCTCTTTATTGTAGACTCTTGAATTTGGTGTTCCATAGGCAACCTGGCACTAATCTAGCTTTTCATTTTAGACTTGTTCTCCTCCCTAAACTCCTCCTTCTCTACCTCAGAAGGTAATTTCTCTTTTTCTTCCCCTTAGCAATGGTTTGCCTACTTCCTGGGGTGTGTTTACACTAATATGAGCAAAACAGAGGACATCGCATCCCTGACAAAGATATCACTGCTTGGACTAACAGACAATGAGTAAGCCAGCATAAGTCATCCAAATATCCTTTCTAAATTTTTCTCATGCTGTAAAATGAAAAGCAACTTTGGATAAAAATTTCAAACTCAGCATATATGCTTCATTCCAAAGAATAGCATCATGAAACATACAAAGTAGATTCTATTCTGACAAAGCCCCTAAGTTGCCTCTTAAGTCCTTGGGCTAAGCTATTGATTATCTATGGCCATTGTTTCCACTTCTGCTGAATAAGGAGAATACTATTTTCATAACAGGATTCTTGTGTTGTTTGGGAGGGTTATATACAAAGTCAAGAGATATAATGAATATGAAAGTTTACATTCTAATAATAGCTCACATTTGTAGAGTATTTTAAGTTTTATAATGTGCTTTGGTTACAATAGTACTGCAAGGTAGGTATTATCCAAGTATTATCCTCCTCTTACATAGGGAAGAGAGAGATGGAGAGAGAGGGAGAGGAAGGAAGGGAGGAAAGGAGAGAGAGAAGGGGGAGAGAAAGAGAGAGAGAAAGAGAGAGAGAGAAAGAGAGAGAGAAAGAGAGAGGGGGGGGGGAATGAGAATCATATAAATGATATTATTGATCATGGGCACTTAACTAAAAATGTTGTAGCTAAAACTCAAAGCAAATATTTCTAACTCCAAATCCTATGTTCTTTCCATAACACTCAACTGCCCTATTAAAGAAATATATAAAGCAGTCAGAATCAAAATGGAAAAATAGGAGGAAGAAGTATAGATCAGCTTTAACTTACTAATCCTTCAAACAGATTTAGAAAATATACAAACAAAGTCATGATCAAGAAGTCCAAGAGAAAAAATATCATGTTAACAATGCTGGTTTGGCTAAGAGAGAGAGAAACAAAGGTCTGGAGATGGCATCTAGCCAAGAACAGTTTGAGGAGCATTCTAGCACAGGAGGAAGTTGTATATGAAGGCAAGAAGGCTCAAATCCAGCCCAGAAGAGCCTAAAATTGTTCAGGGTATGGAAATGTCTATGCATGGGCCACTTGGTTGCTTACTACCCAGTTCTGCATCACACAAATCTAAAGAAGATCTATGCCTTGGAATGGAATTCCAGGGTGAGGGTTGTCTTGGACACTAAACTAGGCACTAAGCGAGGAACAAATTTAGGAGCAAGAGGCAGCTGCATGGCCCCTGATGCCAGAGGAAAGTGAAGTCTCAGTTTTAGTTTCCATTCTAGTTTGAGGCCTACAGTAGAAATAGCCAGTATAGGAATCCCAGACCAAAGGGGAACCTGCAGTTCTGTCACTCAGAATCAGATTTGGTTGATAGTGGCTGAGTCCAAAAGTAGTTTACTCAAAATCCAATTGGGGAAGGCCAAGAGGCCTGTTGCTTATACCCAAATCCAGGTCAGGAACTTCTTAATCTCAGACCAACATGGTAGAAATCAGACTTTGCCCTGGATCAGACAACTGTGAGAGCATTGAAAAGCTGCAGGTCCCAAACTCAGGCTGCCTGGAAGATTCTGGAATTATACAACACTCAATTATCCCCTATCCCCCACCAAGAAAGCATCAGTAAGACCAGCCCAGATATTCCCTTCAGAAGTGTACAGAACCATGCCCTGACACAGGCTGGAAGAAAGAGCAAACAAAGAACCCACTATTAAAAAAAATGATTATAACAACAGAGATGCTCAAGACCTAAACCCAGAAGGAGAGAATGATTCTAAACCATCTAGAAGCAAAAGCCTGAAGAAAAACATAGTTTGGGCATAAATTCAACCAGAATGCCCTGAAGAGATGAAGCAATAGTTTTCAAAAATGTTTTTATCAGTAAAAAGAGAGCCCTAGAGGGGAAAAAAGTTGGAAAATAAATGAGAACTGTGGAAGAAAGAGTTGGAAAGGAAATAAACAGATTAACCCAAGAGGTACAAGACTTTAGGCAAACAACAGTGTGCCTTACTTAAGCATTCTTGATAATAAAAAAAAAGACCGGTCACATGAAAACTTAGCAGAACACAGTAGTCAAGAGAAAAGATAAACAGCAAAGACTGAATACAAATTGTTTACATTTTAATATGGGGAAGTAATAAACATGTCCCCTCAAAACCCCTTGGAATCATCACAGGGAAATGTCTACTTGGAAAGGAGTCACAAAGGGAATCTAGTTAGACAGAGGGCCTGTGCATGGTTCTGTTCTGAGATGATAATCTTAAGAATAGAAATGAAAAGGAAGAAGAAGATACTCTGATAGGAAAAGGAAGAGGAAGGATGGGGGATATCCTCTCACATAATTGAGATGTGCAAGTAAAAGTCTATACAGACAAGGAGAAAGAAATGAGAATGGTGAGTGACAAGTGAACAGCATTCTCATTCGAAATGTACAAAGAAGAGAGAAATACACAGCAAGAGAACTGAGTACAGAAATATATTTCCACAATAGGAAAGGAAGGGGTAAAAGAGAGAAGGGAGAGATGGAGAATAAGAGAGAGAACAGATTTAGAGAGAAATTAGCAAAATGAACTGCAAGGATATACAAAAATATTTATAACTTCTTTTTATGCTGGTAAGGAATTAGAAACTGAAGGGTACCAACTGGAGAATGGCCAAATAAATTATGCTAAATAAATATGATAGACTCCTACTGTGTTACATATATATATATATTTGAGAAATCTGGAAAAACTTCTATGAACTAACGCAGAGTGAAAAGAGCAGAATAAGGAATAACAAGAATGCGTAGGTAAAGCATACTGTTGTTTGCCTAAAGTCTTGAATCTCTTGGGTTTATTCAGTAACAATATTGTGGTAACGACAAACAAATTTGAAAGCTCAAAAACTCTCATAAACACAATGAACGATCATGATTCCAGAGGACTCAATGATGAATAATGCTACCAGAGTAATTCTAGAGCCAGCTACAACCATTTCCCAAAAGTCAGTTCTTAAATTTTCAGTATATGTGAGCATTCACTTGGAAATATACAAATGCTACAAACCAGGGGTTAATTTATTGTTTTATCGATTGTCTAGATGTAAGAAAGTGATAGAGGCAATGCTAATAATCAGATTAAATTTACAAATGTGTTGTGCATTTTCAGAGATCCAATTGTCAAACATTTATAGCACTTCACTGTGTACTACCCATCTACTAACAGAAAGGTAATGGACTCAACATGCAGTCTGAGAATTTGGGGGGCGGGGGGGTGGAATACCCAATTCAGGAATTGGTTTTGCTTGACGATACCTATTTGTAACAAGGGTTTTTTTCTTTTTTTTTCTTTTTTTGTAAATTGAGGGATGGGTGAATGGGTGGGTGGGTACGAAAGAGAGAAAAGGTTGATTGTTGTTGATTGAAAAAAATAAAAGTAAATTTTTCTTTTAAAAACTAAATATATGAAGAACCAAAAGGTGAAATTATTGTTATCCTCATTACCACCGTTGTTATTGTCAGATTCTTTGGAGTCTGGTATCCACACATTTGATTTTTAAAAGATTATAGGATCAGAGACCTAGAGATGAAAGGAACCTTGGACATCATCTAGTCAAATCCTCTCTTTTTACAGATGAGGAAATTGAGACCTAAAGAGATTAAATTATTTGCCCAAGCTAACACAGGTAATAAGTGGCAGATGCAGGATTTAAACTCAGATCCTCTGACTCCAGATCTAGTGTCCTCTTCATTGTACTAAGCAATAATTTAATATTTAAGATAGTAACAAAATGAACCCCCAGACCCCTTTAGGCTTTAGCTGGTCCTCTCCACACATGGAAAGTCAGGAACATGACTAGGCAGATAGGAAAGAGAAAATTTTGTCCCCAGAGATTAGCTTTGTAGATATACCTTTCCCCTCTCTACTAAATTTCAGAGGAAAATGGAAAGGGTCTTTGGAATTGAAGAACTGGGAGACAATGGAACCCTAGAGCCTTTAGCAGCTTAAACACTATATGAAACGATTGGCTATGCCTTAATCCTCATAGATTAACATTTTGAGGCACATAGACTGCTCACAATAAGTTTGACTATGATCACCATCAGAAACCCAGTCCAGTAACCAGGAAGTTCAATCTAAAAAGAGATGAATTTTCAGGGGTTAGGCATGTGGGAATACCCTACCCCATCTCCTAAACAAGTCTGATTTCTGGGGCAAATAATTCTGTATAGGGGATAGAAACTTTTCTGGCCAAGATTTTCAAAAGGAAAGAAAAAAGGCCACTCCATAAATGGAGGGAAAAAATCCTTAGAAGGTTGGTTTTGTTTTTATTTTGTATATGTGTTTTTAAGTAGATTTGGGTTTTGTGCTAAGGTCCATGACTAAGACAAAGGTGTCTTTTGTCAAGAGAGCTGGAAACAAAAAAGAACTGAACCTCTTCTTATAATGAAAAATAAAAGCTAAGGACTTTAGCTAAAGAAAGAAGATAGAAGCCAAAAGAAGCTCCACACGCACATGCCCAGTGAGATCACGCCTAATAGCAGTGATAAGGGACAAACCATTCATCAGAGCAATACCCAGGAGAGATCATGTGACCGGTAAAGAAGCATCTAGTGGGACTAAGAGAGTGATTGTCAACAAGCAGGCCTGGAGA
Source organism: Pseudochirops cupreus (assembly GCA_028627135.1). Classification (NCBI taxonomy): domain Eukaryota; kingdom Metazoa; phylum Chordata; class Mammalia; order Diprotodontia; family Pseudocheiridae; genus Pseudochirops; species Pseudochirops cupreus. Next base: position 511,945,760 of record CM053581.1, on the reverse strand, counting down.
GGGCAGCATGATGATTTCATTAGAAGATATCGATAGCCTTGCAGTATCAAAGGTATAAATTGTCCCCTCCAATCATGCTACTTAGCCAAAACGTTTTACTACATGTGGGTCATTCCATACAGTTGTTTAGATCACACACAGTTCCAATGCCTCTTCATGCCTTTTCCCTACAGGTATACATTCTTACCACTAATGAGGTATATATGTGTGGGAGATAATGTCCCAGGTTTATAGGGAAAATGCTTTGTTCTACTTTTCTAATTATGCCATTTCTTTAAATTCCATTGCCTTGAATTAATTGTGTGGTCTGGATGACTAATAAAGGTAAACACATTAATGAGGACTTCCAAATTATGGTATTAGTAAATGCAGATTCACAGTGTATCTTGAACTTGTGGTAGTCCTTACCTCATTATTATAATTCTCTTTGAAAAAGTTGCTAGGCAATTGTTATCCATGATGTTGAAATTCCAGTAGTTTATTTTAACTTTCATATGGAAATAGATGGGTTGGTTTCCCTTTATTTGGGCTAAAATGGGGCATAATTTCAAATCAGAATGATTTATTAAAATCTTACTTTCCAGTTCCTTCCTTCTCAACAATAGGGATCTCCATATCTATGAGTAGTCACTTCTTAACAGGATTTTAAGAATTACTGAAAAGATCCTTCTGCTCAAAAATACCTCCTCCACTGATCATAGCTGACACCTAAAATTCCACATTACTGAGCCATTTAATTGGGTTAAACAATGTCCATCTGGTCCAGCCTCCTCATTTAAAGGACCAAGAAAGTTAAGTCTCAGAATAATATTGAGCAAGTAGTAGAGAGGGGATTCAAGTCCAGGTCCTCAGCAAGGCTCCACGCCCAGCTGTCTGTCGGCTAGACCATCCTGGCTTCTTGCATCTTTTTTTTTTTAATACACATTCTCCTTAGAGGAGGAACAGATTGAATTCAGAAAACTTACAATGTTGATGAATTTATCAGCTCCATTTTTCCTCCATGTAAAAGAGAAAAAAGAAACTGGGAAAGCATTGGAACACTAATAGCCAGGTGGGCAGAAGTCAGAAAGGAGGGAAGAAACCATTATAGAGAAAACCAGGGACATTAAATATGAAATACACCACCTTCTAACTTTTACCCAAAGCTGGCTTCCTCAAAAAAATTAAATCAAGCATGACCATGGTATTACCGAGCATCAAAAATATTTAACAGACAATTAATCTATATCAGATGGGGGAGGGGAATAAAGAGGGACACATAAAGAAATATTCCATTTGCCCCAGTTAAAGGTGACAAGAAATGAAGGAAGAGCACAATGAAACCTAAAGAAGAAATAAATGGAACAGTAAAGGATAGTTGGGGGCTATTAAAGGCAGTGGAGCATTAACTTCAGACTAACTGAAGGGGATTGATGACCCTGCTTGTGGTAGGTAGGTCATGGTGTGCATTAAGAAGAGGTTACACAAGCAAAAAGGAACAAAGAAGAAGAGGATAACTGAGAGGCTCTCCTGAGACTAGCTCAGGATGAAAGGAAAGCAAGACTAGGGATGAATATAAAGAAAAAAACAACCTATTCAAAAAAGTACAAAAACCAGCTTTTGTTAAAGCTGTCCAAGGGAAGATGAAAAAGGAAATTAATTGGGACCAAAAGTAGACCATTCAAGGGAAATGTTATCTTAACAACCAGAGCCTAAAGTATAGTGTCTTTGAGGTCAGGAAAGACTGTGACATTTCTTTGAACCCCTCCTCTTGTCTATTGAAAACTTTTGGGCCTAGCTGAGGGTCTTAGACATTCAAAAAATTGTGAAATCAATTCAATTCAGCAACCATTATTGAGTACCCACTATGCACAATGGACTCTGATAGTTGCTGGTGATACAAAGACTAAACACGAAATCTTCCCTGTCCTCAAGGGCTCACATGTTCTACTGGGGGGAGGGGAGGAGTTTATGGACAAAGAAATATGAAATAATAGTAGAATATTTAGAGCACTAACACCTCTGGGAAATCTGGCTCTTTACAGAGGAGATTAGATTGTTTTAATAAATTGGGTCTACCAACTCATCCACAACTTCTTCAAGATCCATATTTTATTTCATGTCTATGTGTCCAAAAAAAAATGTTTTCATGGATAAAGAAAAGCACTTTCTCCTTCCCATCCTCCACAATAACATAAGGCATGCTGAGACTCTAAAGGGATTTAAATGAGTTTTATAACAGTTTGGTACTGCCTAATATTTTTATCAATGATTTAGATGAATATATAGATTGAATTCTTATCAAATTTGCAGATGACACAAAACTGGGGAAAGACAGAGTCAGGATCAAAAAACATGATTCAAAAAAACATAAGAAGATGCATATGAACTGATGCAAAATGAAAAACAGGAACAGAAGAACAATAGTAATATGAAGAAAAGCAACTTTGAAATGTCTTGGAAATATAATGAAAGCAGCAAACAGTAACTTCAGAAGACTAATAATGATCCACAGCCTCCACCTCTTGAGAGAGAGAGAGAGCAAATGGACTCAAGACAAAGAATGAGATGTATTTTCTCAGATATGGGCAACATAGTGACTAATGTTGCTATAATACACATATTTGTTTCCAGGTCATGTATCTATTCAGTAAAGACAGAAAAAGGAATAGAAATTATCTGCTTGGCCCTGGAGTTAAGAACCAGGTTAGAAATTTAAGTATTAAGCTGAGACTGATATAAAAAAGAACTTTTAGCAATCACAGCTATTCAAAAGTAGAATTGGTTAACAATAGATAATGGGTTCCCCTTCACTGGAGTTCTTAAAGCAAAGACTAGATCACTAATTTACTAGGGAATATAATAAATGGGATTCTTTTCAAACATGGGTTAGACTAAAAGACCTCTACAGTGCCTTCCTACAATGAGGTTCTGTCTTTCTGTGTTTCTGAATAGAAACATATTCCAACAAATTAATTCTGCATAGCGAAATTTAAGGTGACCCAATTAGCCACTTCCTAATACAAGCTGATAAAGAGAAAGACAATGAATGTAAAAACAAAGCTGATAACTTATTGTGAATAGAATCTCACTAGTCTGATAATGAATTTCTTGTTCTAAACGATAACTGTGCATTGAACTGGCTCTAGGGGACTTTAAAAAGTTCATTTTCCAGGACTTAAATGCTTGAAATAATTATAAATGCATGAAAGCATAGTCTTCTTTCTTTGTTTCCTCCTCTAATTTCCACAGAACGTATCCAAGCTAGAAGCCTTCAGACAGGGAGGTTTAAGGCATACCAGATGCCCTCTCCTGAAACTAAAAATATCTACTGCGTTGACCTACTGTAGTGCTAGAAATATCCTCCATTCTCATTACTCCTTGAAGGCCTCCTTCCCAAGCTTTGTATGTTAACTAAATTGAAGTATTTTCTATTAATCCATGGCTGAAAGGCTTATTCCTATCAACCCATTGCCCACCACCTCCATTGTGCAAAGCCATGAAGGAATGAGATATAACGTTTTGATGGGGACAAGAGTTCAGAGTTCAGGAGGGTTCTGGAGCCTAAGCCCTGTCTTTATGGTATGATGTCAAAGTAAGACGCCTGAGCAGCCAGGTCCAGAGTGAGAATATTAGATACTTTGGGAGACAGGGTGAGAGTGAACCCAAAGAGACAACTAAAGCACTGTGTGAAGAATAATGGCTTTAGACTAAAAAATCCTGGGCTTAAATCATGAATCTATCACTCACTCTGTAACCCAAGATCCTTGACCTCTCTCTCAGTTTCACTTTTTTTTTAAAAATAGGAACAAAAATACCCTCAATGAGTTGCATTATGGTGTGGTAGATAAAGAAATAACCTTGCAGCCAAGAAGATTTGGGTCCACTTCCTGCCTCAGACACCAGATACAGGCTATGTGTGATCCCAGGCAAGGAACTTTACTGCTGTGTACCCCAAAGTAACTTTTTAAGCATATAAGGAGAGGTATAAGTAGTGGAGTTTCTTTATCAAAAGAGTTCCCTGTACCATCGAGGCCAAAGGTCTGATTTTTAAAAAATACTTTCACAAGATTGCTGTGAGGATTAAATGATATTGTACATATGTGGCATTCACTTAAAGTATGAGTGTTTGGATTTCACTTGCTGGTGCTGTTACATTAGCAAAGTCAATCAAGGGGTTCGAATTATCTCAAAGTAAAATATCTAGATTAGTCAATAAATAGTACTCTACCAGAACTTTGTTCCTGCATCGGGCTCCTCTATCTTTTCCAGGCTATCATATTCATAACCTTTGACCACCAGAAAAAGCTTAAAGCCTCAGAAAGTCTCATAGCCTAAGGCTGCTTTCCTTTCTCCCAAACTGTCATATTAACATGAGATAGGTTTCTCTTTGTTCCAAGTTCTAATTTAGGAGCTGAAACGTTAACATTTAAAAACAGGGACTTCTAAAAACATCTTGGCTCTACCCCCCCCCCAATAGTTGAGTATTTCCTTTCACTTCCCACTGTAACCACAGATTTAGACGTACCACATAAAGGTTTACTGCAGATTTAACGGGCATCAAAGAAAAGGAAAATAGACATAACTCTTCTAATCCTGTTTCAATAGACAAATCTATCTCTTTTTTCCATTCCTTCTCTCTCTTTCCTTCAAGATCTTCCATGTAGATAGAGAAAACCTCCAAGTGCCCTCAAAAACAGAGTAAGGAAAAGAGATTCTGTTCCCTATCCCACGAACAACAAAACCAAAAAAAGTAAAGCTTCTTCCCAGCCCCCTGGAACTGTAACTAGGATTCGTAACAGCCTGTAGATCTCCATGCACTCAAGTTCAAATGAGTGTATGTCTCACACTGTTTCCACTTACTCCAGCAGCCCCTACCTATTAGATGGTTTTCACTCAGGGCTGTTTCTACCGCTGCAACTTGTCTCTTGACCCCCAAAAGTTCCAGTACTAGAGAAGAGATCATTGTCTATTTAATTCTGCCCTTTGACAAAGGAATCCACATGGTCACAAGGGGAAATCCCATTCCTGGTAACAAGATCCAGAAACCTGAAGGATATAAAACTCTCTGTGACTCCTTCCTGAACTCAAGGTGAATTTACAGAGGTAAGGAAATGAGGCAAAATTCTTTCAGGGTATATATATAAAGGGCTTTATAATCCAAAGGGTTTTGTATATGGCATCTGTGAGGGACACAAAAAGAATGAAAAGGGCACTAAAGATAAAGTTAAACACTTCAAAAAATTGCCAAAAGATCAAATTGCTCACAGGTACTTTACTATTCCATGAACCAAATTCTAACAGCTGTAGATAGGGGCAGTCAATCCAAAACCTTGCTAGCCTTGAAGCATGTATGTGGTTAATGAACTTGTGGAAGAACAACTTCCATTTCTAGAGAATATTAGATTTATGAAGGGTTCATCCCACAACCACCCTCAGAAGGGCTGGTAAAAGTATAATTATGTCATTTGCAGACTCATTGAGATGAGGTCACTCAACCATGGCTTCAGAGATAGAAGACATCAGGGCTGGGACTACAATTCTGGTTTCTCGATCTCAAATTTACTCTTCTTTCAATTATACCAGGGTTAAGAATAACCATGCTAAAGCTAGATCGTCACTGTTTAATCACAAATAACAATGCAGGTGAACTAGGGGTATTTCCTCCCTTTCCCTCCTTTTTCACCTAATAGCAAGCATTTATATAGCTCTTTGAGATTTGCAACATGCATTGTAGATCATATCCCCTTTGATCTTTCCAATAACTCTGAGAAGTAGGCACTACTATTCTCCCCATTTTATAGATGAGTAAACATAGGTTGTAATTTGCCTAGGACAATGTAAGTTCATCTTGTAACCTTAGGCAAATCATTCAACAAGACTCTTCAGTTATCCCATCTGTAAAAATAGACAATAATACTTGAACTACCAACCTTATAGCATTGTTTCAAGAAAGGCATTTTGCAAATCTCAGAGGGCTTATATATAAAATTGAATATACATTTTAACTATGTGTGAGATTTTGAATTATTTGGGAGGAGGGGGTTTCTCTCTCCTCTAAAAATCAATAGAAATAAAGAATTTGTGAGCCAGCTCCTGAACTTTAGACAACTGCAGCTACTCAATGTCTGCACTAAACTGTCAGAGCATTTGAACCAATCCTTACATCGTATAACGAGTAAGGTAGTGAGGATGAAGTAACTGCTGGGTTGAAAGAGATCGAATAAATTAGGAAAACAATGGGCATCTCAAACTGGACTCACTGAATATGAATAATGACCTTGAGTACAGACTGGTCTTTTCCATGCATCTTGGACCTACTAAAGTCTACAATCTTTTTTCCCTTTCATTCCAACCGCACGCCTCATGATCTCACCTTTTCTTCTCAACCTCCTTTGTCTTTATGTGAGCCAACTAACTAGCAGCTGCTTAATAAACCTGTGCTTTTCTTGGTAGTAATTTGTTCACCTGGCTCTCACTACCAAGCAGCCCCTCTCCTTAGGCATTTTCTATACAGACATTAGCAGCCAGAAGAGGAAGGTAACTTCTCTAGTAATTGTTGTATCCTAACTTGATTTCTTCAGCTAGATCAAGTCAACAAGCATTGAGGGCAACTGTGCAGTCATCCCTATACAAAATGCTAGGGATAAAAGAGAAATCCACATGGTTCTTGTTATCCAGGTACTATTGCTCAGAAGGGAGAAATAGATAATGGATACATTATTTTTAAAGGTGATGTTTCACCATAACACAGTGGACAGAACACTACTGTAGGAAACAAAAGATCTAAATTCAAGTTCTGGCTCTGCCTCTTAATAGTTATGTAACCTCCCTGAGCCTCAGATTCCTCAACCAGAAAATAAAAATAACCTTACCTATCCTTCTTAATTCATAAGGCTGTTAAGAGGATCAAATGAAATCATGCATACGAAAACATTCCATATAGGAAAAATTGCTATATAAATGTATTGTTAGTAGAAAATGCAAGCCCCTTGAAAATAGGGAATGTTTTTGCTATTTCTTTGTATCCCCAGCACTTAGTAGTGTACCTGGCACATAATAAGTTTTATATAAATATGTACAAATAAATATAAAACCAAGGAAAATAAATTGGTATATTTCCATGTAAACTTTAATTTTCCTTTTCATAAGGATTTTGAGCTTCTGTTATGCGTCCTTCCCAAGGCAAGGCAGTGAGGGAAAGTGCTTTATCCTTCAAACTGGCTTGACCTTACATTTTTCCCCATTTGCTTATCACTCAGCAACCAGCAACTCTCTCTCCAATACAGGCTATCTATTTACCTTGCTTAGGCCATTCTAGCTTATCAGAGGAAAGGTCCTAGCTTGTCACTTCCAACTTCCTTGCTCTTAGCATTTCTCCTGGCTTTTTCTACTTGTGGTTAACCGTGGAGCCAATGAAAGTACAAAAAGTCTGCTTGATTATATTCATCCAGTAAAGATATATGTAGTGGTCCCTTTGAATTCTCCCCACTCCCACACTGAATAGCAGTAAAACTTCTTTACCTAGAACTAGCAATAATTTAATTTGTCTAAACTATTTGTTTCCTTCCCTGAAACCCTGTTTTCCACTATCAATAGCTTAATAAGGTAGCTTAGGGTAACCAAGGAGATTTTGTTTTAGAAACTAGGGAACCAGGACAAAAGAGAAAAAAAAAACTTAAATATGTCTTAACAGAGATTTTAACTGTTTTTATTACAATCTATTCATCCTTCAATATTTATCTCAGCACTGATGACTCCTGCTAACACTGATGTCTCCTTTTGCAGGCAAGTGATAGTATTTGCTGTCACCAGCATACCTTTTGTTCTTGTTTACTGTTTCTGGGTTTGTTTTTTTTCCATTTCATCTAATTACTTCAAGTATGAAAGCATTTTCTCCCTAATAAGATTGTAAACTTTTGAGGGAAGGGACTGTCCCATGCCCCGCTTATCTCTGGCAGGACCTAACACAGTAGTCTGTTAGAATAATAAAATTTCAGAGTTGGAAGAGAATTTATCAAGTAACTCATCCAACCAACATGGGGTGGGGGAAGAGAAGAGAAGTCACCATTCTAACATACCCAACAAGTGATCATCCAGCTTTTACTTAGAGATCTCTAATAAGAGGGAATGTACAACCTCCCAAGGCAGCCCATTCCACTTTCAGATGGCATTTATCATTTGGAAATTTTTCCTAAAATCAAGTTGAAATTGATCAGCCTCCTTACCACATCTACCCTTTGGTTCCTGTTTCTTCCTCCTGGTGCTAAACAGAATAAGAAACATGAGGCTCTAAAATACATGAAAAGAGCTATTCTTTCTCCCCAGAGTCTTCTAATCTCTGAGCTAAATGTCCTCAGTTCCTTCATTTAATCTGCATATGTCATGGACTCAACATTCTTAGCCAACATGGTTGCCCTGCACCATGTACTCATCAGCTTATCGATGTCTTTCCTCAAAACTCAATGCATGATGGCAAAGAACTAGAAATTAAGGGGATTCTCATCAACTGGGGAATGGCTGAATAAACTGTGGCATATGATTTTGATGGAATACTAATGTGCTGTAAGAAAAGAGCAAGTTGATTTTAGAAAAACATGGAAAGACTTGCATGAAATGTGAAAGAAGAACCAAGAGAACATTGTATACAGTAACAGCAATATTGTTGGAAGAGTAACTTTGAATGACTAAGCTATTTGAGTAATATGATCATTCAAATCAACTACAAAGGGCTCATGAAAGAAAATGCAAACCACCTCCAGAGAAAGAACTGATATATGAACATATGTATTGTATAATTCCACATTATATAACTATATCAAATGTTGGTCTTCTCTAATGTGGGGATGGGAGAAAACTTGGAATTCAAAAAGTAACCAAAAAATCAAAACAGAAAAGAAAATTGTGGCAAGTGCAAAAACAAACAAACAGAAAAATTCAATACAGTACTCTAGATGTTTTATGACCCGGGCAGGGGATAGCAGTACTATCATCCCCTTGTTGCCAGAAGCAATGGCTCTTTCAATGACACCAAAATTCACAGGAGACTTTTTGGCTCCAGTATCATCCTACTGATTCATGTGAACTCACAGTTCACCCTAACTACCAGATCTTTTTTAGATGAAATGCTCTCTATTACTTCTGCTTCTTCTACTTGTGAAATCATTTTTAATACAAGTATGAGACTTTACATTTATCTCTTTTCAATTTCATCTCTTTTAGATTAAACTCAATTCTCAAACTTATCCAGGTCTTTTTGAATCCTATCATCCAGCATGTATTCTTCCATGTTATGTATTCTTTTATTTATTTATATTTATTCTATTATATATTCCAGTTTGCAATAGTAATGTAATTTGATCCCTTTGTATTGGTAAAGCTAACAGGTACTTAGCACCTAGTTTCAAATTAATCCTCCATTAAAGAAGCAGAAGATATGAACCCCTGTTGATGACATGACAGGGAGGGGCTGAAAAGATAGGAGTAATATTGTATATAAGGAAAAGCCCCAGAGAGGGAGAGTCAGAACTTCTTGGGATAAGCTTCATGGAGGCAAAAGCAGATGCTGCCAGGGAGGCTGGAGAGGAAAAGCCCAGGCTAGAGAGAATGGTTTTGATTTTGGGACCCTGAGTGAAGTGATTTTGATTCTGGGAAACAGCTGGAGCTTCTACTAGGGAGCTATCAGCTTTTCCTGGGAGCTGCTGAAGACTTCCAAGGGCCAGCTGGAGCTGCAAAGGGACTGAGGAAGCATGACTGTGATGCTGGTACTTTGCATGAAGCTGTTTGTGACTTTGTTGAGCCTTGACTTCCCAGGAACAGAGACTGTGGAGGATTTAAGGTGGACTGGACACTGTGAGTTTTAGCATGGTACAGGAACTGCACAGAGAGCTGAACAAGAAACTGGGAGCTGTCTGCCTTTGAACCCAGGTGACAGTTTGGCGAATCCAGGTAGGATCTGGGACCATGGAGGGGGATCTAGAGAATTTGAGAGCCTACCCTGAGTCAAACTGAAAGAAGACTACTTGGATACTGTGTACTGAGAAGATTGTGATTTACTGTGACCATGGGGTGAATGGCCTGTGTATTTTCTGATGACTGAATGGTGATTAATGACTGAATAGTGACTGATTTGTTACTTAGTGTGCCCCATGAGAGGAGCACTTTGACTATTGTATTTTGTGACCCTTAAGCAGGCAAGAACTATGTGGCTACTGTGGTGAAAACTATGTGGCCATTTTAGTGATAAATTGTTGAGAATGCTGTATTTTGATTTCTGTGAATGTTTTGCTCTGATTTGTTATTGAATAAATAGAGTGTTTACTATACTGTGTAATCAGAAGCTTGAAAGCTATTCACAGTAGCATTCTTCTGGAAAGCTGCTCATGCTTGGCTTTACACAGTTACATATTCTTCACAATTTTTATCATTACCAAATTTGATACTCCTTCCATTTATGCTATTATCTAACACATTAGTAATAAACACTAACTAGTACAAGACTCAGCAAAGCTTCCTGGGGTCCTCCATTGGAAACCTTTTAGGTTGACACTGAACCATGTGTGTAATTCAAGTCATTCAACCAGGTCTAACTGATTGTATTGTCATTGTAGCCTATACCTCTCCATCTTTTTTTCACAAGAATAGCATAACATCTTATTAAACACATTGCTAAAATTTAGTGGAACTGTATCTCTAGCACTTCCCTGTTTTATCTGATTAGTAATCCATTTTTTAAAAAAATAAAACAAAATAAGGGAAATAAGATTGGAACAATAAGTTAGATTTAGATTGAAGAGTGTCTTAAATAGCAGTTTGAGGAGTTTGTATATTATTCTAGAGAGAACAGAGCAGCGCTTAAAGTTTCTGAGAGAGGAATGACATGACCAGACCTGTCCCTTATCCATCTGTATGGAGGATCTATTCTCCATGGGACTGATTAGAATCAGGAGACAACTTAGTAAGCTATCATCATCATCCAGAGGAAAAGTGATGAAGAGATAAAATAAGGCAGTGGTGATGGGATAAGAGAAGACAGGACAGATGTGATAGGTATCAGAGAAGTAGAACTGACAACACTGGACAATTGATTGGATATGAAAGTTAGGAAAGAGGGAAAAGTCTAAGATTACCCCAAGGTCATGAATCAAAATTTCTGGGGGGACAATGGTGGCCTCAACCAAAATTGTGAAATTTGGGGGAGGGATATGTTTTAGTGGAGAAGTTAATTAGTTCTATTTTGTATGTATTGATTTCCAGATACCTACAGGATGTCCAAATGTGGATGACCAGCAGGCAGTTGATGAGGCAGAACTGGCATTCAAGAGAAATATTAGAGTAACACATAGAAATTTGCATCACAAATGAATTAGATAATATCTGAGATTTTTTTTCCAACTCTAATAGTCTTTGTTTCTGATTGTAATGCAAAGGTTTCAGGCACTAGACTATAAAGAGTTCTTAAAAAGCAATATTTGTGTACTCTTCTATCTTATATCTATTTCAACTTCTCCCAAAATACCTTTTTTTTAAATTTTATTTTAGTTTGCATCATTCATTTCCACAAGATTTTGAGTTACATATTTTCTCCCCATCTTTCCCCTACCCACCACCCCAAAACAACCATCCCAGTGTATCCCCCCTCTCCCAGTCTATTCTCTGCTATGTCTTCCCCCCTCCCCCCTCTGACTTTTCTGTAGGGCAGGATGGATCTCCCAACCACAGTGGCTGTGTATCTCAAGTTCCAGTTGGATGTAGTTAATAATAATAATAATAATAATAATTGCATATATATATATTTTTTAACATTTTATTATAGAACTTTAGATTCTAGATTCTTTCTTTTCCCCCTTCATCACCCACCCCACTGGAAGGACAAGCAATCAAATACAGGCTGAACATGTGAAATTACGCAGAACTTCTCCATAGTGAGCACACTGTGAGAGTCTGATTAAATGTCCCTTCTTCCTATCTTGCCCCTCCCCCAATCACTGTCCACCCTGTCCCTGTCCCTTTACAGAAATGTGAACATTCATCAGCCCTCCCCCACACCCTCCCCTGCCCTCCATCATCCTACCTCTCATCCCCCTTCCCCCTACTCTTCTATGTGGCAAGATGCCCAGTTTAGAGTTTATGTCATTCCTTCCCTAAGCCAAATTCTGTGAGAGTAAGGTTGACTCTTTCCCTTTTGCCTTCCTCTTTTCCCCTCTATTGTAACAATTATGTCTTGCCTCTTCCATGAGATG
>CM053581.1:511904859-511933039 GCA_028627135.1 Pseudochirops cupreus | reverse complement strand
ATAGGAGAGAATAGAATGGGGGAGGGGGGAAATACTGGGATGGCTGTTTTGGGGTGGTGGGCGGGGGAAAGACGGGGAGAAAAGATGTAACTCAAAAAAATTTAATAAAGAATCTCATATCAAAAAAAAAAAGAAATGACAAAATGGCAGTAAGAAAAGTAGTAAGAGGAGTGGAAAAGGATATATGATGGGAAATGGAACAGAAAGGGACACAATTGCAGAGAGGATGGAAGAACGAAGAGAGAGAGATCATTCTCTCTTACTGTCCAGAGTGGAAGAGTTGCTGCATAAATAACTAAAGTACTGCTTTTTCCAACAAAGGAGCCTCAAGCATATCTCAAGGGATGAAATCTATCATAGGAGGAAAAGTACCAGACTAGGATTCGAAGACTCTGAGTTCTAATTATGGCTATGATTCTTCCTTTTTCTGCATTCAAAGACAGTAATTATTCATCTCCATGATATTTTGCAAATCACACATCTCTCTAGGTCTCAGTTCCAAAATCCATAAAATAGGGGAGTTAAATTAGATGACCTTTAATAGCTCTAGTATCCAAGATTCTGTGACAGTGGCAGTTCAAGATGTGATCCTATACAAGTCATTTCATCTCTCTGATTGCCAATTTCTTAAGCCATGAAACAACTTCCCAGTACATCTCACAGGATTGCCATGAGGATCAAAAGAGAATGTGTGAGAACATATTTTTGGAGTTGTAAGCCATTATACAAATTCATGGTAGTATTAAACATTGAACCCATTCTACACAAAACGTTTCATTTTTATCCACAGTCTTCAATTTAAAAGATATTGCAAACAAGACATAAACTCCAACTAAGCCTCCTTTTCCTAAGTCTTATCAAACATCATTCCACAAAAGCACTTAGGGTTGGGGGGAAAATTTTTGTTTTCTTCCTCAACTATTTAAAAAATATGTGCTATGGATGTCATCTGGGAGTCATCTGGGACAACTTCCTAGGAATTTCATTGTTTCAAAGATTTAGAGCTAGAAAGGATCTTAATGATCATTTTATCTAAATACTCTCATTTTAAAAGTCAGGATACTTAGATGAAAGAGTTGAAGTGACTTGCCCAAGGTCATATAGATATTAAATGACAAAACTGCAATTTGAACCAGATCTCTGATAATATCACACTTTTTTGACCTATCATGCTCTTCACTGTGCCAAACTGCATCCTTCACATGGGAACCAGTCTCACTTGCTTTGAATTTGAAAGAGGAGGATGTCTGCATCATAGCAATGTCGCAAAAATCTTAGGCCAAGTCCAATATATGATAGAAAGAGTTACCCACAACAGCAACTGCATAGGCAATCATACAAAGGAGCTGTAGAAAACTGACTTCCATTCAGAGGACAAGTTATTTGTTGCAAAACAAAAGGAGCTGGGGAAAGGAAAGGTAGATGGCCAGGAGAGAGTAGGACTATGGTTCAGTGAGCCTCTCTTGCCTTGTTTATTTAAAATGATTTCCCTTAGTCAGGTAAGGTCAGACACTAGAAATAACATTGCTCAGACTTATGAGCATAGACAAGGGAAAATGACAAATCAAGATTTAGGTGCAGGTCATTAAGTGGCATCTAGATCTGTTAAGGCCCCAGATTGACAATAGAATGTCAAACATAATACTGAGTGTGCCTATTATTACTATTCTTTTGTAATGTTATTGAATTGGAAGATAAATATTGAAAGAAAAAGAAGTCCACACCAATTTAGCTTACAGGTTGGATATTTTCGGAACATTTAGATTATCTACCTGGAAATTATGATCATATGTGGAGAGAAACAGAGAAATTATATGAAATATGTACACACACACATGCACACAAAAGGTTATTATAGTGAATTCCTTGTCAGGAATTTGGGAACTTGGCAATTCTTTTCACTTTAGGACTTAGATCACTTTATTGTAATTTATTACCCCAGAGCTTCAGAAAATACTACAAAAACTATTCTGCTGTTTACTCTTACTTTATAGGTTTAAATTTAGCAAGAATTTTTTTAGTCTATTTATTTCCTTTCTGGTGCTTTGCCTGCCTTTGAGGTAAGTGGCAAACATGTGGTGTCTTGGTAATGATACTGTGGTTTAAACAGATAGGGGACCCTTACACATGATTAGTTAAGTTCTTTAAAAAAATAGTACCCCTTTTCACTCAATCTTTATTTGTCTCTAAATGTAGAATCCTGTATTAAATTGTTAATTATAAGAATTAAAATATGCTATAATAAAAATGCAATTGCAAAAAGAAGATATAAATTCAAATATTAGGTATAGTCAAGAACCCTTCTAACTAATCCTGAACTGTTAACAAACACTGTTTAATTGAGCCTTGGTTTGGAGGTCAGTTTGTTTTCTAATCTTAACTGAACCCTCACAGCAGCAAGACAAGTGTTTTATTCCTCTCTGATCTGTTTACTAATCCGGTCTTAACAGCAGCTATTCCAGAAATCATCTCTCCTCAAGCCGTTCTAGACAACCTGTCCTTCCATGTACTTGGCTGAGGATCTTACCTCACTGAAAAAAAAAATTGAGACTATTCTCTAAAAGCTCCTTCCCACCTCCACCCCCTTCTTCATCTCAAGCATTGATTCAGACATCTTCTCCCACTATCTCATGCTCCACTCTGACCTCTGATGAAGAAATGAGCCTACTCCTTGCCAAGGTTAGCCTATTTACATGCATCCTTGATCCTAACTCCAATAGACTGCTCAAGCAAAATGCCCCTGCTATTCTCCCCACTATTTCTCTTATTTCTCCAATTTATCCCTCCCTATTGGTCCCTTCGGTGCTACCTACAAACACATCCATGCCCCCATGCCATCCTTAAGAAATTCTCATTTGACTTGTTATCCTGCTAGCTATTACCCATTATCTCTTCTCACCTTTGGGGAAACACTTAAGAAAGTCGTCTGTACTTGGTACTTGATTTCCTATCTCCTGCTCTCTTTTGTACTCTGTAATCTGGCTTTTGACCTCATCATTCAACTGAAATCACCATGTACAAAGTTACCAAAGATCTCTTAATTGCCAAATCCAACTTTTTCTCAATCTGAATGCTTCTTAAACCTCTCTGCAGCCTCTGGCACTATTAAGAACTTCCTCTTGCATGCTCTTTCCTCTCTGGGTTTTTGTAATGCTCTTCTCTCTCAGTTCTCTTCCTACTTATTCCCTCTTCCTTCAGTCTCAGTCTCCTTTGTTGATTCTTCATCTTAGCCACGTCACCTAACTACCTCGGTTCACCAAAATTTAATCCTTTTACTTTTTGTCTTGTTGCTCTATTCTGCCCTATTTGGTAAACTCATCATGGGTTAGACTCTCCTGAACTGCAGTAACAAAAGTCTAACTATAAAGGAATTAGAACTGACAATTTAAATAAATTCAGGCCAATTTACCAAACATTAATTAAGGGTCTATTATGTTCCAAGAGCACAGTAATACCAACCAAAAAGTCCTCACTTTCAAGGAGCTTACATTCTCCTAGAATGTAAAGAAATCTGGAATATTTGGAATATTATAAAATAATAAATATTATAAATAATAAAAATTATAAATAAATAAATAAATCTGGAATATTTCAGAAAATTCTGAAATAATGTGGGGGGAAAAAAAGAAAATTTCTAGAAGGCAGAACACATTCATTATGACCATACAAAAAGAAGGGCAAATAAAAATAAACAGACAAAGAATTCTGGTGAAGACCTAGAGCAAGGGTTCTTAACCTGGTGTCTGTGAACTTTATACATACATTGAGAGAGAGAGAGAAAAATACATACATGCACATATATGTATGTGTGTATATATTACATATATTCCATAAAAATTGGTTTCCTCTGTAATCCTATGTATTTTATTTTATGCATTTAAAGATAGTATCTGGAGAAGGGGGTCCATAGGCTTCACCAAACTGCCAAAGGGATTAATGACATTAAAAGGTTAAGAGCCTTCTCACCCATTTTGCAGATGAGAACACTGAGGCTAGAGGGGAAGTGACTCACTCAATGTTATATAGCTAATTGATAATAGAGCTTGGAACAAGACTCAAATTCAACAATCTTTTTCATTCAATCACAACACATTTTTTAAATTTAATGTTCTATTTCATACAGAGATTTAAATTAGAACATTTAGTTTATCAAGGGAAAGCTAGATAAGGATTTGCCTTGTCAGTATTCTGTTCCAATTGGGGCCATTATTATCATCATTAAGTTCAGTTCTCCCAGCTATTCCTTTGGAGTAACTCAATACCCCTTGCCTCAGGTCTGTCCCTATTCCAATGTCCATCCTCCACTCAGTTGCCAAAATAATCTCCCTAAAGCACAGGGATGACCTCTGGCCATGTCATACACACTCCCTATAACAAACTCCAGTGTTTCCCTAAAATAATTTGATGAAGTGAAAAGTACTGATAACTATGAGGTATAATCAAAGCTTCATTTGTAAGAGTTCTTAACCTTTGGTAAACTATTAAAGCTCAAAATTCCACTAAGACTTTTGGGACACCCTCTATATGTCCATCTCTATCTCTATCCTTATCTCTATCTCTCTGTCATCTGTCAATTACTATCCTTATTTATATATCTTTATCATCTAGTAAACTGTAGGTAATCTCAGAGGAAAAGCACCAGGGCAAGGAGTGGTGGAAACTAGAAAGCTTTCTCACAGAAAGTTTGAGGAGTTGAATCTTGAAGGGATCCAGAGAAGCCAGGATACAGAGGAGATAAGGAGAGATAACCTCAAGGCATGGAAGACAGCCAGTAAAAAGGTATTATGTTGGGAGATGGAGGGTCCCATGCAAAAAACAGCAACAAAGGTAGTGCTGCCAATTGGGTACATAGAAGGGCATCAAGTATAAGGAGCCTGGAAATACAAGAAGAGGTCAGATTGTGAATGGGGCCAAATTTGTGCCTTAGAAATATCATTGTAGTAGCTGAATAGAGGATGGCCAGAAATGTGGGCAGACAAGAAATGGAAAGCAATTAGCCAACTATTGCAATGGTCCAGCTATTACGTGAGATTTATGCATTGTTTCACCCAATACATAGTAACCTCCTCAATGGCAGAGAGAGACTTTATTAAACATTAATAGCTGAAATCTGCACTAAGACTTTTGGAACACTTTTTTGATATATTTTACATAGTTATTTTTGTGTTGTTTTCCCTCTTTAAAATGTGAGCTTCTTGTGGGGAGGGACTAGGACTTTGTCCATATTTGTAACCCAGCACTTAGTAAAGTGCCTGACACATAGAAAAGATTTAATAAATGCTTGTTGATGTTAATTTTGTTCACAATCCCTTTTGTCAGAATACTAAGCCTTCCATTCGAAAGTGAGAAAAATAAGGCTTCACCTGCAAATACTCAGAGAGGGAACACAGGAACTTAAATGTGCATTATCATATAAAAAAGAGCATTTTGTAAGAAAAAGTTCTGGAGTTTTAGTGAACTCTAGGTCTAATATGAGTCAGGAGGATGATGTGACTTTTCTCACCTCACACATTATCCAACTCAGCTATGCTGCATTAAGTGAAGTGGAGAGATGTGACCAACCTCACACTCCTGAGCTTACCAAGTTGTTGAACATTCCAGCATCTGAATGACTCAAATAATCACTTGGCTGCCTCCACAGTGAATGCTCACTTGTTCTGTCTCTGTATTAAGTGGCCTTATCAGCTTCTTGACCCTCTGCTTCTCCACTGACATGTCACCACAGAGGTTGCTTTGCATTGCTAACCAATGTCTGCCATACTCCTTCTAACCTTGTTTTCTGTTTAGTTGAATTGGCAAGTTTTGCTTTCTGATGCATTCACTGGAACTCTTGTTTTCCCTGTCAGTTCTGCTGCTCTGGGACATTCAGAGAGCATACAATGAGTGAAGTGGCAAAGCCAGGATGAGATTCCCATTCTTCCAAATGCCAGCCAAGTGGTCTTTCCAAAGCAGACTTCAGTCACATGCTGATTTGTCACAACCAGGAAACAGAAGGAACCACATATACATACCCATTTCCTAGTCTCAGACTTCAGTATGGCTTGATATGCTTTAAAAACCATAGTGGTGTTGCGGAAAGGAAATTGGATTTACATCAATCAACTAGCATTTACTACACATCAGGAATTGTTCCAGGCACTTGAAAAACAAAACAATCCCTACCTTCAAGGAGCTTACAATCTAGCAGAGGAAGCAACAGCCACCTATAAAACAGACACAAGGTAACCTGGGGGTAGGAGTCAGGGAGAAACTAGAGACTGAAGGAACCAGAAACAACACCCTCACACAGAAAATGGCACCAGGAATTTCAAAAGGTTGTGGTGAGAAAGAAGTGAATTCTAGTCGCAGCATCTATCAAATGCTTGGAGGTCGGAAATGTGTGAGGAACAGCAAAGAATTCAGTTTGGTGAGGTCACAGAAGAAGTAAAGAAAAATAATGTATAAAAAAAGGGAGGAAAGGTAGGTTGGGCTCAAGTGGTAAAGTAAATGACTTTACATTCTAAATAGAGGAGTTTGTATTTGATCTTAGAAATGACAGGGAGCCACACCAGTTTGGGGGTAGGGAGGTGAAATATTCAGATTTTGGTGGCTGTATGGACGATGGTTAGGAATAGAGAAAGACCTAGAGTCATATGACCTTCATGTAAATCCTACCTTCAACATTAGGTGTCTGTGTGATGTTTGAAGAGTCACTTACACATTCTGAGCCTCAGTTCCATCTGTATAATGGAAATAATAATGCTTATTCAATATGGTGGGGAAAGTACTTTGTAAACTTTAAAGTGCTAAATCAATGTGACGTGTTATATTATATTATTCTGATTCCTTATCAGACAGTTAGCTGAAGAGGAAATTTTTTCTCCTATAAAACTGGTATTATAGTAATAAACATCTATTTCATAGGGTAGTTGTAAGGATCAAAGTGATAATACACATGAAATGTTTGGCAAACCTTAAAGTGATATCTAGATATGAGGTATTAGTCTTGTTATCATTCTTATTACTACTAAATTAAAAGTGGGAGGATGCACTGAAGATCTCTCGTAGAACTCCACATCCACAAGGCATCTGCCAGTCCTTGCTATAATACTGGTTATGTGGCCCTACTCTAGACCAAGGAAATAGCACTGCTAACCAAACCCAGAGACCTTCCCAAAAACCAGGCTACTGTGAAAGCATCATTTATCATCATCTGGGACACAAAGCCACATCTGTACCACAGTCGAGGAAACCCCAAATGACCCAGTAGCTTAATAAATCACCTACCCATCACACCCAGCACTCACTTCTTTAAGCTTTTAAAGAGTTTGATTCCAGGAAATGTCACTTACGTGCACAGAGCACCAATAGTGGGAAAATGGTAAATGATCAATCAAATCACACCGGGTGAGAGCTGGGCATGAGCTAAAGGGCATGCTGGTTTTTAACCTAAAGTATCTGCACTGAGGACACTGAGAAGTTTCTGATTGGGTTAATCCTAGGCCTGAGTCCTGAAATCAATCCTAATTAGCTTCAGCTATGGTAATGATTCAGCCACTCTAGTTTGTCATGAATGCTGCCTGAGCATTCTAACTGGGGCAGAGTTATATGAACATGGGCTCTGGAGTCAGAGGAATTTGGTTCAAATTCTACCTGTGCTATTTAGCACCTAGTGACACCAGGCAAGTCACTTCACTTCTAGGGGGCCTAAGTTTCCTTCTCTATAAAACAGGTATTAGTCTAGATGATTTCTGAGGTTTCTTTCAGTTCCAGATATATCTGCTTCCAAGTGTTTTAGCCCTCACTGAAATCTTTTTGCAAATATGACTGCCCAAATTTGTCTTTAAGAGCGAGTTTGGGGGTAGCTAGGTGTCTCAGTGAATAGCGTACTGGCTCTGGAGTCAGTAGAACCTGAGTTCAAATAGACACTTAACACTGAATAGCCATGTGACCTTGGACAAGTCATTTAACCCCAATTGCCCTGCCTTTCCCCCCTCCAAAAAGCAAAAAAAAAAAAATGAGTTTGATTTCTGCGTGACAAAAGTGAGCTTCAAAAAAACAGGCTCAAGAAACTATCATCAGGGATAATATGAGGAGAGAGAAAGAATAGGTATAATCACTGCTCTCCTAATCCACACTAAGATATCAGTAGCTCTCTGAAAATAGGATTCATAAAATTTTAGAGTTGGAGAGAACTTAGATATAATAACAATAATAATAATAACAGTTGTTATTATTATTGTTATAACTGACATTTATATAGTGCCCTAAAATTTTTCAAGTGCCCTACATACACTATCTCATTTAAGCCTTATAACAACCCTGTAAGCTAAGTGATACAGGTATTATTATCCCCATTTTATAGATGAAGAAACCAAAGCTCAGAGAAACTAAAGAATTTGTCAAGGGACACACAGCTCATCAGTATCTAAGGAAGAATTTTAACCAGGTCTTCCTGATTCCAAGACCAATGCTCTATCCACCCATGTGGGGAACCTGTGGCCTTGAGGCCACATATGGTTCTCTAGGGTCTTCAGGTATGGCCTTTCAACTGAATCCAAACAGATTGTGAAGTTTGGGTTCAGTCAAAGGGCCACACTTGAGGTCCTAGAGGGTTGCATGTGGCCTCAGAGTTACAGGTTCCCCACCCCAGTACTACACCATACTTCCTTTCTTAATCCAATCCACCTACAAATCATTTTACAAATGAGGACACTAAGGGGCATGATCACAAAGTCAAAGAATGTAACCAAAATGTTAGTTCTTTGAGGAATAAGAATCATTTTATGTGTTACTCTATTTATATATTTTTATTTCTCAATCACGGGTACAGCAAAGGGAATGGGAAAATTTCATGGTGAACGTGGTATCCTCATTTCTCATCTGGCTGTACTACCTGTGGACTTTTGTGAAGGACTTCTCCATCGTGCCCCCAGAGAGCTCCTTATTGGATTAACCTCAACATCCTGTGAGAGCTCATCAACCTTGCTATTCCACAGTTGGGACCAGAAACTCCAAAATTCCACTTAAGGAGAGACCTCAGCCTGAACATCTCATCTCTTACCTGGAATGCCTTGGGACTTCTCTGACTGACTTCCCTACATCAGCTAAAACCCCCAACCTTTTTCAGCTTTCTTTTGTGTTTTGTCTTTCTCCTTTGAATTGTAAGCTCCTAGAAGGCAGAGATTGTCTTTGGGACTGTAGCACATCTTTTTCTCTACCCTCTCCCAAAGATGACTGGCAATGACTAGGCCATCTCATCTTTCAGTTTTCACAATATTCTAGGCTGCAGTTCATCTTGGACGGGTGACTTGAATTAGTTGAATGCAATTTAGTGCTCTCTTACCACCTCTTTATTTATCGCCTATTTTAATTCCCTGTTAACCATCTTTGTGTTATCCTCCCCTGTCTAAAGATCACTATCCTTAAAAGAGAAAACAAGTTAAATAAGTGTTGGATAGTTTTGTTTTCTCTCCACTACTTATTAATATCATTCAATTTACCCTGAACCATGGTCCTATGCCTTCTTTGATCTTTGCCTAGACCCTCAAAACATCCTTTTTGTAGTTGTTAAAATCTACCATCAGCCTCAGTGCATTTATTCAGAAAAGTCTTAGTTCTCTTCACATTATTATTATAGAACCATGCCAATCTTTCTCATTTATCATACATTACCAAAACTTGGTTTTATCTTCTCTATACGTCTTTTTTATTTAGGTTCACTGTTTAAAAGTTTTCTTTACATCCACATACATCTCTTTAAACACTTCCTACTTTTGCTCTTCCTCAAAATAATTTCTATTCCTGTCTTGTGAATTTAATTTTTAAGACATTTACAAGCCTTTGGGAGACAACTACTCCTTTAGAATTTCAGGTCATGGAATCCAACCTAGCCTTTCTTAGAATCCATTGAAATCTGCTCTGCCTAAAATCTAGATTGTACATTAAACTAATCTTGCTTTTCTCCCTTTCTCTTTCACAAATTCCAAAATGGAACAATCATTTTCCTCAAAGTTCCCATCACTTTTATTCTAACAGTTAATTCTTCTATATTGATCAAAATCAGATACTAGAAATAATTTGCCATGTTCAATCCTTCATCTTTTCAAGAATGAAATTATCATTACAGCAAATCAAGAATTTAACAGGTATGCTACTTTTGGCATAAAGAAAGTTGTATCAGGTGACTCTGTAATGGAAGTCTTTCATTACTACTTTGTTATTCCTCCATGACAGGTTTGGGATTATTTTCTTGAGCTCTTCATCATTCTTCCTTGTATCATTCCTATCTTTTCAACCAAGGTCTAGAAATTCAAATCCTGTTTAGAGACTTAAACAGATAGCAGATTTAGGGCTGGGAGTTAACCTTAAAGGTCAAGTAGTCCAAATCTCTCATTTTAGAGATAAGGAAACTAAAATCTAGACAGCTTAAACTTCTATTTTGAAGGCTCTAGCTTCAATCAACAACAGTGATGAAAACACCACCTGTTCCCCTAAGATCTCCAGTGTTATGGCCAAGAATACTACTTAGCATTTCTTTCCAGTTTTCTTCTGGCAGTATCACTTATTACCACATAAAACTCCAGAATCAGTAGAGGGTGACAGGTGCTCAAGTCTTGGGAGTCTGTTCATCACATCTCAGATATGTGTCCAAGGAAGACAGCAGACATCTTTATTATTTAAAAGTCCACAACATTTACCTCAAGACCCCTCCATAAAGAGTTAACTTAAAGAGAAGTATAGAAAACTGTCCCAAGAATCTAATCTTTGTTCCTCCTACTGTTTCATATTTTTAGCTAAAGGCATGGATGACATGTTTAGCAAATGTTCAGATGACTCAAAGCTAGAAGGGCCGGCTAACATGTTAAATGACAGAATCAGAATCCAAAAAGGTTCTCTCAATAGTCTAAAACATTAGGCCAAATCTAATTAAATTAAATTTGATGGGCACAAATGTAAAGTTTTTACAAAAGTAAAAACCTCCATAAAAGTCCTACTCTACTATCTAATCAGGAGCAGCTAGATGGTACAGAGAGCCATCAAGAAGACCCATCTTCTTGAGTTCATATCTGACCTAAAATACTAGCTGTGTGACCCTGGACAGGTCACTTAACCATTTGCCTCAGTTTTCCCATCTGCAAAATGAAGTGAAGGAAATATCAGACTACTCCATTATCTTTGCCAAGTTGGATACTAGAAAATCACTGAACAACAAACAGCAAAATACCTAATCAAGGTAGGAATGTAACCTTGAGTTCTTGAAGGCTATGTCAACAGAGCCCAAGCTCTGGAAAGTTTGACTATGTTGGAAAGACTGGAAGTATAGTCCCACTGGGAAGCTCTGTTTGGTCTTTGAAGGAAAGTTTGCCTGAAGAGGGAGAGTTTCCTTGCTAGTATAGACCAGTCTATGGTCACTAGATGATGAAGGCTTTGGCCATGTAAACACATGAAACAAAGGAAAAATAAAAGCTGTGTTTACCTCATCTGCCTCTACAATACAGTGATGGAATGTCAGAAAAGGGAGTTCTAACAATCATATGTCCTAAGACTATCTTTAATAATTAAGAGAACTGTTGGTCCTCTAAAAGTTAAATTATTCTGCAAAATTCAGCAACAGTACTATTGAGGAAACTCAACTAGAGCAATACTGATGCTTTAACTCTCAATGGAACAAGATGATAGGAAAGATGTAGGTAAGTGCAACCATTTTCTCCTTGGAAAGACAAAGAAGTTGGCCAGTTCGAATTCATTTATCCAGGAGCACCAAGAAATGCCATTTCAAGATGTACTTGTCATTTTGATTCACTTGTGGTAAATTTACACACACACACACTCACACACACATACACACACATACACACACACACACACACAGACACACACACACACACACACGAGTTGCCATGGATAGGAACACCAAACTGTTCTTTTCTTCAGTATAATGAGGCACTTAAATAAATCCAAGTTGTGGTCTGGAAGATCAGCTTTACTCTCAGCCAATAAAGTGGTAATTACATGGAAGATACATAAAGAATATTAGCTTCTTGTGTCCTTCCTCCCAGTGAAGGCACTCACAACTGCCTTAGAAAAAGTCTCACTCAAACATATATTGGCTACCTATTCAGCTGGTCAGAAGACTCAAATCTTCTCAGCCATGCCAAGAAGGCTTTAAAAGTATAGAGTAATCCATATATACTCCTTAATAGAGGTCCCTCTTAGGTGGTTGCTAGTCCAGGTCCACACCTGCATTCTAGTGCATTCTTTTAAAGTAAGTAGTCCAAATTGCATGTTTGAGAATTGGCCTGACTCAGTTTTTAATTAATCACAGGAGGCAAGTTTATAAAGGTATCAGTGAGTGGATGAGATCACCAAAGGAAAGAGTATAGAGAAAGAAGAGAAAACAGAAGGCATCTCCTTAAAACAGGCCTATACTGATGGTGGAGAGGGGGAATGGAGGAAGGGAGTAGAGTGAATCAGTAAAAGAGACAAGGAAGTATTATTAGTCAAATAAGCTGAAAGAGGATTAGAAGAGAGAGTCATGGAATCCAAGATTCAAAAGCTAATTAAAGTTCAACTGACAAATCCTATAGAAAGGTCAAAGAAGATGAAAATGGGAAAAGGTCACTGGATTTGGCAATTAAAAAGTAACTGGGGACTTTGAAAAGAGCAGCTTTAGTACCAACCAAGTTGCAGATGGTTAAGGAAATACTAGGTGCTGAGGAAGTGACATTAAGTATAGAATACTCTTTCTGTAAGTTTAGCAGCAAAGGGGTAGAAAGATGAAAGACTGGTATCTTGGCGGGGCAAGGCATGGTATTAAAAGAGCAAGTCAGAAGGTGAGAAAGTGGACAGAAGAAATCTGCAAATGCTGCCTACTTCATAATGATGCTGGCAAGGCAGCCCTATATACCATCAAACCTAGATATCTTTTGTGCTTTTTCTTAGTGCGATCTATATTTTTCTCTTCCCTCCCTTCTCCCCTTTCCTGTTTGAATTGTTAGACTAAATCAGCACTAAAGAACACGAGACTAAATGTAAGTCTCCAAATCAAATTGTAATTGGAACTTAATTAATACCTTTGATGGAGCAATGAAGGGTATTTGCTTCATTAATACGGATTACAACTTATCAATGGCCTTCTCCTCCTGTGCATCTCTTATCCACAGACTTCTATAAACACTTCACAGAGAATCTATCTTACATGCTGCAGGACTTCCTTTAGATTTTTAAAATCTCATGGGTATGAGGTATAGCACTTGGGTAGTCCTCTTTTCACTGTCAATGAATGAGGAACCAGACTCCTTTTCCCATCACTATAGTATAGTGGGAAAAGTTTTAAACTTGAAATCAGGAAGAACCTAGGTTCACATCTAACTTCTGGAATTTATTATGTAAAAACAAGAAATTCCCCTAAACCTCAGAGCCTTAATTTTCTCATTAATAAAATAGGATTAATAATATTTAACATTAAGTCTCTCCCAGGATCATTGTGAGAAAAGCTCTTTGAAGATCATAAATATTACATAAGCATATAACATCATGATATAAAAATTAATATTAAATATAACACTACATAAATGAGAGATATTAAAATAATTTAAATACAGATCTTTTTGGGGGGGGAGACAATTGGAGATAAGTGACTTGCCCAAGGTCACACACTGGTAAATGTCTGAGGCCAGATGTAAACTCAAGTACTCCTGACTCCAGGAGACATGCTCTATCCACTGTGCCACCTAGCTACCCCAAAATGTATATCTTTTAAAGGGTCTTTTACTCTACTTTTTGCATGCTAGTCACCCTTAATAACACTACAGTCTATGCACTAAGCATCGTGTATGGTTACATTGCCTTTTGAGTCACTCAAAATTGTATTTCTCTAGAGATCACAGAGTTCCACGATTCACAGTTAGATTGTATCATTGGGAGAATAATTATGTGTGTCATAGGGCACCTTGGGACCACTGAAAGCTCAGCACCATTTCACAAATGCAATCCACTGGTCACCTTCTCTACTCAGTTCTGGGCCTAGCTCATTGTCCATTTGCAATGTCTAAGGTACATGCACTGATGGACTAATTCAATTTGCTGCCTAACCAGCTGCATGTTGCAGTCTGGGTAGTTGGTGCACTTCCTTCATTTGGTGCTTTCTTTGTGGCTAGCTAGGTCTATCTCTTCTGAGCAGTCATAGATCTAACAGAGGATGCACTACGGCTCCTTAAGGTCTGAAATCATTAGCAAAATATTTGCCTTCTGCAAGCAGAATATGTCTTAATTTATCAAAATAGTTATACTTCCATAAAAGCCAAGAACTCTAAGACTAGAACTAAATAAATCATTTTCCCAGGTAAGAAATAGTAGGATAATCAAAAGCTTCTTAAATTTTGCAAACAATGACAACACCACAAAAATAAACCCAGTGGCACTTCAGTTAGAATTTTTAATTAAGATAGGGTGAATTATTTATAACAAGAGAGTCCCTTCACGGTGGCCTTCTTACAATTGGCTGTTGATGAATTTAGCTATAAAACGTGGAAAAGTAGCCTGGGCATATGCATATACAAAAAAAAAGAAAATAAAAATCAAGGCCCTCGTGGTCATGCCACCCTTTCAATAGCTACTTAATAATCTGGCAAAAGGGATTTATTTTATTTGAAATATCCTAATAGCATCAATGTTAACAAGCCCCATTTATTTTTTATATTATGCTAATAATTATCATATTCCCTATTTAACTAGGCCTTTCCTATCTCATTGATAAATGCCATATTCATCAAATCTCCTTATAAGGACTGATGCACACAAATATAACTCTGGCCAAGGCCATACCACATTTGGAAATTTAAGGCACTGTTCCATTTGAGGAAATCTTGGCCCCATCTAGAAGCCCCCTCCATTCCAGGTACTTCCACGTTTACATGTCTGTAAGTATTAACAGACATAGTTTCAAAAATTCTGAGTTGGAAGCAATTCAGAGGCCATCCAATCCACCTCTATCATTGTATAGGTAAGTAAGCCCAAAAAGCTTAGGTGACTCGACCTAGGTCACTGAGCTAGGTGGCACAACGTATAGAGTGCTGGGCCTGAAGTCTGGAAGACTCATTTTTCTGAGTTCAAATCTGACCTTTACTAGCTGCATGGCCCCAGGAAAGTCACTTAACCCTGTTTACCTTGGCTCCTTATCTGTAAAATATAAAATCTGTAAAATGAGCGGGAGAAAGAGATGGCAAACTACTCCATTATCTTTGCT
Source organism: Pseudochirops cupreus (assembly GCA_028627135.1). Classification (NCBI taxonomy): domain Eukaryota; kingdom Metazoa; phylum Chordata; class Mammalia; order Diprotodontia; family Pseudocheiridae; genus Pseudochirops; species Pseudochirops cupreus. The sequence goes on along the minus strand of CM053581.1, from coordinate 511,917,810 downwards.
AAGAAAATCCCTAATAGAGTCACAGAGTCAGATACGACTGAAAAACATGTGAACAACACTCAAGTAAGAAGCTGCGGAGGCAGGATTTGAACACAAATTTCCTGACTCCAGATTCAGCCCCCTTTCCACTGTACCACATGTTTCCAGGAACTGAGTAATACCTTTTGGAAGAAGTAAAAACTGTCAAAAGAATAAGAGGGAAGAAGGGTGGGAGATGGAGCAAAAGACAACTTTAAAAAGAAAAACAAAAGCAACCTTTCCAGGGAGTGGCAGAAGAGTAAACTGGCTCCCCTCTACCTTCAAGAGCTTCTCTCAATGCCTCTCAGAACCAAGAAGTCTTTCCAGAGAACAGATGAAATCTATTTGTTCTTCCAAAGTTGGAAAGCTTATGAACCAAAAGAGTTTAAAAAAAAGAAAGGAGCCCTCCCAGCAAAGCCAGCATTTGAGATCATTGATTAGTTCACAAACAAGGCAAGGAGAGGTGAGATGAAAATGGCAGTAATGAGAATCCAAAGATGGAAGATGAGAACGTACATCTCCCTCTCATTTTCCACTGTCAATCACTGGATAAAATAATAATAGTAATAATTAACATTTAAATTGTTTTTCAAAGTTTGCCAAGTCTTTTATAAGCGTTATCTCATTTTAGCCTCCCAACAACACTCAGAGGTTGGTACTATTATCACGCCCATTTTACAGATGAGGAAATTGAGGCAAAGAGGGGTTAAGCAACTCACCCAGAGTAGCACAATTAATTAATGTCTGAGGCTGGATGTGAACGAAAGTCTTCCTCAATCCAGGATCAGGGTACTCTCCTCTGCACCATCTATTTACCTCTATACATAGATTCAGGACTAGGATCAACCTTAAAAAACCATCTAGTCCAAATCTCTTTCTTTGATAAATGAATCCAGAGAAGTGAAATGATAATAATACTAGTAAGTGGAATTTGAACCCATGTCCTCTAATCTAAATTTAGTTAAGTGTGTGTGCATATGTATGCATATATACATATATATGCATGTGCCACAGGTTATATTTATGTGTGTGGATATATATGTATGTGTGTGTATATACACATATGTATGTGTCTATATCACATATGTGTGTATACCAATATATACACATATATGTGTGTACATATATATGTACACACATATATGCACACCAGTATCCTTACAGAAATCATACCTGAAAGTCTTATCAATCAACATACTCTGTAAGACAGACATTTCCAGGAATCATTCTTTAGTACATGCTTTCCTCACCCTCTGTCTGTCCCAAGGGACGGCTTAACTACTATAACCATTCTTCCCCCTACAGAGTATGTTTTGTGGGGTTAATTCTATGCCAACACCTCCTAAGGTTCCTGGGCACTGAGCCAAGAACATTATACATGCTCTATAGCTATGCTAGACCTATCCCCAGATGTAGGCAGAAACTCAGCAACAGTTTTTCATTCAGTCCATGACCAAGTGCATCCTGGTCCCCAGTTGAGAACTGCTGCAATTTTTTCTGTCTCCTTTTTTTCTATCACAGCACACTTTATGAATAATTGTAGAAATCATAGAGTCATAAAGCTAAAAGACAACAACCTTCCAGTGTCCTTACTTTACAGTCAAGGAAGCTAAGGCCAAGAAATATAAAGCTTAAGTCATACAGCTAGTTAGTAAGGCAGCTGGGACTAGAACTCAGATCTCCTGAATCCCTGCCCTCCAACCTTTCTATTACAGTGCGCTGTACAATGTCAGAGTCTTTATTTTATCAAATGAGCTAGCTGATGCTCTGAAAAAAGCCTGCTGCCTCTGAGGTGATGTGAAACAGGAGAGGAAAGATTTTTGGTTTGTTTCTGAAAGGGAAAGGGAATGGAAAATATGGCAGCCACAAGGCCTAGTTCACAGTAACAGTATGAGGATACAGGGATAAGGAGGGCAGGTCTAGAAAAACAAGGCATATGGTAGAAAAGGGTGGAAAGGGCCACACCAAAAAGAAGCCCTGATCTGTTCCATAATTACAACCATGATCTACTGAAGTTAAGAATACCAGTTTTAAGAATCACAATAATAGGGAGCCAAGATGACAGAGTAAAAGCAGGAACTTGCTTGAGTTCATCCCCAATTATCTCAAATACCCATAAAAATTATTCTAAAGAATCACAATTATAATAGCATATCAATCAAACAATAAGCATCTTTTAGGTGCCTACTATGTATCAGTCACTGTGCTAGCTCTGGGGAGACAAAGACAAAAATGCAATAATCCCTATACTCAAGGAATTTGCATTCTGTCAAGAGAGAGTACATGTACATGTATAACCACATACAAGATACATGCAAAATAAATACAGGGCAATTGTGAGGCAGGTAACAGTAGCTGGCAGGGGGGATAAGGAGAGCATATATCACTTTACAATTACAAGCACTTCACAATGTCCTTCAGTCCTCATGTCAATGCTATATACAACAGGATATAAGTATCCTTACCCTAATTTTTAAGATGAGAACACTGGAACTCAGATAGCTAAAGCCCTTGGCAAACCTTAAAGCACTTTGTCAGTATGAGCTATTGATTTTTATTGATGATATGGTCGTTATTAAAATGACTTCTCCATGATCACACAGCTAATCAGTGACAGCACCAGGGCTTGAATATGTCTTCTTAATCCTAGGCCATGGGTCATCCCACTACATGAAAATGACTTTCTGCTGATATACAAGTATCTTTCCCATCTGTTCGCTGAGAACTAGACTTGCGTTTCTGCCAGCTTCATGTTTCACTGAAGAAAAAACAGCATTAAGTTGTTTTGAGATTCACTCTCTGACCCTAACATTCTATGATTCTATTACTCCAACAAATTTATTTGAGAGTATGATTCATTATCTGTAACAGGCACACATACACTTCACACATTACAGGGTTTTAGCTTCTAATTCAGGGAGCTATAAACCAAATTAATTCCCAAGGCTAGAATGATGTTTTCTAACTCTTGCATGATCTTTTTCCATTGATCCTCCAGTCATACTGAAGCATGAGCAGTTCAACTGGGGGGACCCAAGTCAAAATTTCCATTGCTCAAAAAAAATACAAAATTGGGTTTATATTTATGGGCATGAAAATTTGGGTTAGATATAAGGAAGCATTTCCTCCTCTAGACAAGGAAACCAAATAAAGAGGCTTTATACTTTAATTTCCTAGAGCTCTCCAGCATTAGCAAGGAACAGTCTCCTTACCATTTGTCCACAAAGTGATGTAGGATTGAATTTGTGCTACAGAATACACTGAGGTTGACCTAACATCTTCCCAATATCTTAAGCATCTCCTGATGGCAATAAGCTAATTAAAGAGAAGCATTCAATGAGAACCCTAGGAGATACCTATTTTCTGGCTAATGTTCAACAAAGTAATGTCCAATGTTAGCCTCAGGGACCAGCTAATGTTCAAGATTCAGTCAATGTAAAGCTGAATACCAGAACATCCCAGCCCACCTCTTCACAAATGGGAAGTTTAATTTACCAAGTCAATCTTCAGAGCTACAACCAGAAACTTAAAAAGTACAATTCTACCTGAAATGGCTGCCAATTCATCTTACAATGAATGTTAGCCAGGTCTTCAGGTTAATGGTATACATTAGCCAAATATAACACATTTTGTATAGTAATGTTACCCTATGATCTTGCAGGAATCTGGAAGAGCTAGGGCACCCCCTGCTGAAAGATGAATACCCTGAGGAAAACAGATCATAGGATCTTAGATTTAGAGCTGAGAAGAACCTTAAAGTCTAAAAGTCTTGTTTTATAAATGACCTAAAGATATAACTTCACATTTAACTTTGTTCTTAGCCACCACTTACAACAAAATACTAAAAAGTATGAGTAGCTTCTACGTCAAAATAATCATAATCTCCTGTATCTGTATAATGTTTTCAGCATATGAAGAATTTCTTCATAGATTATTTCTTTTAAAGTCTCACAAGAACCCCATGTGGCATATTAGTTGTTCAGTAGTGCCTAACTCAGTGACTCCATGAACCATACTTCCCATGGGACTTTTTTAGCAAAGATACTGGAGTGGTTTGTCATTTCCTTCTCCAGTGGATTAAGGCAAACAGGTTGAATTACTTGTCCAAGGTCATAAGTGTCTGAGGAAGAATTTGAACTCATGAAATTGAGTCCTTATTCCAAGCCCAATGCTATATGCACTGCTTCACCTAGCTGCCTTATTATAAGGTAGAGCTATAATAGAAGTCACTCCCACCATAGCATAATAAGATTCCAAATTGGAAGAGACCCATGAAGTGATCTAAGGGTGACAGCATGGTATAATAGATGGAGTGTTGGGCTTCAAATCAAGACCTTGTTTCAAATTCCCCTCTCGTGTTTACTAACTGAATATCCATATGTAATTACCTTAACCATTGAGTTTCAGTTTCCTTGTAAAAATGGGGGAAAATAATACCTCTAGTGCCTACCTAATTGACTCATTGTGAGGCTCAAATGAGATCATGTATGTAAAACACTTTATAAACTTTCAGGTACTTTACAAATGTCAGTTATTATTATTTATCTCTCATCTTATAAATGAGAAAACAAAAGCCCAGAAACATTCACTAAGATTCGTAGCTAATACATAAAGCCAGATTTTAAAGAAAGGATTCTCACTCTAGACCCAATGTCCTGGCAGGAATACATACTGGTGTTGTAATAGGTATCAAGCCAACAAGTACATAAAAAGCTCCTACTCTGTGCTAGATACCATGGAAAGATATGGAATAAGTAGAGAGTGGGTCTTTCAGAGCCAGTGGAGAGACAAGACATTTTAGTTGCATTCAGGCCACTAGCAGTGTATTAGTAGAGCACTGGGGCTGGAGTCAAGAAGACCTGAGTTCAAGTTTGACTTCAGATACTATGAGATCCTGGGCATCACTCAACCTCTGCCTTGATTTCTGCAGTCATAAGATTGGTATAATAAGAATAACACCTTCCTCACAGGGTTGTTGTATCAGATTAGATAACATTAATAAAGCATACTGTGCTTTATTAATAATAATTAACTAATACATTATTAGTAAATAATAAATACTATTAAATAAATTAATTGTAAAATTATTGTATTAATTCTAAATATTTATATATAAACTATAATATATGATATTTTATATAATAAGCCATTAATACATTAAAATAATAAATAATAATTTATAACTAATAACACCTACCTTGCAGGATCAAATGAGATAATATTAACAAAGTGCCCCAGTGCATGGCATGTAGTAAGCACCACTTCTTCTCTTCTCTCCACCACCATCACTACTACCACAATTCAACACTTATCAAGCCCTTAGTTGCACAAAGACAACCAAAGGATTATACAACAGCATATCATTTAGTGTATGGAAGTGGGTTAGGGACAAGTGTGAGAGGTGTGAACTATAAGGATATCCTCTCAGGGAGTGTTCTGATGGAGGAAGTTCGTTTATATGCCTCCAAGCTATCTCCCTCAGGTAGAACTTTTTAATGTTATCTTTACATCTCATGTGCCACCTTGTGGACACTCTGTTAACTTTATAGGTTATTATTTCCAAAGCATTTCATATTTCATAAAAATTTATAAAAATCAGATGGGTGCTGCCATCACAAGCCTTAATAAGCCAACAAACAGACACTTATACTCACTGGAACATTGATTGAACAATGCTACTTCTATCTAGTTACCTGACTTAGGTAATACATCTTTATTCTTATGAACATTATAATGAAAGAGAAGCGCAAAAGAGAAATGTATAGTAGCCAAATTTAGTGACCCTCCTCCATAACATTTGGGCAGGGGAAAAGTATATCTCAGGCTAACCAGAATTTTTATACTATGAAATTCTGTCTGAGAGCAAATTATTTGACCTCAAATGCATCCAAGTCAGTATAATAAACAACTGTATTCTAACTGGAAAATGAATACCTTTTTTTCATCTTTCATAGACCAAAGACCAAATGAAAAACAATCCCCGGCCTCAGTGAGCTCACATTCTCTTGGGGTTGGGGTGGAGGTAGCAGAGATACAAAATTTATAGATGAATACATAAAATAATTTGAGGACAGAGAACAATAACAACTAGAGAAAAGAAAATTAGAAGAGGAAAAAGGCATTATAAGTGTTGGCAACTGAGTCAAACTTTCAAGGAAGCTAAGTATTCAACATATCTTTGAACTTGTTGTCATCAATCTGGAAAATTCAGAGTATATGTTTCTCCTGTTGTCACTATTTTTTTTAAAAAATCTATTATTTTGTTTTGTTTTCCTAAAGCATGATCTTCCAGCTTCCCCAGAGTTGGTCTCTTTCAGTCAATAAGCATTTATTAAACTTCTACTCTGCATCAGGCACTGTGTTAAATAATGAGGAAACAAAGAAAAGCAAAAGACAACCCCTGCCCTCAAGGGTTGTACAATCTAATGGGAGAAGACAACACATAAAAAGAAACTGAAAAAGATGGGGAGTTGGAGAGATAGAGGGGAGGAGTACTCCCCAAAGACCTGAAGCCAGATAGAAATGAGAAGATAGCTGTCCTGGGATCCCATGATCTTTCTACCATACTGAGCTGAAAGGTTCATAGGATCATAGATTGAAAGTTGGAAGGTACCACAGAGGTCATTACGTCCAAAACCCTCATTCTAGAGTGAAGGAAGCTGAAGTTGAGAAAGTTTAAGTACTTGCCCAAGATTACAATAATTTAGTCACCTAGAAAATGCTGAACTTCCTGTGTTAATGGGCACTTCAAGCCTAAATTTAGGACCCTTATCTAAGAATAACACAGACACTTTAAATTAATTTGGGTGTGGTCATTTGTGGAGACCAGTTGACAGGAAACGAAATGCCTCCCATAGAATCCTTCTAACACAATTACCTAATATGAATTCATACATATAAGTAATAGGAAGGACACAATGCTAATAATGTCACAATATATTTCTAAGAGACTTCCCACTTTTCAAATAGTTTTCATACACATTATTCTATTAGATCTCCTCATAGCTTCTTCATTTCTGCTTTGCCATTACACCTTTCATCACTCTGTGTGGGACAAGACGACCCTTGCCCAAAGTAAAATAAGCAGAGATATCTCCAAGTAGAGACAGGAACAATTTATTTAATTATTTCTTCTTGCAAAAAGGGCAGTCTAAAGCTTGGTTATATACCCAAAAGACAACCCCTTTCTCTGCTCCCTTATTCTGTCCTCTTTCCATTAGTTAGGAACTGAGGTGCACAATCTTAACGCAAAAATCTGCTGGCATTTGCAGATGAAAAGTCAGTAATATCAAAAAGCAGAAAGTACATGTCTAGTGGACATGAAAACGGACAAAATAAGTCATCAGTATCAAGTTAGATATGAAAGCAGAAGATGAATGTTTTAACAGTATCAGTATAGATATGAAAGCAGACAATATTTTATGAATCATGGGGATTTTAGGACATGGTGATCTGCCCGGAGTTCTGCAGCAGGATTTCCAATTTTATATTTGTACAGATCAGATGGTGGTCAGTGGAAACAAGTCTAGGACATTCAGGCCTGCAGCCAAATTTGCAAGGTCTGTGCTTTCCCCCCCTACACATTAGCTAAGCTTAGCAAAAACTTCAATTTATGACCAGGGAAGTGAGGCAAGGGTTCCAGGCTCCTAACCCAAGCTACAAAGTCTCTGGTATTTTATTACAATTCTGTTCAGATTTCTGGAATGTTACCTGAGAAGTTTTCACTTTTATTCCATTCAACTCTTTTTGTTGGAGATGGGAAACAGCCCCTCACAATAGCAGCACTATCACTGCCTTCTATAGGTTTGACTCCAAAATTGACTTCTTCATGAAAAGTCTGATTTCTTTTGAACATCCTTTTTTCATGATGGTATCTTTTTCTTTGTTGGATTTTACAGCACAGACCTTCCCTCTTCTCTCCTACTTTGATAGTTAGGGGTAAAGAGGTTGAGCGAGGTCCTTGTTCCTCTGACAATTCAAATAATACAATCTTTTGTGAGCATCCACTATGTGTCCAACATTGTTTTAGGGGATCTGAAGAATGGAAGAGTAGGAAAGAGCCCAAAGGGCACAGTATTGTTCCAAAAGTCCTCACAACTATCATTAAGCCTCACAAGCTACTCCTGGAGAGAAAACCAGCTATTCCCACTAAATGCCAATCATGGGATAGACAAGTCAGCCTAGCTAAAGTAAGGCACCAGAGGAGGGATAGCAGGCACTAGGTGCCAGGAAAGCCAAGCCACTACCACCAGCACTCTGACAATCATCTCCCTTCACATCCCAATAGAGATAGACCTTTGAGAAAAGCAATGCTTCCAGTCTAATACTGCAGCCATCATCCTGAGAAAGAACCTCTGTAGAGATACAGCCTGGCAACTGCTCCTGAAAGAACTATAGCCATATCTACAGAAGACACAGAAAACAAAGTTCTTGTCCCCAAAGTCCTTAGCAGTGTCAAACATCAGAAACTGATATGATTTTATCAGTCAAAATAACGTTAAATAGAAAGTATTACTTTACTGCTACATCCTAAAGGGTACACCATGGGACCATTCCATTTGACTTGCAGATGAGACCTTCCTTATGGGTTGTTTCCCCCATTAGAGATCAGGAACTGTTGCTTTTCTGTTTGTAGAGCCTAGCACAGTGCTTTGCATATAGTAAGAGCTTAATAAATGTTTTGTTCATTTACTAGATGGGGAATAAGAATCACTAGTCCTGGATTGCCTTCAGACAGGGAGTTGTACATTCTCAGATATCATTTTGAGATCAGAATAAGAGAATATTTAAAAAGCAGAATGTACTTTAGTCCAAACTCCTCATTTGGCAGGTAAAAGGGCATGGTGGAAAGACAGCTGGTCTCAGGGACAGGAAGGCCTAAGTTCAAGTTCCATACCTGGGACAAATTTGACTATGGCACCTAGAGCAAGTTTCTTAACCTCTCTGTGCTGCAGGCAATGCTTAAAGACTATAAGGTACGGAGCAGTTGAAAATCTGCACAGGTCAAGGAAATTTCCTCAATGAGAAGTCACCATATCAATGAAATCATAGGTCCAGACACAAATATGTGTATGTACATACATGAAGGGGTGGGGACAGGGAAGAAGAAAGACAGGAAGGGAGGAGAGAGAGAGATACAGAGAGAGATATGAACAGAAACAGAGACAGAGACAGAGATAGTTGTATGCATGTATTATCTGCCACTCCATGAAGGCAGGAACTATGTTTTACTTGATTCAATTCCATAACGCATCAATACAACAGAGAAAGAGCAGATCAATGAATCAGGAATGCAACTAAAAAAACTAGAAAAAGAACAAATTAAAAATCCTCAATTAAACACTAAATTAGATCCCCCAAAAATCAAGAGAGATTAACAAAATTGAAAGTAAGAAAACCATTGAATTAATAAATAAAACTACAAATTGATTTTATGAAAAAGCAGTAAGAGAGAGAAACCATTAGTTAATTTGATTTTAAAAAGAAAAAAGAAAACCAAATTACCAGTATCAAAAATGAAATGGGTGAATTAACCACCAATGAAGAGGAAATTAAAGCAATTAGTAGGAGCTATTTTACCCAATTATATACCAATAAATTTGATAATCTAAGTAAAATGGATGAATATTTACAGAAATATAAATTGCCCAGATGAAAAGAAAAGGAAACAGAATACCTAGATAACCCCATCTTAGAAAAAGAAATTAAAACAAGTCATCAACAAACTCCCTAAGAAAAAATCTGCAAGGCCAGATAGATTCACAAGTGAATTCTACCAAACATTTAAAGAACAATTAATTCCAATAGTATATAAAGTATTTGGGAAAATAGGCAAAGATGGAGTTCTACTAAATTCTTTTTACAACAAAAAAATATAGTGCTAATACCTAAACCAAGAAGATTAAAATAAAGAAAACACTATAGACCAATTTCCCTAATGAATATTGATAGAAAAAAATATAAACAAAATACTAGCAATATATCATAAGAATCATAAATTATGAACAGGTGGTATTTATACCAGGAATGTAGGACTGGTTCAATATTAGGAAAACTATTAGCATAATTAACCACATCAACAGAAATCATATAATTATCTCAATAGATGCTGAAAAAGTTTTTGACAAAATACAACATCCATTCCTATTAAAAACATGAAAGAACACAGTAATAAATGAAACTTTCCTTAAAATGGTAAATAGTATGTATCTAAAACCATCAGCAAGCATTATCTGTAAAGAGTTAAGCCAGAAGTATTCCCAAGAAGATCAGGGGTGAATCAGGAATGCTTGTTATTACCACTATTATTCAACATTGTACTAGAAATGTTAGCTATAGCAATAAGAAGAAAAAAAATTGAAGGTATTAGAATAAGCATTGAGGAAGCAAAACTATCACTCTTTGCAAATGATGTGATGAGACAGATAATTCTAGAGAATCAACTAAAATACTACTTCAAATAATTAACAACGTTAGCAAAGTTGCAGGATATAAAATAAGCCCACACAAATCATCAGCATGTCTATATGTTACCAATACAAAATACTTGGAAGTCTGCCTACCAAGACAAATCTAGAAACTATATGAACATAATTTAAAACATTTTTCATGCAAATAAAATCCAATTTAAACAACTGGAAAAAATTATCAATTGCTCACCTGTAGGCCAAGGCAATATAATAAAAGTAATCATTCGCCTAAACTAATTCACATATTCAGTACCATGCCAATCAAACTAACAAAAATATTTTATACAACTTGAAAAAATAATAACAAAATTCATCTAGAAGACCAAAAGGTTAAGAATATCAGTGGAATTTATGGGGGAAAATGTGAAGGAAGGTAGTCTAGTCATACCAGATCTCAAACTGTATTATAAAGTGGTAATCATTGGCTGAAAAATAGAGTGGGTAGATCAGTGGAATAGATTAGGGTCACAATACACTGTAGTAAATGACCATAGTACCCTAATGTTTGATAAACCCAAAGGTCCAAACTTTTGGGGATAAGAACTCAACATATGACAAAAACTGTTTAGAAAACTGAAAAGCAATTCGGAGAAAATAGGCACAGACCCACATCTTATACCACATAGTAAGATAAGATCAAAATGCATGCATGATTTAAAAATAAAAGGTGATACCATGGTCAAATTAGAGGGATATGAAATAATTTACCTGTCAGATCTATGAATAAGGGGAAATTTTGATAACCAATTAAATGATAGCATTATGAGATGTAAAATAGATAATTTTGATTATATGAAATTAAAAGTTTTAGACAAACAAAACCAATGCAGCCAAAACTGAAAGGAAATCAGAAAGATGGGGGGTGGGAATTTTTATAGCAAGTATCTCTGATAAAGACTTCATTTCTCAAATATACAAAGAACTGAGTCCATTTCTAAGAATATAAGTCATTCCCCAATTGAGAAATGGACAAAGGATATGAACAGATAAGTTTTCAGATGAAGAAATCAAAGCTATCTATAATCATATGAAAAAATGTTCTAAATCACTATTGATTAGAGAAACGCACATTAGAACAACTCTGAGGTACCACCTCACACCTATCAGATTGGTTACTATGACAGAAAAAAAAATGATAAATATTGGAGATGTGGGAAAACTGGGACACTAATGCACTGTTGGTAGAGTTTTGAACTAATCTACCCATTCAGGAAAGCAGTTTGGAGCTATGGTCAAAGGGCTGTAAAACTACATACCCTTTGACCCAGCAATACCACTATTAGGTCTGTATCACAAAGAGATTTTTTTTAAAAGGGAAAAGGACATATGCATAGAAAAATATTTCTAGCAGCTTTTTTAGCAGTGTCAAAGAATTAGACATTGAAGAGATATCCATCAACTTGGGTATGGCTGAACAAGTTGTGGTATGTAACTCTAATAGAATACTATTGTCCTATAAGAAATGACAAGCAGGACGCTTTCAGAAAAACCTAGAAAGTCTTACATGTACTGATACAGAGTGAAGTGAGCAGAACCTGGAGAACATTATACACAGTAATAGCAATGCTATATGATAAAGAACTGTGAATGACTTAGCTATTATCAATAAACAATGATGCAAGACAATACCAAAGGACTTATGATGAAAAATGCTGTCCACCTCCAGAGAAAGAACTGATGGGGTCTGAAAGCAGATTCAAGCATATTACTTTTCTCTTTTTTTTTTTCATTTTTCTGGTCTGTCATTTTTTTCACAATATGACTAATATGGAAATATTTTTTGCATGATTGCACAAGTATAACCTATATCAAATTGCTTACTGTCTCAGGAATGGAAGAGAAGAGGAAGAAAATTTGGAATTTAAAATTAAAAAAACAAATGTTAAAAATTGTTTTTACATACAATTGGAAAAAAATAAAATATTATTTTTAAAATATACAAAAAAAATAGATTCCTAAGCATTCATTAACTATGGCCTGTTCTTTGTAAAGTATTAGGTACCAAGGATCAAAAAAAAAAACCCAACACAACAAGGACTGCCTTCAAGAAGGTTACAGTCTAGATGGAGAAAGAAAACAAACATAAGTGGAGCAATGAAAGACAAATGAAATGTTCAACTTGATGGCACTGACTCTTAAGTGTAATAGTTCAAAGAAGGGAGAGATTGGTGAGGCTAGAGTGGTCAGGGTAGCTTTCATGGAAGACATGATGCCAGTGCTGGGCCCTGAAGGATGGGCTGGATTTTGATAATAAGAATACGGGAAATGTTCTGGGCCTGATATCAGCCTAAGTTATGGTACAGTGGAAGGAGCATTAGTCAAACAATTTGGAGTTATGAATTCAAAGCCTAGCACTCCCACTAACTTGCTGTGTAATTTTAGATAAATTAACCCACCTTTCTGAGCCTCAGAAAAGTGAAGGGATAATAATCTTCAAGGCCTCTCCTGACTCAAATGATCTATG
>CM053581.1:511874376-511904359 GCA_028627135.1 Pseudochirops cupreus | reverse complement strand
CTCTGGGAAACCCCTTGAAGTCTGATTGAATCTTCCCACTTGATGAGGCATTTGCAAAGGCCATAAGTATTTCATTGTGGCTGGGCCCAAACCTCTGTTACTAGCCATTGTCCGTCTGCTTCCCACCCTTGAGCCTATCAAAATACCAATCTACTCTTGCATTGACCTAGTTAACTCCTCCTGAAGACTTCCCCCCCCCTCAAACTCATTACTGGAGTCTGACCTCATTGACTCCTCCTGAAGACCCTCCCCAAACTCTTCCTCTAGACCACGCCTAGATTCCTCTGTTTATAAGAATCCCATCTCCCTTCCATGTGGTGTGAGAGCACAGACTTGCTGTGTGAGAGTGCCACAGAAGGCCCTAGCACAGACTTGCTCTGTGATAGCTCCATAGAGTTTTCTAGCACAGACTTGCTCTGTGTCCAGTACAGGCGAACTTTTAATAAACTTTTCTTTTCTTTGGCTGAGAAGACTTGAGTAGAATTCTTTCAGCAGGACTGGACGTGTTGGTATTTTGGGGTCTCAGGCAACCCTAACCCTCTTTGTGAAACCTCTTCATACCCACTTCTGTTCTGTAGCTACTGCTGTCAGTGGGCACCAAGCTCTGGCTATTCAGCTTTACTTAGACCTCCTCCTACATTCATCTCCTTAGAACATAGCAAATGCCAACTTGCTTTGGATAAAGTATGTAGAAGTTTCCAAAAGCGGAAATAGAAGTCCAGCTGCAGCTCAAATCAATACTGCTAGAGATTGTCAGGGGCTGAAAATACAAAAGTGATTAAGGGGAAATATATGGCTTGACCAGTGAAGTATATAAATTGTTTCTGGACTGCAGCAATCCTACCTCCAGATCCCAGCTAAAGTAAATTGCCTGCAGGCTCCCAAAATAAAAATGAGTTGGTAGATAAATATAAGATTATCTTTTTCTTAAATAGGTTTTTAACATATTCTTATAGCTTCCCAGGGAGACTTCTCTTTAGGTGACAGTCCTACTCCTGAGAGTTTCAGTCAATTAAATCTTATTTTGTAATGCATTAGGGAATCTTGGTGTGTAATGGTCTGCTGTGGTGATTCCTTTTGTCAGGCAAAGATACACCTCTCCTTTATTTGTTTTATAAGCTGGACTTTTCTGGGATTTTTTTTTCTTAAATCTCTCCTAAAACAAATAGAGAAAGCAGGGAAAAGGAAGGGGTGGGGAATGTGGAAAACACTCAAGGGAATGGAAAAAGGAAATACCCCCAAATGGGGAAACTTCGGAAGCACTCGGCATGGTTGGTAAAAGTAAGAATTCTCAACAGGGACTGGTAGCATTCACTTTGTTGTACTAATGTGCATGGGAGCACTCTGAAACAAAACAAGCTGTCAAGCTCAGAAGACTAACTACCTCTTCTCCCATTCTCAGTCCCTTCTCCAGGTAATTCCCTTCATTTGTCTTCACCTACAACAGTGGTTCCGATGGTCTTAGGTGACCCCTGTGATATCTGTGAAAGGGTCATTCGACCCCCAAAGGGGTCACGACCCACAAGTTGAGAACCACTGTCCTAAAAGGTCATACTCAGTGATAGGAACATAGGATTCGAATGATTTCAAATTGGAAGGGATCTGAGCAACCATTTGGTCCAACCCACTCAATTATATGGATATAGAAATCAAGTCCCAGATCAAGGAAGTGACGTGGTCACACAGGCTGCAAAGATAGGATCTGGCCCCCAAGGTTTCTAGACTTCATAACTAGCAATCATTATACTAGACCATACGAGGCACAGAAATGATATCTGGTTGAGGCAAATCATTGTCCCTGTTGTTGAGATACTTCTTATTACCAGCACTTACTGTAGGTTGTTGGTCTCTTATGGGGCACAGTGGATAGACCTGGAATCAAGTAGATCTGAATTCAAATCCTGCCTCAGACACTTATTTGCCCTTGGGCAGGCAAGTAATTTAACTTTTATGTACCTCAGTTTTCTGTAAATAAGGGATAGTAAAAGGGATGATAATAATAGCACCTACTTCCCTATGTTGTTGTAAAGATCCAATGAGATACCTGTAAAGTGCTTTATGAACCTTAACACATTATATAAATGCTAGCTATTATCATCATCACTATCATCCTCGTTATTACTAATTATGACTTTTCTGGCCTTCTCCTGGTTCTTAGCTGTCTGTCTAGATTCTAACTGCTTGCCCTGACCCTCTCTCTTCAAGCCCTGGATATGGCGTCAGGTAATTCAGGTTCTAATGCCAGCTCTGACACTGGTTATATGACTCTGAGCAAAGCCTGTTTCCTCATCTGTGAAATAGCTGTCATATATAAAAATGCTTTGGACTGACTTATTTAAGCCTCCCAGCAGGTATTGAAGATGTCAGTCTATGAGGTGGAGGTACAGGTGTTACTGTTCCCATTTTACAGATGGATAACCTAAGACTTGGAGAGTTTAAAAGACCTGCCCAGGGACCCATAAGTAGTTTCAAAAGTAGATTGCATATCAAGGTTTTCATGATTCCAAGCCTATCAATTATTCCACTACAGTATACTAATGCTGCCTATAAAATAGGGATAATGTTTTTATAACTCCTTCAATAGGATTTGGGGGGGGGGAGGAAAGAAGGCAATATTCCCAAAAGTTATTTATTAAACTGAGTAAACCATAAAGTGCTACATGAATGTGAGCTAAGATTAGTCACTGACACCCTAACTCTGTGAGTCAGAAATATGTAAGGCATTCTCACTCTGATCATTGTTACCTACCTGATCTTTCCAGTCTAACTTTAGTTCCTTACCTTGTATCCACAGCATACTGTGTCCTGTGTTTCAAGAGAATTAGAGAGCTTTATCAATGTGATCCATTATAACTATTATCTTTCTAAAAACATCCTGGTAGGTTTCTTGCTGTGCTACTACAGTGCCACGCTAAAGAGTGTATATAGAACGTATTTCCAAGCCCTTTCAAATGTAGCGCTCACATTACATCTTCAGAGGAAGTTACTATAATTTCTTTATTTCTGTTTTTGTACCCTCCTCTCCAATCCCCAGCCAAGAGTCTGGTACATAAGAGGCTCTTAATAAATGTTTGTTGCCTGAGTGATTAGCAAGGTGGAAGAAAAGCAGCTTATGTACCAAGGTCCACAAATCAAAGGACATTATCACATTCTTAAAGGAAACCCAAGAGAAAGAATAACAAATCAGTCAATAAACACTTATTAAGGACCTACTATGTGCCAGCCATAAACTGTTGAAGCATAGGGTTAGAGGTGCTCGAGACCCAAAATACCAATACTCTAGTTCCTGCTGCATGAATTCCACTCAAGTCTTCTCTCAGCCAAAGGAAAGCAAAGTTTATTAAAGGTTCACCATAATGGGTAGACTCTTAAGGAGCCTCAGTATCTGTGATGCTTGCATTGGACAAGCTGGACAGAGTAAGTCTGACACAGAGTCAGCCTGCGCTAGATAATTCTCCAGCTCTTTTTTTTCATGGAGGCAAGATGGGTTCTTATATACAGAAAGGTTGTGGGAGGAATCTAGGGGTGGTCTAGGGGTGGTCAAGGGGAGGAGTTTAGGGAGGGTCTTCAGGAAGAATCAAATGAAGTCAGACTCCAGTAATGAGATTGAGGGTGGGAAATAGCTGGAGATGACTGGCAAGGGAGGGCTAGGCTAGTCTAAGGGTAACAAGATTTGGGTACAGATATTTTGGGAGGATCAAGGGTGGAGGTTAGTTGGACAATGGAGGGCTAGGCTAGTAACAGAGATTTGGATGGAGCTATAATGAAAGGCTTATGGCCTCAGGCAAATGCCTCATCAAATGGGAAGATTCAGTCAGAGTTCAAAGGGGTTCCTAGAGCCTGTACTTCATCACTAAGTACTGAGGATACAAAGAAAGGTAAAATACAATCCTTGCTCTTAGGATACAGTCTAATGAGGGAGACAACATGCAAGCAACTAGGTAACAACACACTATATACAGGATAAATTTGAAATAATTGATAGAGGAAAGGTACTAGAAGTAATAGACAGGCTGGGACGGGAAAGACGTCCTATAATAGATGGAATTTTATCTGGGATTTGAAAGAAGTCAAGGAAGTCATTAGCTGAGAACATTTCAGATGTGGTGGACAGTCAATGAAAATGCCCAGAGTAAGGAGGTGAGAGTGTCTTGAGCAAGAAACAGTAAAGAAACTTGTTTCATTGGCTCACGGAATAATGGAGTAGAAGGGAATAGTAAGAAAACTAGAAAGGTAAGGGAGGAGGCTATGTAAGGCTTTGAGTATTAGAGGATTTTGTGTTTGATTTTGGAGATGATAGGGAGAGTCATTGAAGACTACTGAGTAAGGGGGCTGACTTGGTCAGACCTACACTTTAGGAGTATCACTTTGACAATGGAGGATGAATTGAAATAGGGAAATACTTGTGACTGGGAGACCAACCAGCAATCCACTGCAGGTGTGAGGTGAAGAATGTCTATACCAGGGTAACGATAGCACCAGAAGCAAGAAGGGGGCATAAACAAGAAATGGCACAAAGGCAGAAATTGACAAGCCCTTCCAAATGGCAACAGAGTGGATAATTGGGGGATGAGGGGGCAGAGGGTGAAAGTGAGTGAGGAGTCAAAGATGATGTAAGTTTGGGTTCCTAGAGGCATGTTCTCAATGGCAATAAGGAAGTTAGGAAGTGGGAAGGTTTAGGGGGCAAAGATAATGAGTTCAGTTTTGGACATGCTGAAATTAAGATGTCAACAGGGCATATAGTTTAACATGCCCAATAGGCAGATGGAGATACAAGTCTGGAGGTCAGGAGAGAGAGATTAGGCCAGGATAAAAGATCTGAGAACCATCAGTACAGAGAAGATAAATGAATCAATGGAAGCTGATGAGATCACCAAGTGAAACTGTAAATAGTGTTGAACCCCAATTTTGAAACAGAGTCTGTTCTAAGAAAGAGACAAACAAAATTAGGGTGTGTGTATCCACATTTTAATTTCTCTCAAGCTAACTTGACATGCACTGAAGGGGAGTTACAGTCCAGAATTAGGCCCCCCTAAAGGGACCAGTCCAGAACTGGCTTGATTTGGGATTTGAGGGTAGAGAATTATATGGCCTTCAAAGAGTAGGTGTTCCCAAGGGGTGCCAATCAATTCTGATTGGTCAACACACTGGGAGGTGGGCTATATTTAAATGAGGTCTTGAGTACATGACTTAGGTCACTTAATCTTAGTACAAAACCTTTTCAATAGGGGCTGAAGTCACCCATCATCATTCTGTCTCCAGATATAGGAAATATCAATTCTATCATACCAGCCTCTCCTCATACCAGACCACTCCCAAAGCCATCTAGACAAAAGAATCTACCTATCTCCACCTACACCTGAGCAGATTAAATCAATTCAGGCCTGGGTGTGACCAGGATAAGAAGATTCAATGCAATCTCATCATCAGTAATGTCCTTCTAAAGGAGAGACTGAATTTGTGAGGGTGAGAGGGCTGGAGGGAAATTCTGAGTCTCCAAGACACTGATTACTGAGATTTAAAATAATTTTTCACAATAAAGAGAAGGGAGTGCAAAACAGAGACCTATGGGACCACCTCTGGTTAGTAGGTATGACCTGAATAAAGATCCAACAAAGGGTGATCAGAAAGCTAGTAGGAGAATCAAAAGAAAGTGTGTTACGAAAACCTAGAAAGAAGAGAATATCAAGAAGAGAGTCATTGACTTTCAAAGGTTGCAGAAAGGTCAAGAAGTATGAGAACTAAGAAAAGATTTTGCAAGTAGGAAATTGCTAGTATCTTTAAAGAGGGCAGTTTTGGTTGAATGATGAAGACAGAAGCCAGACCTTAGAGAGTTAAAAAGACAGTGAGGAAAAAGGAAGTGAAGGCACCTATTTAGTACATGGCCTTCGCAAGGACATAGGTACAATAGCAGTAATAACTAGTATGTATAGAGCATTTTGAAGTTTAAAAGTATTTCATGCATGTTATGACTTTCGATCTGCACGACAATCCTGTGAGATGGGTGCTATTAGTAGCATTTCCATCTTACACATTAAAGAACTAAATCTAAGAAAGGTTAAATAACTTGCCCAGGACCACGTAGGATTTGAACTCAGGTCTTCCCAACTCTGAGTTCAACATCCTATCCATTGCACTGGCTACCTACTTCATATGTAAAACATGCAAAGACATCCAGCCTTGAAGCTGAGAATGTGTTTTTAATATTAGAACTATGGAGTCTGAATGCAAATCACAGCATTCTACTTTCTTTTTTTTCTTTCTCTTGGTTTTTCCCTTTTGTTCTGGTTCTTCTTTCACAATACGACCAATGTGGGAATATGTTTAATATGATTGTGCATGTATAGCCCATATTAGATTGCTTACTGAGCTGGGGAAGCAGGTAGGGAGGATGGAGGAGGAGAAGGAGGGAGAATAAAATTTGGAACTCAAAATCTTATAAAAGTGAATGTTAAAAACTATCTTTAAATGTAATTGGAAAAAAATAAAATATTATTAAGTAGGGGAAAAATTAACCAAAATCAGCAAAAAGAGAAGAGCTGAAACTCCTCCCACCCCACAAAATAGGGAATATTTTCTTGCTACTTCTCAAAATCCATATCTTCCTTCAAGGCCACCCTCAGGTACCAACACCTAAATAAGGGTATTCATGGGCTCTTAGGCTTGCAAATCAAGAACTAGGAAAGATCTTAAAGGCCATCTAATCAAACCCTCTTTTTACAGATGTGGAAAGTGAGGACCACTGAGTTTAAACAAGTTGTCCAAGGTCACAAATTACTTCCCACTTACACTATGTATATCTTGTGCATATAATTTTTTTTTTTTTGGAATTTCTCCCATAAGAATGTAAAGGTGTTGAGGACAAACACAGTATATTTGTCTCTCTTTCTATCTCTAGCACTTAACACAGTGCCTGGCATATAGAAATCACTTATTAATGCTTGTTGACTAACTGACAAAGATCCTAAGTGGCAGATTGGGATTCTACCTCACATCCCATTACTCCACATTCAGTGCCTTTTCCATGGAACCAGCTCAGTTTCTTACAATTGCTTTGTATTACTCTATTGACTTCCAGTTATACATTTTGATTCCTCCCATGAAATGTGAGCTCTTTGAGAGTGGAAAGTATTTCCCTTTTATCTTGGTATCACCAATACCAAGTGTCTTATAGAGTTGGATATTTAATAAATGTTTGCTGAACTTAATTGAATTGAGATGCCATGATGCCATGGGAAGAATACAGGCAACCTATGTTTAAATCTTTTATCTTCTACTTACTTACCAATACAGAGTGTTTTAAAAGTGCTTTAGAAGCTTAAAACTGTACTAAGACTTTTGGAATTATGAACTTAGGAAGTCAGGTGACCTCTCTGGGCCTCAGTTTGCTCATCTGTAAAATAAGGGTGTTGTATTAGACAACATCTGAGGTCCCTTCCTTCTCTGAGTCTATGATCCTGTGATCCATGGAAGCATGAGAAAGCAAAGGGATTATTGTATTGTTAACAGTCTATGGCCAGCAGATGTTCTCTGTACATCAGCATAGTAGGGAGAATGAAGCAGTACAGTGCACAGAGATGAAAGAGAGTAGAAATGTTTTCTTATGCAATATATAAAAGAATGTATAGGGCACTTCCACAAAACCAGGACTTCTATAGCAGAACTTCCACTGAAGTATCTAGGTAAGCCAGATGGGCTGCTGATTTGATTAGAATGACTTGTGTGTCGTATCATGAGTTCTATAAATTTAGGGCTAGAAATGAACCTAGGAAGAGTGAGTACAAATAATGATTGGTGGAGAGTGGGGGGTGCAGAGGCGTAGCTGTTGTGCGTGGGGTATGGGAGCCTGGACCTTTCTCTGTCTATGCAACTATTTGGGGGTTTTCAATGCTAGTCCAGTGGACTCATGCCTACTTCCAGCTTTGACTGAGTAGCTTAAGCATACACATTAACTACTATTGAAGGTTGACTCTCACCTTAGGAGGCTATGAGATCATAGATTCAGAAGTGGAAGGAATCACAGAGGCTATTTAATACAAATACCTGATTTTAAAGATAAGGAAACTGAGACCTAAGGAGGTTGAATGACTTTCTCAGAGTCACATAGGCAGCATGCAACATGGCTGAGTGGAAAGAGCCCTGGATTTGGAATCAGTGCCCCTATATTTTGAGTTCTGGTCACCATAGAAGTCTCTTTACTTCTCTGTACTTTATTTTCTTGTCTCTAAAATAGGAATAATAACAACCACATTGCCTACCCCACAGGGTTGTGTGAGGAAGATGTTTTAAATATACTGTTTTCAATATTTCTCCACTTGATCTTTCTTATCACATTCATCTCATTTTGCTGATTTTGGTCTTTGTTTTGACTAGTCAATTATCTGCCCACATACAGACAACTGATTCTAACATGTCTTCCTCAACAAAAACCAGTCTTTTCCTGGCAGTTAAGATGTAGTTAATTTCATTTTTTGTGATGTTGTTCTGTGCTTACCATGTCTAGAACCTTCCAACTCTCTAGATTCTTAGAAGAAGTTTTCTCGATGTACAGGCACTCTGCACAATTCTGATGTATAGGGGAATTCAAGTAATCTACAAACATTTGGCCTTTGTTCTTTCTTAAGCTTGAATTTTATCCAATGTGTCTGCCTTCACATTGAAGCAACTAAGCATCGAAGATGTGTTGACTTGGTTTGGATGATTCTGTCAAGTCCTTCCTAAATTTTCTTCTGTTGCTTTACTGTCTGCAACAAATGTTGGCACCTGAGCTGCAATTATCTTCAAGATGATATTTTTTGCTTATGCTTATCATGAACATTGCAAAATAAGATGCAAACTGTAAAGTGCTGTAGAACTATAAACCGGAGTTTCTGTACCTAGAGAATCTAGGCATATCCTAGAGCTACTAGCTCAACCATCCAGAAGAATAAGGGTTTCTCAGAGTTTCATGTGCAGTTTTATATCACAAATATTTTAACAATAAAGAAATGTAGACCATATCCATTCCCCAAAGATGGGAAGGGTGGTTTCCTCATTAAGGTAGAGACAAACTGAGACTTTGAAACCCAGAGGGCACCGCTGTGGAGTATGTGATGGAAACTCCAGACTCTGTAGTGAGCAGGCAAATAGCTGGGCAGATGTGCCATGGTTCCTCAAGCTACTGACACATATTTTACACAAGGTTGGCTGTGGGAAGTATTTTCTGTTTTAAAAGCAATGGGAAGAGTTGACATGAATAATACATTTTTATCTATGCCAATATTTTAAAAACAAAGCTGCAGTGCCGTCTTCCTTCCAATCTGCTTACATTTTGCATTAGGCTTCAGCAAGAGTGTTTCAGCAGGAATTTCATTTGAAATCCAAAATAGTTTATGCTACTACTTCAAATTCAAAGCAACCTGATATCCACAGATTCGCCATTGTAATGGATTTTTAAACACATTTATTATCACAGAATCATTGCAGAGAAGAAAGATAACAAATGTAGCACAAACAGGATTCTCCTCATCATATTTCCCAAAGAGATTTTCTGTGAAGAGAAGGAAGATTAGGTAAAGGCTCCAGCTTGGGTTCAGACTCAGGAAAGAGGCACTTTTGTAACTCGAAAGTAAATTGTTGCTGGCCTCATCTGTTTCTCTCAAAGACTTCTTGGAAAATGACATCATAAAATAGAGATGGATTTGTGTTTCAGAGACAAAAGGGAAACTAGGTCACTCACTAGTATTCCTACTTCAGGGAGCCAAAATCTCTTAAACAACACTGATTCCAACCATTTTACAGATTAGGAAGCCAGGTAGAGAAGGTTGAACCACTGCAGACAGTTAGTGGCATCACTACTAACAGTACTCCTGACTCTTAATTCAATCACTTAATTATTCTACTCAATATCAGATGTCACCATCCCCAGGCCTGGAAGAAAAAAATTTGGAAAAGAAAGGTTTTTTTAGCTTCCTCTCTCATATCCTTTCTGGGCCTTTGAGTCTGGTAATACTTTCCAGAAGAACAGTGTGATAGTCCTGTCCCCAGCTACCCAGAGCTACATGTAATAGTGCCTCATCCAGTATAACAACTCTCCCCAGAGAGTATATCTTGGACATTTCCCTCCTCTTTCATCTTAAAACTTATCTGCCCTGTGCCCTCTGCCTTCAGAGCCAAACCAGATGATTATAGCTAATTTGAAAAAAAAGATGAAATCAAGAAGTAATTTAAAAAACTAACTCACAGCAAAGGTGTTAATCAATGGTGATGATGGTTTTATGTTGGGCCTTCCTGATGACTTAATCCAAAGGAGTAATTGAAGACAGGGTCAGTAGGTGGAGCTATTTTTAACTGTAATTAGCTGCAGATTGCTGGGACTGGAATCAGGAAGAACTGAGTTCAAGTCCCACCCAAGATACTTACTGGCTTCCTCATCTGTAACATAAGGATAGAAATGGCACCTACCTTGTAGGATTGTTGTGAAGATCAAATGAGATAATAATTATAATGCACTTAGCACAGTGTCTGGCATAGTAGGTGCTACATAAGTGCTAGCTATCATCATCATCATCACTGTCATTGTTCAAGGTCCTCACATAAATCACATAGGTGGGTTACCTACATATATCAACAGCTCTGTATACAACACTCTCTGTTCTCACCTTGAGTCTAAATAAAACCTTTGATGTTATATCTGCCTTTGTTTAGCACTTGACAGTTTTTTAAAAGTCTCCACTTATTTTTTCTTGTGATCTTGAAAGCAGAGAATGAGACAGTGTAGCTGTGCTGGAGCCTACCTCATCTGTACTCTCCTTCTTCTCCAAAGCCCAGTAGTTGATGAAGAACTTGCAGAAGGCCCTGCTGCCTCAGCTCAGATCACTGCAGGAAGAAGTTACAGAGTCCTTCTAGATCACCCCCATGAAACCCCCATGACAACAGCTCCACCAACACTTTCTATGGTGGTTTCGAGGCTCAGAGTCAGTTCCTTACTCACTATCTGCATTTACCATGGAACTTCAGGCTCTTGGCCCATTGTGGCACCGAAACATTTGTGAGCATGGAGATAGGTTCATTTTGATTCTTCATCCTTTTGATTATCCCTCCAGTGAAGAACTACCTTGTGCAAGGTACAACACTCAAAATGTCAGGACTTTCTTCTTGAATATAATCTTATGGCCCATTTTCTTCTAGCCGATATAAATGCTATAGTCGTGTTCAGGAAATAGAGAGGTAGGAGAGGAAGGAAATATGTTGAAATAATTAAGAAACAATCTTTACCTACTAAGGTCAAAGCAGAAAAGTTGTTATGAAGATCCCCAAAGCATTGAAAAAACACCACATCAGACTAAAATATTTTTAAATGATAACAGCAGTTTATGTTTACATTATTGTGACCTGTACAAAAATGGTGTTAATGAGGAAAGGGTATTAGTCAGGAGAGTAAAGGTCTTAATTAGAAAAAGGGGTCTAACAGCAAAGAGAATGAACAGCGTACTTATGTACAACAAAGACAACTCAATTCTAAGAAATTTGGTCTCCCGTGGTGAGGCTTTAACTAGACCCTCTGAAGTAAAAAAGGAACAACCTGTGGACAAGGCTAAAATTAGATATGTCATTAAGAGGGTCATCTTAAGATGCAGTTAGGAAGCTTCTTCAAGAAAACCCCATGTTCTTCTAGGAAACAAACAAGGAAAGTTTGGGTCAATAAGGTAATAAAATAACTATGGAATTGGCAGGCATCTGAGTTAGAAAAGCTGAATAGTTTAATGGAATGTTTTATAGGATCAGCTTTGGAATTTTCACAGGGTTTGATGGATACGCTACCAGAAGTCACGGTACAACCCAATTTCTGAAAACTTGAAGAGTAGTTTGATTTCAGTGAGACTGCCAGTCAACCCCATAATGCCTGTATTAAATCTCCCATTCCATACCAAAGGGAAGAACCCCACTGTCTTTGCAGTTCATGTGAGTCCTCAAGTAAAGTTAAGTTAGGCAGGAGCTGAGTTGATACACAGTGCAAAGGGAAAATGACATTGAGCTGACATTGACAAGTACAAGCCTGTACCCAAATGTGAAAAGTGATGAGTATAATCCACAGGGTGGAATGTGATCACAACACTGGTCAGAGGCACTAGCTTTGGAAAGACTTAACTTCATTTTACTCTAGAACGTTCTCTAGCGTATGGACTAATAAAGCACAGCAAGAAAGTCACTGGTACTACATGATATGGAGGCAATTGTTTACAGAGCAGAGAATGAGACAGTGTAGCCGTGCCGGAGCACAGAGCTGAAAGATGGAACAGTAGACAAAATTACCCTATTTATGAAGATGAAAGGAAAAGCGAACAGAGGACACAACAGGAGAATGCAAAATCATCATGATTACAGGACAAGTGAAAAAGCAGTTATGTGCTGTAACAACTGTGGCCTGGGTGAACATATGAGTGTAGGATGCATTTCAAAAAATTCATTATGTGAGAAGCTGAATTCCAAGGAATCAATATTAGGAAACAATGATGGGTCAGGGATGGAGGTCATCATGGCAACTCCTTCCCCAAACAGTAAAAAATTAACTCATTATCAGTTAGAAAATGAAGAGAAGCAGAATTATTTTTCTGTTGTGTATGTGCATTGGATAAGATGGTGATTAATATGTCAAGGTAATTTGAAATAATTTTCAGTTGGTTCAGAGACAGTTGATGCCCAAGGAAATAATCTCAAATAATAGTGATAGCAAAATATTCAAGTTTGTCAAAATTTAAAGAAGATAGCAAAGTTTTGCTGAAAATCTAGTTTTTCAGAGAATATTGAAGAGTTGATAACTAGAAAGGAAATCTTTAATGTGAGACTTCAGCTGAAGAAGAAATTGGAAAGGGATATAGAACAAAAGCCTTCCTTTACAAGAAATAAAGGATTCTAAGATGTTGGACATAAGGAGATAGTAAGATACTAAAAGCAAACCAACAGCTTACTACAAAAGAATTATTTAAAATGCTGCAAAAAAAAATCTGCAGGCAGCTAGGTAACAGTGAATGGAGTGCTGGGCCTCGAGTCAGGACACTTACTAGCTGTGTGACCCTCCAAGTCACACTTATGTCATTTAACCCTTTTGCATCAGTTCTTCATCTATAAAATGAGCTGGAGAAGAAAATGGCAAACCACCCATTCCATTGTCTTTGCCAAGAAAACCCCAGAAGAAGACAGAAAGAATCAGAAATGACCGAAACAATTGAACAACAAAGAAAATTTCTACATTGAAACAATCCAAGAATGTTAAATTCCAACCTGTTTCCTTTTCAGGACAGAGAACCCTTTTTAAAAAAAAATAAAAGTGTTGCTTTGAGTGGAGCCAACATTACACATAGCAACACCACAACTTTGTATCATACTGAAGGGGACTCTACTTCAGAGCAAGGTACAGACTGTGGGCTAAACCCAGAGCCAAGAGCTTTCTTGCCTAGAATCTCAATTAGAATCCTCTAGGGCAGTGGTTCTCAACCTTCCTAATGCCACGACCCTTTAATACAGTTCCTCATGTTGTGGTGACCCCCAAAAATAATATTAACTTTGTTGCTATTTCATAACTGTAATTTTGCTACTGTTATGAATCGTAATGTAAATATCTGATATGCAGGACGTATTTTCACTGTTACAAATTGAACACAACCCACAGGTTGAGAACCACTACTCTAGGGAAAAGAGAGAAACCATAGAGGTTAAAAAATACTGGCAATGAGCATATACCATTAACTAACTCAGCTACAAAGGAAAAAGGGTCAACAAAAGAATTAGAAATATCCAACCTATACATATGTCAAAAGAGGATGCAGAAGTTGTTATTCATTCAACTAGAGCTAGATACTCTATTGAATTAAACCTAATGCTGCTTTGTGCTTTTATGTGTAAATGCAATGTTATGATGCATTGTTATATTTAATCTATTTAAATTAATTTCAATAATTTAATATTACTATTATTATTACTACTAGTATTGTTTTGCTTCCATTCAAAATTTTTCTACCTCAATTTTCTCATCTATGATATGGGGCAGTCATAGATTTAGTGTTAGAAAGGGCCATTAGAGGTCATTTAGTCTAACTCTTTTATTTTACAGAAAAAGAACTAAGATTAAGTACCTTGTCCAAATTCCGTACAATCATTAGTGGCAGGATTTGAACCCATGGCCTCTGACTCCAAATCTAGTGTTCTTTCTGATGTACAATGCTGATTCTCACCATAGCTTTTTTTATGCCATGATTATGAGGTTAAGGCAAGCTGTTAGATGCTTTTAAAGAAGAAAAGAGAGTTTTCATTTTGTATGTCACCATTTTGCTCTTACATTGCAAAAGAATTCAGTGTACTTATTTTAACAAATAAAAACATTCTAGAGAGTAACTTCTGAGAGCCAAGATGGTGGAATAAGCAATAAATTGCCATAACTCTACTATATTCACCTCTAAACAACCATAAAATAGAGCCCTCAAATAAATCCTAGAACAACAGAACCAGCAAAAAGATGGGATAAAACAATCTTTGAGCCCAAGAAACTTAGAAGATCAACAGGCAAGGTCTATCTCACTTGGGGAAAAGAGAAGTGCTATCCAGGACAGGAAGCATCCCAGCAAGCCAGAAGCAATCCCATCTCAGCAAACTAGCAGTAAATCCTGGGCCTCAGTGTAGTGGAACAGACAAAAGGCAACACCAGGACCCCCAGTGTGCCTCAGCTTAAAGAGAAGACCAGGCAAACTCTAGCTCTGAAAACTGCCACATGCTTCAGTGTAGCCCAGAGCTAATAGGCAGCCTCCAGCAGCCAGACCTCCATGGGCTTCAGTATAGCCCTGGGCAAATAGATAGATGCCAAAACCGGTGGCACTTAAGCTAACAGGAAGCCTCCAGTGCACCATGTGCTTCAGTGTGTCCCCAAGGAAACATAGAAAGACCCCACCAGCTTCAGCACACCTTAGACACCAGAAGCAGGACCCCAGCTTAGCACCAGGTAAGCTATCAAACCACTATGGCCTCCACCCATTACCCCTGCCCCATCTTCTCAGTGAAGAACCAAACACAAGAGTCCCCCATGGGCCTCAGGGCAACATCAATGCAATGCCAAGTAAAGAGACAGGGCTGGAAGCCCCTGGCACAAAAAGCCCAAGACAGTGCCCCTTCTACTCCAGAAGCACAACTCAAATCTAAAAGAAAGGGAAAAGGCCAAAAAAAAAAAAGATGAGCAAAAAAACAACAACAACAGAAAGAATCTGGTCATATAAAGTTATAATAGTGACAGGGAAGATCAAGACACAAACTCAGAGGAAGACAACAATGACAAAACAGCTATGGGCAAAACCCCAAAGAGAAACAGAAAATGGTCTCAAGTCCAGAAAGAACTCATGGAAAAGCTCAAAAAGGAGTTTAAAAATCATATAACAAAAGTAGAAGAAATACTGGGAAGAAAAATGAGAGTGATGAAAGAGAATTATGAAAAAAGAGAGACAACAGTTTGGGAAAAGAAAACAACTCCTTCAAAAGTGCAATTGGTCAAATAGAAAAGAAAGTACAAATGTTAACTGAGAACAACTCAAAAATTAGAATTGAGTGAGTGGAAGCTGATGATTCTATGAGACATCAAGAATCAATCAAACAAGTTCAAAAGGATGGAAAAAATAGACAAAAACATAAAATATCACATTGGAAAAACAACTGACCTGGAAAATAGATCCAGAAGAGACAATGTCAGGATTATTGGACCACCTGAAAACCATAATTTAAAGGGGGAACTGGACAGCATCTTTCAAGGAATTATCAAGGAAAATTGTCCTGATATCCTGAAACCAGAGGGCAAAATAGGCATTGAAAGAATCCACAAATCACCTCTTAAAAGAGATACCAAAATGAAAACTCCAAGGAACATTATAGCTAAATTTCAGAATTATCAGGTCAAGGAAAAAATACTGCAAGTGGCCAGAAAGAAACAATTCAAGAATGAGGGAGCCACAATCAGTATTATACAGGACTTACGCAGGACTACAACAGTAAAGGATCAGAGGTCACGGGAACATGAGGAAGGCAAAGGAGCTAGGACTACAATCAAAAATCACTTACCCAGCAACATTAAGCATAATACCTCAAGGGGGAAAATGGTCATTCAATGAAATAAAAGGATTTCAAACTTTCATAAAAAGATTAAAATTAAACCAACAATTTGACCTCCAATATCCAGACTCAAGAGAAGCATAAACAAATAAAAAAGAAAAAGAAAACAAAAGGGATTCAATAGAGCTCAACTATTTACAACACTGTATGGGAACAGGATACTTGCAATTCTTAAATATTGTATCACTAATAATACAGCTAGAAGAAATATACATATATAGAGGGTATGAGTATAAGGTGAATGGGAATGACAAAAAAAATTAAGGGATAAGAAAGAGGATTACACTAGATGCAGAAAGAAGAGAGAGATAGAAATGGGGTAAATTATTTCAAATGAAGAAGAATGAAAAGATCTATTATAGTGGAGGAGAAAATGGGAGGATGGGCAATGGGCAATGGGCATCACTTGAACCTTACTCTCATCATTATTGGTACAAAAAAGGGAAAAATATACACAAACATTTGAATGTAGAAATCTATATTACCAGAAAGAGAAGTAGGAGGAGAGGAAATTAAGAAAAGAGGTGGGGAAGGGAGAGTGGGTACTGACAGAAGGGAGAGCAGATCAGAGGAGGTGGTAGACGAAAGTAAAACATTGTTGAAGAGGACAAACAGGGAAGAATAGGATGGAGGGAAATGCACAGTTAGTAATCATAACTGTAAATGTGAATGAGATGGATTCTCCTATAAAAACAGAAGTGGAGAACAGAGTGGATCAAGAACCAGAATCTCACAATATGTTGTTTTTATGAAACATACTTGAAGCAGAGAGACATACACAGAGGTAAGGGACTGAGGCAGGAAAAAAAACAGAGGTAACAATCCTGATCTAAGACAAAGTAAAAGCAAAAATAGACACAATTAAGAGAGATAAGGAAGGAAACTACATCTTACTAAAAGGTACCATAGACAATGAAGCGATATCAATACTAAACATATGCATATATGTATGCATATATGCATAGCATCCAAATTTGTAAAGGAGAAGTTAAGTAAGTTATAAGAGATTATAAAATGTAAAACAGATTATTTTGATTATATGAAAATAAAAAGCTTTTGTACAAACAAAACCAATGCAACTGAGATTAGAAGGAAAGCAGAAAATTGAGAAACAACCTTTATAGCATGTATCTCTCATAAAGGCCTCATTTCTCAAATATATAGCAAGCTGAGTCAAATTTACATGAATACAAGCCATTCCCCAATTGATAAATGGTCAAAGAATATGAACAGGAAGTTTTCAGATAAAACAATCAAAGCTATCTATAAGCATATGAGGAAGTGCTCTAAATCACTTTTAATTAGTGATAAACAAATTAAAATAACTCTGAGGTACCACCTCACACCTATCAGATTGGTTAATATGATAAAAAAAAGAAAAAATTATAAATGTTAGAGAGGATACAGGAAAATTGGGACACTAATGCACTGTTGGTGCCATTCTGGAAAGCAAATTGCAACTATTCCCAAAGGACACTCAAACTATGCATACCCTTTGATCCATCAATACCACTACCTCAATTGGGGAATGACTAAACAATCTGTGGTATATTAATGTAATGGAATACTATTGTGCAATAAGAAATGTTGAACAGACAGATTTCAGAGGAAAAAAAACCTGGAAAGACTTGTATGAACTAATGCAAGGTGAAATGGGCAGAACCAAGAAAACATTGTATACAGTATCAGCAACATTGTGCGATGATCAACTACGAATGCCTCAGATCTTCTCAGCAATACAATGCTCCAAGACAAGTACAAATGACTCATGAAGCAAAATGCCAGTCACATCAAGAGAAAGAACTGATGGACTCAATGCAGATGGAAGCATATTTACTTCATTTACCTTATTCTTTTTTCAGGTTTTTTCCCTTTTGATCTCTTTCTTCTTTCATTACTGTGACTAATAAGGAAATGTGTTTTATATGCTAGTACATGTATAATTTATATCTAATTGCTTCCCATTTTAGGAAGAAGGGAGGGCTATGAGGGAAGAAGGGAGAAAATTTGGGAAGTCACAATCTTGTAAAAAAAATTAATGCTAAAAATTGTCAACATAATTGGGAGAAAAATAAAATAGCATTTTAAAAAATAGATAAATGAAAAAGCATTCTAAATGGTATTGTTACTTATTTTAACCTAATGGGAAGAAGGATGATGGGATAGTAGATAAGAAATCCAAAGAAGAAAGAAAGTAGAAAACAAGAGCTATATCAGATCTGTACTATGCCTTATAATACCTACTCTTGAGGATAACCATGCTACCAAAAGCTATTCATTAGAGAAATTACAAAATTAATTGTGAATGGGGACAAGCAATAGATAGGGTACAGGGCTAGGAAAAAGGAAAACTGATTCTGAGTCCTGGCTTAGCCTCTTCATAGTTGTATAAACTTGGTCAAGTCACTTATACCTTTTCTCATACATAAAAGGACCTATCGGGATCAGACTCTCTGAAGAGTTCTTCCCAGGTCTAAAATGTGTAAGTATAATGAAAAGTACAAGATGCCTAGCTAAGGCAGGAAATACATAAATTGTAGAATAAATGAATCTTCACATGTTCAAATGAAAAAATTAAAATGATTTTTACTTCTTGTAAGTCAGCTTATTATGAAAAATAAGCCCAAAGGGGACAGCTTCATTACCATGAGTTCCTGCTCTGTTCATAGAAAAGTATATATTTATATTTTTTCACTTGTTCATCAAAACTGTACTGTTCAACAGTCCTGGGGGAAATGAAATCCTATTTCTTCTCAAGAAAGTGCAACATTAAAAAAGTATAAAGGCTGACAGGAATTTTTTTTTTCTGTTTTCCCTCACAAAGTTATCATGCTGCCTGGACAATAGCAATGAACTTGAAGTCATGTGGGTCCTGGAATCAAATCCCAGCTTGGAGACTCTAGGCCAGACAGAGTCTCTCTAGCATTTGGTTTGTTCATCTGTAAAACAGATTTAACAATGTACTTGAACTTCATAAGGCTACTGTGAACCTCAAAGCGATATATAAATTCAAGTTGCTATTACAGTCTCCCTCTCCTCAGGTGTTCCTCTCAATTAGATGATTTCACTAGGAGTGAGGGATGCCAGCAGCCTGTTCAGCTGGCAGGTTGTTTAACCCAACCCTTCTTGTGTTTGTTCCTCTAAACTCAATTATTCTGTGGGCTCAAATTATATTGAATTATGCTTCTCACAATATTCGAAATGGCTCATTTGTTCGGGGAATTA
Organism: Pseudochirops cupreus; assembly: GCA_028627135.1. Classification (NCBI taxonomy): domain Eukaryota; kingdom Metazoa; phylum Chordata; class Mammalia; order Diprotodontia; family Pseudocheiridae; genus Pseudochirops; species Pseudochirops cupreus. The sequence goes on along the minus strand of CM053581.1, from coordinate 511,885,006 downwards.
CATGACTCTAATTTTATCACAAAAATGCTGACAACCAAAAGAACTAATGAAATGCAGTGTGCCACCAGCAGCAGTCCCTGGAAAGTGAAGTGTTATGGCATGTTTAAACATTGCTATGAATGCCAGTCAAGTGCAAAATGAATGGAAACAAATGGTATTAAGTCTAATGATGACTTCTGCCTATAGAAGACCTCTGATCCCCAGTGTGTCTCTGTAAAACTCACAACTTCTACATTCATGCTGGACCCTACCACCACGAAGAATCATTAGGAGGCTATCCTTCCTAAGGCATTTACTTTTTTCCCCAAAAAATACTCTCATCATGTCAGTACCCAGCCTGAGAACCTTCAGGAGTTTTTTATTATGACTATCCAAGTTCTTGTACCTGCCTTTTGAAGTTCTCCATAATCCTGGATGAATGCTACCCTACTCAAAGTTTCCCATGTATGCCTTCCAGTTAAATAAGGACATCTATTCATAGGACCCAGTATATACTATGAGAACATTGACCATTTGGAGACATTTTGTAACTGCTCTCATGCTGTGACCCATATCTGTAATTCTCTTTATCTTAATAATATGTCTGTTTGAGAAACAACTAAACCAACACAGAAAGGTGATTGAAGCATCTTACTCCTCTTGCAAGCTACACACTTTATCAAGGCTAAAAGAATGGATATATTTGTTTATATGTCCAAGAAAATAAATGGAGCTTAGTCATGTCCTGGTAGGTTCTCATCAGATGTTACTTCTTATGTGGCTCCCCAATACATGTCTCCTATTAAGGCTTTCATGGTCAGTGCTCCCCTCCATGGTTTGCCTAGACATGTAACATCATTCATAACATCTAAGATTAATGGTTAGAAATGCTAATAGATGAAATTCTTTAAGCCTTGCAAAGAGTTGTAGAGATGTTAACTCATTCAACCCTCAAAACAATCCTGGGAGGTAAATGCTATTATTGTTCCTATTCTACAGATAAGGAAAATGAGGGTGGGACTCTCTCAGATCACCCAGCTAGTAATTGTCTCAGGCAGGATTTGAACTCAGGTTTTTCTGACTCCACATTTATCCAAAGTATATCTAGCTGTCTAGATGCCTACACTATTCCACAGCTTCCTAGAGAGGATAGGATTATCCATCATTATCATCATTTGCTATAACGATTCCTTTGCTATCCTATGAAACCTTGTTCTCTCCACATTCCTCCATCATCTCTCCTCCTAATACAATGGAATGAGCATGGTATGTACTAGTTGGACTAATGAGACCAGCCTGATTACAGTGAATATATATAGAAGAAGTATATGAAGAACCAAGACTGGGTTGGTAAAGTTAGGCCTAATTCAATAGGACTTTTAGAGTTTAATGGAGCAGAACTGGGTTTGAATCCTGGCTCAACTACTTACCAACTGTTCTGGCTTGGGCAAGTAACTTCACCTTTCTGAGGTTAGTGATTAATATGTAGAAGAAGAAGATCAAACCGGATGATCTCACAGGTTGCATCCCTGCCATCACCACCCCCAATCAAAATACTAAGATCTCCTTGCGTATTAGTTTCTTTATTTGCAAAATGCAGATAATAACATTTCCAATATCTACCTCACTGAGTTGAGGTGAGTAAAGCATTTTGAAAAGTTAAACTCCATTTAGAAACTAGCTATTAATAAGATAGAGGGAGAAAACTTCCAACTTGAAATGGGAGTAATTGGAGAAAAATGAAGATCTGAAAAAGTAGAAAGCAGAAATTGACCTGAACACAGGTAAGCCAGACAAATGTAAAACCATCCCTTCTTTCTGCTTTCAGTTTAAAAAGAGAAAGAGGCCCATGTTTTTAATAACTTATTCCCATACACTATGAATCCCTAGAAAGAGGTCACTAAGTCTCAGGCGTCCTTTGAATAGCAAATACAGTGGTGCTCCACAAAATCTTAGCTGAAGATGAGATTATTAATAACAACAATGACAACATTGTGGGATTTAAATTGAATTTGTACCTTTAGTTGAAAGAATTAGTGGTTTACTGTTTTAAAGGGGGCAGGGGCATGATTGATTGCTTACAAGTAAGATGTATTTTTTGGTGAAATGTATTCCATATATTATTAACAAGTATGAGAAATATATTAAATGCCATAATGATCAAGAAGGGCACATTACTTCTCTCTGATACACCTAGTATAAGAATAATTTACTTGTTTGCATTTGGAGATTGCTTTCCTTACTATTGCCTGGCACACAGTAAAAATTTAATAAATGCTTGTTGACTGACTGACTGGTATAGGAATGGAAAGTAGGAAAGTTCTGAATGTTCAAAAAAGAATAATATCAAGCAGAAATACACTGCACCAAAAATTCAAATTGAAAGGAAAAAGAAAGAGAAGGTACCTGCTACTATCTCAAAGCCAGCTGTTGGTGATAAGAATGGAGGAAGCTGTGTGGTAAAGATTTGCAAAATGCCTAGGTATTACTCTACTGAGGATGTGCCTAGAAAGCTTGCTAAGTCATGGCAAAAAATCCCTGCAGCCAGCACATGAGGAGACTTCAAGCTAGCATCACCCCAGGCACATTTCTGATCATGCTTATGGACACCATAGGGGTAAGCGAGTGGTTTTCCTGAAGCAGTTGGCTGGTGATTGGACCTCTGACCATCAACCATGTTCCTCTGAGAAAGACCCATCAGAAATTGGTCATTGCCCACCTTTACCAGGATTAACCTTTTAGATGTAAAAATTCCAAATTATCTTACTTCAAAAAGAGTCCCTGTAAACCTAAACACCAAGAAGGAGAGATTTTTGACACAGAAAATGAGAAATACCGAATGAGATTACAGAATAGTGTAAGGTTAATCAGAAAACAGTGGACTCTCAGATCTTACCCCAAATCAAGAAAATTCCTCAGCTCCATGGCTATCGGCATTCTGTATTCTTTCTCTCTAATGGAGTTTATCCTCACAAACCAGTGTTTTAAATGTCTTGCAGAGAACTCTTATTAAAATATTTGGAATAGCAAAAAAATAATAATACTATCCATTAGCAACTATCAATATTGATAGCAATAAACAGATCCATTTCTTTCCTCCAGGGCTTTGCCCTGACCATCCCCTCCCTCCGTGACTAGAATGTACTCCTTCAACCTCTGCCTCACGAAGTCCTTCATTCTTTCAAGATGCAGCACAAATATTACCTTCTACAGGGAGCCTTTCTTTACTCCCTCAATTGATAGTGACCTTCCCATACTAGCATATATGGAGAGAGGGGAGAGAAAGAGAGAGAGAAAGGAAGAGAGAGAGAGAGAAAGGAAGAGAGAAAGAGAGAGAGAGAAAGGAAGAGAGAAAGAGAGAGAGAGGAAGAGAGGGAGAGAGAAAGGAAGAGAGAGAGAGAGAAAGAGAGAGAGAGAAAGGAAGAGAGAAAGAGAGAGAGAGAAAGGAAGAGAGAAAGAGAGAGAGAGAAAGAGAGAGAGAGAGAGAAAGGAAGAGAGAAAGAGAGAGAGAGAGAATTTATTTTGTATGTGCATATGCGTGTGTGTAAACATATAGAGGAAGATTCTCCCCAGATAGAATGTAAGCTGCTTGAGGGTAGAGACTACGTCACTGGGATGTGGGGTGTATTCTCAGTCCCTAGCATAATGCCTGGCACAAAGGAGACTCTTAATAAATATTTGTCAATTAACTGATTGATTGAACAAGTGTAGACAATCCCAACAATGGAAAATCTAAGATTTACTCCTACCTAGCTTTGAAATTTATCCAAGGGCATAGACTCAAAAACACATGTACAAAGGTACTTACATTCAGACATAAATGCCTAACACATTATTTCATTCCCCCTCAAATTTCAACCCTGCTGCCAGTATACTGTAACCCAAGGGGGTGGTGAAAAGGAAAAAAATCTTTAGATCATCTATAAGGTGGATAATCCACTTGTAGGTAACTAAAGGTTGACTATAATGACTAAGACCTCACCAGTCAATTTGTTGCTACATTACGTCTACCCCATGTGTTGTAAATGGCCATGTCTTTTGGTTTACTTTTGAGCGCTGGCCTGATATTTTCTGTTCCTGAGGTGATAGAAACTTTCTTTTTACCCATTTTGTATTGAATGGTTTTTTCCTTGGTCAAATAAGAGCCAATGACTAAGTAGGAAAATTGGGCAGAATATCCACAAGCCAACCATGTGCTCAGCAATCAGAGGAAGCTTAGAAGGAATGAAGGCAACAAGTATTATTAATCACTTGCTCTTGTGCCAAGCACTAGGTCTTTAAGTACTTTACAAATATTATCTCACTGGATGCTCAAAACAACCATGGGAGTTATTATCCACATTTCACAGATGAGGTAACTGAGGCAGACAGTGCTTAAGTGACTTATCTAGGGTCACACAGACAGTAAGTGTATGAAGCCAATTTTAAATTCAGATCTTCCTGACTCCAGGCCCAGCACTCTATCCACTTTACCAACCTATCTGCCTCTAGGCACTCTAGATAAGAGAAAGGTAAAATTCCTAGGATAAAAGGCATTTTCTCTGGACCATTTCTACTTTTTTCTATTTTATTTTATTTTTAATTTATGAAATAAAACAAGCATTTCCATAACTTAGTATAATAAAAAAAATATTGCATAAGAAACTGCATATCAATTATGTACAACTTGCTATTCCTTTTAAATATCTAATAAAGTCACAAATAATTTTTCCTTTTTTCTTCCCACCCTTCCTCTCCCACCTTAGAGATAGTTAGCATTAGACATAAATAGATATGTATGTGTGTGTGTGCATATGTGAAATTATTATATACATACTTCTGTTTCTCAGTTATTTCTCTGGATGCAGATAGAATCTTTCTTCATATGTCCTTTATAGCTAATTTGGGTAATTATAATAGTCAAAATAACTTATTCACTCAAAATCATTCTTAAGACAATATCGTTACCATATACAATCTTCTTTTGGTTCTGCTCATTTTGCTCCTTCATTATTTGATGCAATTCTTTCCATGTTATTCTAAGATTGAACAGCTCATCATTTCTTATAGCACAGTAGTATTCTATCACAATCATACACCACAACTTGTTCAGTCATTTCCCATTTGATGCACATCCCTACAACTTACAGCTTTTTTTACCACCACAAAGAAAACGACTCTAAGTATTTTAGAAAAAAAAGGTTCTTTTTCTTTTTCCCCTAATCATCTTTGAAAATAGACCTAGGAGTCTCCCCTAAGAGGAGCTGGATACCCAAAGAAGCTGATGCAGTTGAGTGAGACCACAAGTCCAGGACTAAATCCTTCAGAGTAGGTATTTCATTCTTGGGGAAAATAGGACATAACTTCTCAAGTCAAGAAATTACTTTTGTTCCAGTGCATGACTGACTCACTGTACTAAGAATGCTAAAACAAATCAAGCAAGGGCAGAGATGCTAGTTGGCATCTCCAGGCAGAACTTCTAAATACATCCAATTCCTCTAAATAAAGCAAAAAATATCTAGTGCACATTCTTAATGGAAGTCAAGAGAGGAGCTGTTATAACTTGTATGAGGTAATGAGTTCAAAGAGCTCTGCAAACTTTAAATCTTTACATAAATGCTAGATGATGATGACAGTGATGATGATGATGATATGGATGACTTATTGAATGATTGATTTAGAGGCAAGGAAACCTAATACTGTCAAACTCTAATCAACAAGAACCCAACTAGCTAGAAATTTGCCTCCCCTCCACACTGATAAGAAAGAGAAAAGTGACACAACAACAAACTGAAATTAACCTGTCAGGAAATGTTCAGCAGTCCATATAAGAGGTCCTACCTGCCATGCTATCTGTTGATCTATCAATCTAGGCTGGGCCTCCCCTTCTTTCCCATTTTGGAAATGCAAAAGCTACTCATGTGGCCAATTCCACTACTAATCAACATAGAAACTTTGTCCTGCTCTGTCTCTGACCAGCCTGGTTCAACTCTCCTTGGGCAACCTAATAGTCCCTTACTTTTAGGGATTCACCAAATTAATGCTGAAATTAGTGAGGACACATGATCTTTATAGTTCACCGTAGCTTAGAATTCCCCTCAAGAGATTTGCCAGCCTCTCCCTTCTTGATAGCTATGATTATAGACATGTACCACCACCACCTGTGATTATCATACCTTCTTAGCTCCATTTCTCCAGGAAATGAAAATTCATGTCCCTTCAAACTCTGCAAGATCCTCAGTCAGCAAACAAAGATTCAACCACATCTGCAAGAATGTCCTTAAACTAGAACATGAAAGTGGCTCTGGGCCTTATACAAAGATCTACAAAGAGAATTACCATTTAACATTCACTTAATCAAAAAATCCAATTCAGCAAAAGACCCCTTCCCTAAACCTTCCAGTTAATTAAGGTATTGAGGGAGGGGAAATATTGAGCTTCAGTGTAGACTTGTTTTATTCATTTCTGTTTGGATTTTTAGTCTCCCAAGCCAACAGTGCAGCAATGTGTTACTGTAAAGCATAATACAATTGATACTGGATTATAATCACCCAGTTAAGGCAGATGTGTGAGAAACAAACAAACAAATAAAAAACATTATTTTCAGCTCTTAGCGCAGTACCTGGTATATAGTAGGTGCTTAATAAATGTTTATTGAATTGAAGGAAGAATTTGGTAGCACAGAAGTAACTGGAAGATAAGTTAGTTGGGAATAGGGGGAACAAATGCAGCTACTCTAGTAAACTCAAATGTTTCTGGTTCTATGGATTTTATGCAACAATTTTTTTTTAATCCAAATTGGCTTCCCCCTGACACCTAACACCTTTTTAGGCTTCTTATTTCTATCAGTTGGTACAGACCCTGGAAACACCAGCAAATTTTAACACTGGCCAAAATAAAATATAATCATGACAGTAAGTCTGTCGAAGGCAAAGGAAGATTATTCAGATCATTGTCCATCCCATCAGTACTCAAATATTCAAATTAACCTCTTATCTCCTTGATATGACTATTCCTTTAAATAATATTGATTGCTATCCATCCATGATTGCTCATCCTGCACAAATCTCATCCACATATTTCCAGAAGTTTGCTGAAGGACTCTAGCCAATGTATTGAGGGCCTTCTTTATCATCTCTTGATACCTTGAGTCTGATAACAGAAAATACGTGCTGTTCATCAATTCTCCCTCATTCTTGCCATGGGACCAGTTCATCTTTTAAGCCATACATATATTTGATTATATCCTTTACAATACATCTTTTTATAGCTTATTTTTCAGCATGCTCACATCTATTGTATTCTCTTCAGAAGCGGTAATTTTCCACAACCGTCAGGTATACAAGTTATGGGTCTAATAGCATAAATACATAACCCAACGTTATTTAGCACCTTCCCATGTGTTGGGCTTTTTTAAAAATTCTTCCCCCACTCTTTTTTAGTTCTGTTCACAATTGCTCTCTTCTCTCCCCTCCCCTGATGTGACCTACATCTTCATGCCAACCCCTTATTGTACAAGGTCATCAATGTAACTGCTCTTCTTGGTAATTGCCTTTTTGCTCTAGATTTCTTCTGTTCCCCAACCCAAACATCAAAACTTACCAGTCTCATGTTCTATATCCTGTTCTTTTAGGAGCTTGAACTCCAATGTACAAGGTTTCATCTAGTGGAATCTCATTCTAATAGACGTTAATAGCTTAGTATATTAACCCACTCAGGGAGTATTTGGATTTTTAAAGTCTTCTGGCATATCAGAAAGAACAGTGGTTTGATTTCTGGTTCTAACATGTACCAGCTCTATGAACTTAACCCCTTTGAGCTTGCTTTCTCCAATGTAAATTTAAAAAGCTCAATAACCCCTGTATTCTTTGTATTATATGATAATATATTTCCAAGCACTTTGTAAACTATAAGCATTTTTACCAGTAAACCAAAGGATCAATCTCTAATGGCTAAATTTCAAAAATGAGTGCAAGACAATATCTGTTTTACAGGGTTTACAATCTAATAAAGTAGATAAGATAAGAACACAATTATTATACAAAGCAGAATATAGTGGGTGCCAATAAGAGAAGCATAAAGTGCTAAGGAGATTTGGAGTAGGGAGCAGGCACATTCACTGCAAAGAAGGGGAGAGTAGGGGACCTGGAAAGCTTTCATGAAGAAATAACATAGAAAAGGTATATAAGAAGTTGGGGGAAGGGGAATGGTGAGGAGTTATAGAGGGAGGAAACTTCATAAACAAGGTACAAGAAGAATAAATGGAAATGTGTAAATAAAATCATGAAACAAAAAAATAGCTCCTTTAATAACTTTTTAATTTTTTTTATGAAAATTTCCTATATTCCCTTATCCAAAAACCATTAAATGCTTGGTTTTTCCTTAACAAAAAGCAAGTTTCCAAGATCTATGCCAAAGCCCAAACTCTTCCTCGTAACAAAATTTCCTTTAAGGTGCCGATTCTTTCAGAACACTTACTTCTTCCCTAGTTCTGGAAATGTTTAGCCAAAGGGTTAGCTAACAGATTCAAAGAATGTATGAAGGGCATACTTGGGCTTGTCCCAATAAAACATGACCTGCCAAAAATCATTTTTGACTAACATAAAGACATAAATTTGTTTCAGCCAATACGTTCAAATAAATTTCAATCCATTTGGTACTGGTTTTGACAGATAATGCTAATTGAGTCCTTTGAGGAAATATCATTGTATGGAAAGAGTTGTACTTGTTCTATGATGGGATTTGCTAAATTGATTATTACATTGGATTAATGCCCTACATTTAAAACTTCAGTAAATTACATTTTCCAATTCTTTCCCATCTGTCACGTTTCATTAAGAACAGAAAACTCTCTGGTCAGAAGAACCCAAAAGTAGCACTCAACAACCTATTTATTAACTACTGTAACATGGGTGTTCAGGATGGGACTATTTTTTATAGTCCTGTATAAATACAGTCCTGTATATATACAGTCCGTTTCCTAAGTCTGGGAGGACTTTCTTCCACCATCTTATCAAACCAGCTCCTTTGATTAGCTTTGGAAAGCTTACCTATATGAAGCCTTCCCTGAGTGGAAGAAACAGGGTAACCATCACCCTAGCCTTACCCTATGTATAGCTTCCAAATAGTTCCCTTTTCATTCCTCTACCCTTCAAAACTGAAGATGACATATGACAAATCACTTTGAAAAGATTTTTAAAAATACTATTCTTGGAACAAAGCAAGTATTTAATAAAAGTTTTAATCATTTATTTATATATATACAAATTCAAGGTACCATTATAAACTATGTTCCATTCTATACAAAGTGTATATGGCTGGAAGACATAAGCAATAATTGATTATTGTCTGAAGTTAATAAACATATTAGGCCAATAAATCTGGACAACCATCTAAACCAAAGTGAGAATCATATAAATTGACAGTCAACTTATAAAAGGGTATTGGAAAGAGACATAATGAACTTCATCCTGCCACATGAAGGAGAAAGAAAATAAAGTTTAAAAAAAGTACTAGCTCTTTATTTGAACCCCAGAAGACCTGTCTCCAAATCCTACTTCAGAGGCTTATTAGTTATGTGAGCTTATTAACTGAATAAATCACAACCTCCCAGAGCCTTAATTTTCTCATCTGTAATAACAGGAGGTTGGACTGAATACCCTCAGAGATACTTTCAAGGTCTAGATCTATGATCCTATATTCTGGGTGCTTCAGAGAAAAGTGATAAAATGCTAAATTAGGGTCCTTTACTGCAGCGGACTGAAAGAGGGCTCTTGGAATTTGGCTATTTTTGAAATGAGGAGAGTTGCTCAGTTCCTCTTATCTATTTTAATACCTACATTTGGGGCAACAGCCTCTCCAAATGAGTGATTACATGGTAACTCAGAATCTTCACTAGGAAAAGGAAAAGGAGAAAACTCGAGCACAAGAAAGGGACATCCAAATGAGATTTGTTCAAGGACATTCTGGACCAAGAAGCAGGATGAAGTAATATATGGAGAGCCAGTCTCACATCCAGAAAGACCAGGGTTCAAATCCCAACTCTGACACATATATTAGCCGGATGACCTTGGGCAAATCACTTAACCTATTAAGGCTCTAGGCAACTCTCCAAGACTATAAATTGCAAAGAAAGTGCTTGCTTGCATTAGTAGAGGGAGTTTTCTCACTGGAAAGTTCTCTAAACCAATCAGAGATTTGGTCTCTATTGCTCTGGACTGTTAAAAGAGACCTCAGGAAGTAAAGAGATAGAAGTGGTAATATGGTCCTCCAAATTTACTAACAGACTGAGGTAGTGATATGATATGGCAACACTCAAAATAACTCTGATGATCTCCATTTTTATACAGGAAAAGTCCTATTCTGATGTTTTATTTTTCCCTTGTCTCCAAAATACCTTCATGACCTTATGACCAATGCCTGAAATTTTTTTAACCAGGACAAGGCTTTTCATGCTATTACTTGCCATAAGGTTTACAAAGTAGGATACCCTTGCCTCAGATGTAAATAACTAAGATCAGATTCAAGTTTTGAGAGTGAGATTAGAGCTGGGTGTCAGAAGGTGAGGAAAAATCATCTTGAATGCACGAAAGAAGCTCAGAGGTGCTAAGGACAAACTCCTATTAAGACCATAATTTTACTTGCTTTTCCTGTGGAAAGGAGAATCCTGTCT
>CM053581.1:511856145-511873876 GCA_028627135.1 Pseudochirops cupreus | reverse complement strand
ATAATAATAATGTCTTCCTAAAAGTAAATTCCTTTTGTATTTGGCAAATTACAGATCAGGGCTTGAGCAGGTATACTGGTTAAAAGATACCCAAGGATGAGTTCAGTAGCTTGCACATAGTATTTCTCTTAAGATGCTTCTTGATCCATTGGAAGAAGGAAAAGGGCAAAAAAAAAAATCTAATTCTTTTCTCCTCTGACTTCAGAAGACTGTGTAGGGGTATACTTTTCTAGGTCTGAAAAGTGAATGACAGAATGAAGGTAGTGGCAGCCACATTCTGCCCATCTTTTTGCCAGGAAATGCCTTCCTTAGTGAATACAATTTTATGGTCCATCAAGCAAGAGTGGCCATTGTCCACTAATGTCATTTGTTCTGGAAGGATGATGAAATAAAGGTAGAGACAAATGGGGAATATAATATAGGTGGGATATCGACCTAAGTCATAGTAACCAATGCCCATGAGATGAAACAAAAGGTCAAATGTCATGTTATATACTACAGAGGACCCAGATCTTTATCTTTATACTGAAGGTACTTTGCCCTTTTCCTTAGGAGATCTCCAAGTGTCTAAGGAACCAAGAGTTGTAATTAATAATCGGCAGTAGCAGAGATAGGGTAGATAAATTCCCTGAAATCTACCACAAGTCTTTGAAGGATTTGAGCAGCAAAAGTCACAAGACTAAAGATCCTTAAGGATGAGACTACATTTCCTTGTCATAAAACTCCAAACCAAACCCTAGACAGAATTTCCCTTCCAGGGACAGATAGAAAATAATAAACAAGTCTCTGAGGCCAAATTCAGGATATAAATCTCCTCAGAACTACTGGTTTCAAATAAATTTGTTAACCAAATTCATAAGTCTTTGGGCTGAATTTCCACAGAACAAGATATGCACAAGAACTAGAGAGGTACTGCTGATTGCTTACCTTAGATAAAAGAAGACATAATAAATTTACTGCATTCCAAACATTTCATTTTCCCTTTTGGAGTGGTCTCAGAATTACATATCTCAAATAAAGGTACTTGTCATTCCTTTCACCAAACCTTTCAGCCAGAGGGAAATGGTGATTTGTAACCCACCTGCCAGCCAAGTCAATTGAAAGAAAGTTTTATTTTAAGTGGTTCATACATTGTCTTTAAAAATTCATGTATCTTAGTGGATTCATTGTGCAAAGGGTTTAAGATGCAATGAAAATTCACAACTCTAAGAAAAAATATGAAAAAAATTAAATGTCTTATGGAATAGGGTTTCAATATCTGAAACTTGCCTTTCTCTTCATTCTCATCAAGCCCTGAACTATTTTTCTTTGTTTTGCAGTACGTATTCATGGATGCATAAACTCATTTACTAAATCTAGAAGCCATATTTCATTCCACTAGGAAGTTAATATTTTCCATGTAGATTTATCTACTTATGTTCATTGTCCCTCGGTTTTCTTCTTCCTGAGATCTTTGATAATTTCAGCCTTTTTCCCCTTTGATTTTCCCTTTTCTGCCTCTGTCCTGTCTGATAGTAGTTTCCTTTGGGGACAGATCTCAAAGCATCTCAGCCTCTTCCCACACTGGGCAATAGGTTCACTAGCCTAGATCTTTGCCCCAAGTGACTTTTGGGTGATCAGAACTGGCCCTAGCTGGATGTCCTGTTCTTTCCAGCAGGCTTAGTGTAGTGTTACACACACACACACACACACACACACACACACACACACACACCAAATGTGCAATGTTCTTTTCTGGTGTCCTGTTCCACCCCCTCTGTTCCTTAGTTCTCTGACCTGGCACTATCAGTTCAGAGACCTGTTGCATGGGTTCTAGTTGTCCAGCCCAGCACTAGCAGTTCTGAGCTTTGCAGTCCTCATATTATATGGTTGCAGCCCCCAACAGGCATTTGCTCCAGGACTGAGGTAGCAGATCAGATCACTCCACTTTACCCTACCATGGTTTCAAGTCCATAGAATGAGATGCCTCTCCAAGGATAAGCTCATCAATTCTAAACTCACCACCATACTGCTAGGTCAAGTTTTGATTGACTCCATGACCTTCAGCCTCCTCTCCCCTCTATCTGGAAGGGAGAATACCAAACATCTCTTCCCAACACTTTCATTTATAATGGGCAGAAACTGAACTCTCAGATCACTCCACTTTACATCTGTTTTCTTGCCTGGTTTCATCTCCATGGAACAAGATGACTTTGTGCAAGGTAACTCCTAGTGTTCACTCTTCCTCCTGCTTGCCCTAATTTTTCACTACCTCCTTTTGTTTTTGTCTTCCCTCTTTAGATTGTAACTTCATTAAGGCAGAGACTGTCTTTCTTCTTATTAATTGTATCCTTGGCACAGTATCTGGCAAATAATAGGTACTTAATAAATGTTTACTGGATTGGAGATTAAGAGAGAGGCAGTAGTCATAAGAGGATGGAAAGACGAGTTAAAGGTTGACCTTGAATGAACAGGAAGATTTATATATTTCTGGGGCATGTATCTGAAATGGTACACAGAGCACCCCAAGATTTGTCAAACCTAACAATAACTACTAATTAATAGTCATTCATTTGAGAATAAATAATACTGCAAAAGAGGAAGCTAGAAAGCACTACTAGTCATTATTGAGTCCTGAGTAAAAAGCAGGTGGTGTTTTCATAACTGGTTCTGATGAGGTTTGAGATGAGAAAGGCATATTTGAACCATGAACCACTGGTTAAGAAGATGATGGCCAAAAACAGACTTGTAATTTCTATACTATAGTGTATCCTTAAAAGGTAAAAATAGAGTCTTGATCAGGGATAGAATTCATATAACTCTGTGTGTGTGTGTGTGTGTGTGTGTGTGTGTTACCTGAAGTCTTGCAAAACTGAACAGGGAGGCTTTAAATTAAAAATGATAGAGAGAAAACATCCTATAGAATTAATTAGTCAATTCAGCTACCACAGAGAATAGCAGGTACGTTATAGGAAGAAGAAATTCACTAGAGAAGATCAGTAATTCATAGGAGTTATAACCAAGAAGAGATAAAGTAATAAAAACTTACAGTTTCCACACCAAAGTGTGCAGAGTATTCAGTTCAGAAAGGGTCTACAAGCACCATCTATCTGCCAGAAGGCAGGCACCAGGAGAAGAAAAACCAGAATGAAGCTCTCTCTACCTTATAGGAGTTAATATTCTACTAAGAAAGGAATAGCCTGGATACAGCCAAGCAAGTACAAAATACACTTACATATCAATCAATAACAACTGGGGGAATCATGAAAGTCCCCTTCTGAGAGGTGACATTGGAGCTGAGTCTTGAAAGAAGAAAGGGATTCTAAGAAGCAAAGATGAGGAGGGAGAGCATTCCAGGCACAGGGGTGCAATTTATGCAAAAGTACAGAAAGGAGATGTAATGCCATTTACCTGAACAGCAAATATACCAGTTTTGCTGAAATACAGATTATATGAAGGGAAGGAATATATAATTAGACTGGAAAGAAAGGTTGCTGCCAGATTGTGAGTGGCTCTTTTTGACAAATAAGAGGAGTTGGGGTTGGGGGGAAGAAGGTAAGAAGAAAAAAAAAACATTTTAAGGGTAAATGAGATTTAGCGAGATATGACACATGCCTGGAATATGGCTGTAGAAAAATATATCTTATTCAGAAGCAATAGATTATATAAAAGGTAAGCCAAGGTATATAAAAGTGTACAATAGAAGACTGTATATAAAGAAAACATACTCTACTTTTCTACAAATCATAGTCAAGGAGAATAGGTTGATGATGAATAGAGGGAGAAAGAGAAGCAATGCTGTATTGGGACTATACAGCATACCACTTGACCAAAAGAAAGAAATGAATAATGAGTTTGGGAAACAAATCAGAAACTATCCAAGAATGTAATCCAGCATTTGGTAATGATTAGAGACTTCAACTGTCTGCATATGAGCTTTGCCACTAAAGGCAAAGCATTTGATAAATTCTTAACTTTGCTTAATAATAATTTCAATCTTCAAAAGGTAAAGGAAGAAGCAAAAGAAAATAGTGTTTTTTTAAATTTTGTTTTGACTAATGGTGGAATTTATTAAAATTATGTTGCATGGTAAGGTGAGTAAAAAAATGGTAAGGGAACACCTAGTTGTCTTCAATAAAGGATCAGGCCCAACTAGACTGTGTCTAAAGATACTGAAAGAAACTGCTAGCAGGATTGCTGTTGGAGACTTCTGAAAAATTGTAAAGGACAGGAAATGCGCCAGAGAACTGGAAACCAGAAAATTAGTCTCAATTTTCAAAAAGAGGGAAAAGTTGTCAAGTACACCTGACTTCCTGGCAAAATCCTAGAGCATGTTATTAAATAGATATTGTATGAACAATTAGAAAAGGAAATATTGATCAACATTCATCAATAAAAAGTCATATCAAAATCAGAAGCAAAAAAATAATTACCTCCTTTTGATAGCATTACCAGATTTACAGATATAGAGAATGCAATAGATATAGTCCACCTGGATTCCAGCAAGACATTCAACAAAGTCCTTCATGGTATCCTCATAGACAAGAGAGATTGGGCTTGATGGCAGTACTTCTAGGGAAAGTTACAACTGGGTGAATAATCATAACAGGCCTAAACAGTAGTGATTAATGGACTGTTGTCAGTCCAGAGGGGGTTCTCTAGCAAAGTTCCACAGGGATCTGTTTTTGATCCTGTTCTGCTCAATATTTTAATCAGTGTCCTTATATGAAAACACGGATCAAATGCTAACCAAATTTCCAGGTAACATAAGCTGGTAAAAACAGCTAACCTATTAAATGACAGAACCAAGATAAAAATAAATTTTAACAAGTCAGAATTACAGGCTGAATCTAATATGATGAAATTTGCATAATAATGCACATAAAGTCCTACATTTGCATTGAAAAGTCAGATGCACAAGAACCGAATAAGAAAGGTAGATCAAAAAACAGTGCATGTGAAAAATACAGGGCTGACTTAGTGATCCACATGCTCAGTATAAGCCAAAGCATATTACAGCAGTCAAAAAAGCAATTGAGAACTAAGACTGACATTAAGAAAGGCCTGGTGTCCATAACTAGGGAGACAGTAATAGTCCTCCTATGCTCTGCTCTGCTCAGAGCACATCTGGACTGTGTTCTGATCTGGGCACCACAATTTAGGACAGACATCAATAATCTGGGGTGCATTCAAGGGAAGGCAACTAGGATGATGGCATCTGTAACCCAACATACTGAGCATTGGGTTCAGTCTTGGTAACTAACCACCACCACCTCCCCCCAATTACTTTCTCTTTGGCTCATGTTTTCTCCCTCTACCTCACCCACAGTTGTTCTGGGAAATCTCAGAATATACTTGGAAGACAGCTCATGCCTAGGTCTCCACAGAGGCAAATGAAGGGACCCTGAGATCTTTGTAAAAGCACTTAGGGCCCAGAGGGGTCAATGGATTTGTCTAATTCACAAAACAAGTCAATAATGGAGCCAGGATTATATCCCAGGTCTCCTGAGTCTCAACCTCTCAATCTGTCACAATTTCCCTGGCCTTTTAAGTTTTATTTCTTTTGGGAGAATTAGGGGGTGGAGGGGAAAGGAAAAGAGGCAGCAGATTACTTTTTTCTTTTGCAAAGTTGTTCTATGGTTAATGTAGGGTTTTAGCTTGTGCTATATAGATAATTAACTCCATCTTTCTCCTTCCATTGGGTCTACAGAGCAAGCCATCCTCTTACTCTGTAGGGATTTCATGCCCGATATTCCAATGAATACAAAGGAAGATTCTAGTATAGGATTGATTGCAAGTCATTAATCCCATTTTATATAGTAAAAATACCAATGAAAGAAAATAAAGCATCACTTTTAATTAACAAAAGCAATTACCAGTAATTAAAAAGCTCTCACATTTGTCAAAGACAGACATTTCACCTTAATTGCTAGGTGTGTTAAATAGGCAATTAAAAACAAATTTTAAAAGGGACTGTAGATAACAATAGGGCTTGCAAGTCCTTCTGTCTCAGACAGATTAAGAAGGACATGGTAACTGGGATCTTTCTACTTCAAAGTTTGTAAAAAATTGTAACTCCTATTCTAGTCACAACTGGGCAAATAACATCAACATTTCTATCAGAAATGCCTATGGAGAGAGTTTAATATTTTTTAATATGACTGAAATATTGACAAGCAAAAATATAGGACAGTCTCACATTAATCAATTAATAAAATTTTATTAAGTGCACACTGTACAAGGGGCTCTAAGGGGTGCAGAAGTAGATGACAGAATCTCTATCCTCAAGAAACCTAATTTTATCTAAGGAGACTGTATAGATATGAAATAATGGTGCAAAGGATTATATTATTAAATATTGATTCAAGTTAGAATTCTAGGACCTCAGAGAAGATGAGTTATCAAGCAAGAAAGCTACAAGCATTTAATTGCCCACTGCATGTCAGGGCCTGTGCTAAGCTCTAGGAATAGAGGGAAAAGCAAAACCATAGTTCCTGCCCTCAAAGAAGTCACATTCTAATGAGGACACAGGCAGGGTGGAAGTGGTGGGTGGAGTACAGGATGAAGTTATCAAGGAAGGCTTTGTAGAAGAGGTAGTCCTTGAAAAATGGATAGAATTTAGATTAAAAAGAGCAGAGGTGGGGAACCTGTTCTGTTGTATTCAGTCAAAGAGCCTCACTTGAGGACCTAGAGGGCCACATGTGGCCTCAAGATCCCAGGGTTCCCCACCCCTGAACAAGAGCATTCCACATAAGGTTTAAGCCTTTTAGAAGCTAGAAACAGAAAAATCTAGATTCCTGCTAGCTTTCAGCTACCTCTCACTATAATTTTGACTATAGCCCCTCAAAAGCATATGAATGTGAATGAAGAGGAAGGAGAAAGAATAACTTAAACACTGGCTACAGGTTTTTTGGTCATCTTGAATGTGACCCACCTAGTGTATGGGCCAGCTTGTCTTCCAAGCCTTACCCAGTGCTATAAGCACAGATGGGAATATCAAATCCTCTTAGACATCCCTCATAGACACAGACAGGGACATATCCTTTTCTTAGCCTGTGACATGGTTCTGAATAACTAAAACCTTTCTCCATCATATGTGTAATTAAATATTTGTCCCTACTAAATGTCCCATCTTAGTAGACCCTAAATTTTTTCCCCTCTTTACTATATACTTATAAGGTCATCTCATCTTTTCTCCCTCTTGACCTTCTTGATCTCGATCACTATCTAGTCTGAATAAATTCCCTATTCTATGACCAATTGTCAACATTTTGGCAAAAGTGATATATCCAGCCAGACAGTAAACATTACTTATCTGTACATAAAATGTTGTTTATGTTGATTTAAGATTAAGTTTCTCTGCAAAAATACATTCTCATATAATTAATTCATACTATTCATTTATTATCTGAGACATACTTCCCTTACTATTCCTAACAGGATTTGAAGTTCCGTCTTTCTGCCAGCTATAGTTAGTGATTAATAAATGCTTGTTGACTTGACTTGATTAAAGCTTCTAATACCAAAAAAAAAAAAATCTATAGTCGTTGTAGTTCTAATCCTAACAAAACTCTCCTTTCCCACATTTGCAGAGTCTGTCTTGTACCAACCTACAACACATCATGCAGGGTAGACTGATGAAGAAGAAGGAAAATTAGGGATGTTCCATTAGATAACACATTGAACAGTTTCCCAAGTACATCACTCTGTAGGTTCAAGTGATGGGTGACTCTGTGGGAGATGGAGGGTCTATTCAGTGGAAAGCAATCAGAGAGAAGAATCAGCTCAAGTTCTCTAAAAGTTTTCTAGTGGTCAGAAAATAAACTAGAGGATAATTCCAGTCTTTCCCATGAAAGTAAAATGTATGGCCTTGGGTAAGTCACTTAACATTTCAAGAGTTCCATTAGACAGATTACCTGAAAAAGTGTCTAAGAGGATTAATTTAACTACCCTAAAGTACTTTAAAAGCCTCACACAAATAGTGTTATTCTTGAATAGCATTCAATCTTAACAGGAAAGGGACAGAGTGTTTTTTGTTTATTTGTTTGTTTTTTTGCTTTTTTGGGGGGGGAAGGTAGGGCAGTTGGGGTTAAGTGACTTGCCCAAGGTCACACAGCTAGTTTTTTGTGTTGTATCTGAGGCCAGATTTGAACTCAGATCCTCCTGACTCCAGCGCCAGTGCTCTATTCACTGCACCACCTAGCCACCCCTAAGGGACAGAGTTTTTAGGCACTTAAACCCTCTTTTTATTATTTTTAATGAAAATGAACAGATTCAAATATTTTGTGCTTTTAAAAATATAGTATAAGAGGTCTGTGATGAGGTTGCCTATTTAGGGACAGAGTTCTACCTCCAGATAATCTTGACACTTTTAGGTTCTTGCAATTAGCAAACTAATCTAGTTTGCTAATTGCATGTTAGTTTTCATTGGAGAAGGATATATTACTATGGAGGAAAATAGAATTTCAGAGCCAGAAAGGATTTCAGGGATGCTTAAAGTAAGGAGTGACCTAAGGGATCCTCAAAGGTTTGTTTTCAATGATGATGAACATGATGATACATGACAACAATAGCATTTGTGAAAGAGTAAGAGTAAGATCTCCTATCCCTGGAATACTTTCTTTGTCACCTTCCTTTTTTCACAAAATCACAGAATCTGAGAATTAGAAGTGACTTTAGGAGTCATGTAATACCACCCATACACAAAAAAGAATATCCATTATAACATATCTGACACATAGTCATCCAGGCTTGACTTGAAGACCTCTAAGGAGGGATATACATCACCTTTCCATCCCCTTTCACTTATGGACAGAATGACTGTTAGGAAATTCTTCCTGACTCAAGACTGAAATTGCCTGTTTGCAAATTTCACCCACTGTTCCTGATTCTGCCTGCTGGTACCAAACAGACTAAATCTAATTTCTTCTCTGTATAATAGTACTTCAGATATATCAGGATGGCTATGAAGTTCCTCCTGAGTCTTCTTTTCTTCAGGGTAAATAGTCTTGAACTAGTCTTTATATGATGTAGATTCAATGCCCTTCACCATCTTGATTGCCTTCCAGTAGACACTGTCCAACTTATCTGTGTCCTTCTTAAACTACAGTGCCCAAGACTGAACATAATATTTCAGCTGACGTGTGATGAGGGCATAATGCAATAAGGCCATCACTGTCTTATTCCTGAAAGCCATGCCCCTCTTAAAGCAGCCTAAGATTGCATTAGCATTTTTGGTTGCCACATCACTCTGATGACTTATAGCCCACTAAAACCCCCATGATACTTTTCAGAAAAAAAATATTTTCTATCCATATATCCTCTATCTTATACTTGTGAAGTTGACTTGTTATACCAAAGCACAAGATTTTATATTTATCCCTGTTGAATTTCATCTTACTACATTTAGCCCATTCTTCTAGCCTGTCAAAATCCTTACTGTGTTAGTTATCCATTCAAACTTTATGTCAGCTGAAAATTTAATGATCATACCATCAATAACTTTATTCAAGTAACTGATAAAAAAATATGAAATAGTGCACAGCCAAAGGGAAATCCTATGGAGTACCTTACGGGAGACTTCCATCAAAAGTCACCCTTAGTAATATCAACCATTCAGTTGATTGCATTATTGTCTAATCTATATCTTTCCATCTTCTCCACATGAATAGCATGACATACTTTATCAAGAGCTTTGCTAAAGCGAAGGTAAGTTGTATCCACAGCATTCCCTTTTTCTACTAGTTTAGTAATCCTGTCAAAAAAAGGAAATTAGTTTAGTCTAGTATGACCAGTTCTTGATGAACTCATGATAGCTCTTCATAATCATTACTTCCCTTTCTAGATGTTCTACAACCATATATTTAATGGTTCTTTCTAGTACTTTCCAGTAATTGAAATCAAATTCATCACCCTATAATTTTCCTATATTCCTGTGCTCTTCATTTTTCTTTTTACAATTAAAATCATGTTTACCTTTCTCTCCTTCTCCAGTCCTTTTTGTGAAACATCTCCCATTTCCAAAATCATCAACCATGACCCAGAAAACACCCATGCCATTCATTTAAGGACCCAAGAATATTTTTTTTCATCTGGGCTCAGTAACAGGAATTAGTCAAGGCACAACCTCAAAATCTCTTTACTTATCTTGGATGTCAAATCTTTGTAATCATTTTTGTTCCGTCATTTCCAGTGTAAAAATAATTCTCTTTTGCACAGGTATTGGAAACAAAATTAGAATTGAGCAGCTCTATTGTCAGTTATCAGGCCATCTGCCCCAAAGATCTCTTCCCTTCTTTGATTCTCCTTCTTCTCCTAATTTAGGTGGGGGGAGGGGGGCTGAGAAGACATAGACCTCTTTTTGTTGTTGTTGTCCTCACTTTCCCCTCCAGCTCATTCTAAGGTTTAGCATTCCTAAATTTTTTTTGCTAAATCATGACACAGTCTTCTGGTGCCTGGAGTTGGGTCCATCTTCTGTACATTCCATTTTACAATCTAATTTAGACAGTGAGTTCCCTGTGAATCAATATCATTCTCTTCAATAAATCCCATTTTTCTTCCTCAATGCAATTGACTCCTTTTGAGTCTTCAGAAGTTCATCTCTGAGAATCCCTTACCCCTCCTGGAATGACTTCTGAAACATTTTAATTCATTAAATCCTACAATCTTTCCTCTGGATTCTGAAATCTACTTTCACAAAATCTAGGATGCATGTCAGACTCTGCCTATATTTTCTCTCTTTCTTTATCACAAACTCCAGGATGGAATGGTCACTTCCCTCTGAGGTTCCATCATTTTTATTCTAACAATCAATTCCTCTCTATTAGTGAGAATCAGACAAGAATATAATTTTTCCTTGTATTGGAAAATACAAGGTTTCCTCTAAGACTCAGCTCAAGCATTACCTTCTATAGTAAGCCAATCCTGATCTCTTCAGCTGTTATTGACCTCCTCTACAGCCACTTTGTATCTATTTTTTTAATATCTTGCATAAACTTGTGTATCTAAATAATTCCCTCATTGGAATGTAAGTTCTTTGAGGGCAGAGACCATTGTGTTTCACTTTTGTGTCTATATCCTTCCACTTAGCATAGTGCCTAACACAAGGGAAATGCTTAACAAATGTTTGCTGATTGATTGATTTAGTGAATAATTCTAGGAACAAGAGATTCCAAAGAATGAGACCTAGTCCCAGACCTCAAGGAGTTTACAATTTTAATTGGAACCAGAAAGCACCTGTCCTAATATCAGATACTCTCCCCACTATGTTTTTGGATACTCCATCAGCCCTAGATTCTTCTCTAACTGTATCATTTCTGGCTATAATGAACTTAAATTTTTTAAAGAATATCCTTTATGAGGACCTTGTAGTGTGAATGTGCCCTATGTGTTTAATATCGGAAATCTACATCCCAGTTTGTGCTAGTACATTGAACCAAGCTCTAGAATGAGGAGTCAATAGATAAAGCATCCCTAGAATTATAAAGAAAATTGGTGACAAAAGAATTTGATTTATAGAAATTATCATTTTTACTTTTAATTAAGCCAATTAAAATTAATTTTCAGGTATCTGTCTCTTATGAAGTTGATATTCTAGGACAAGATAATAACCCCTTACATTTGTATAGTATTACAACTTACAATGTGTGTTTATATGCTTTATTTCATTTGACTTGATATTAATAATATCCTGTGAAATATTTTCATCTAATAATTTTTAAATTAGGAAACTGAAATCTCAGAGAAGCAAGTGACTTGTCCAAAGTCACACAGCTACTCATTGAGAGCTGCAGACCTCAAACTCAAGTCTTCTACTTCTAAGGGTGAGAGTTCTTTCTACTACCCTATCTTATATAACATACATCTTAGTACCCTCCTAAGATTTTCTAGAAATGGATGGATTCCTAGATAATAATTGGGATACAGGAAACTACACTAGTACTTCTCAAAGTCTCACCTGTATCTCTTATAATTGTGGTGAGAGTAGTCAAATCCCCCGTAGTACAGGGTTTTTAGCAATTTCATAACCCAGTGCTACTTGGAGATGTCTAGGTAGGACCGGTGTAGTAGCCAAGTCCTGTGATCACCCATTTTATCATGAATTAGAAGAGAAGCCAATGGCAATAGTTTGTTCTATGGAAATTGACTGATAGAATTGATGGAACAGTGACTCAGGAAATAATTTCCCTCCAGTATTTGGGGCATATGGAACAATCATTCTACTCTTGTTAGTAATTTCTATTATATTTGAAGCCTTTCACTGCTTATAAAATCTTGATTGTGCAAAGTAATATGAGTTGGCAGTTCAATATTTACATAATGAAAAAGATTACATATCCTTAATCTTTCTCTGCCTCCCAATACCAACCATTTTAAACAATAGAAGATGCCAGTATGGATAAGGCTGCTCCTGGGCAGCCGAAGGCAAATAAAAAAAGCTTTATGAACAGAGGTCTTTAGAGTTTATGTAGCACTTGAATTGTATGCTGCATGTTCTCCATGCTTCCAGAGTCTCCCTCTCCAAACCATAATGGACACTGAATCCAGAACACTCTTCCTAACACACATGGTCGACCAGGTCACTCCCCCACTCAAGGAGGTTTAGGATGAACCGCAGAATCCTCAGCTTGATATTTAAAGCTCCTTACTTATTTTAAATTATTCCTCTGTATGAACTCTACAATCCCAAAGAAAGTGACCTACATATTACTCCCCCAAACTCAGCATTCTCCAGACTCCATGTCACTGCAAAATTTATTCCTCATGCCTGGAATGTAATCCTTCCTCTCTTTGGCCTCCTAAAATATTTAGCTTCCATCCAGGATTATTTCAAGTACCACTTCCTATAAGAAGCCTTTCCTGATTTCTCCAGGAAATAGTCTTTTCTTCTTCCTCAAATTATCTTGTGCATCCTTCTCTGACTCTATATCTCCCAAGGAACTGTAAGCTCCTTGGGAGTGAAGACTGCTTTTCATTTTTGTCATTAGATCCCCAGAAGCAAACATAGTGCCCTGAACACCCTCACCATCTAATAGATACGTTTAATTGGCTTGTATTATTAATAAAAGGCTGTTAGAGGCAGAATGCAGGTCTCCTGATTCCCAGTGCTTTTTCTATTACTCCATGCCAATTCATGCAACATTCTATGGACTAATGTTCTCCTCTAGGCTAAAAAGAAAATCTAGAACCTCAGAACCATGATGTCTCCATAGTCAGAATGTTTGTGATTTTTCATATCACTGACCAGAAAATTAGGTTTAGTTTTTCACCATTGTCATTATAGTCCTTACCTCCCAAAATACTTGGTTAAATGGCAGGCAAGAACATCACCAGCAAACACAGACTGACTTTGGATCTGACAGAGTCCTAAGATGTTTGGGAGAACTAGAACCTGAGATAACAGATCTAGGATGTATCTGTGATACTTAAGGTTTGTTTTTGATTCATGTTCTCTAGAGAAGACAAAATGTGAAACTTCCACTACAGTATTCCTACCATAATCAGCTCAAAACTGACTACGAAGCAATTTACTAAGAATTACTTTACAATGAGGCATCTAATTAGGTGCTTAATTACTGTGAAATTTCACCCAACCTGAACCCTCCATTAAATAAATGTTTTTCTTCCCTCAGCTTTTGAGAAAAAGAGACAAATAATATCAGATAATCAAAGATTTGCCAGATCAGGCCAGATACCAAGAGCCAACTGAAAAATTCCTATTTAAGAGTAAATATTGAGTGACTGACGAAAAGATCCCATGTGTATAGGTCCCTATCAGTTTAATTGACATTGACATGCTACAGTCTGTCTCATTATATCTGTCTATCATCTGTTACAATATGGTCTGCAACACCATATTTCCTTTTCAGACCAATTCCCTTGGTTTTGTTAACTAGAACACTACTACCTGTTCCAACTGAAAGGCTCCCTAATGGTCCAGACTGCCTGCTCTCAGACTGCAGCCTTGCCATTCTATCCTAGAATTTCCTCCAACATAGATTGGTCTCAGAAGGCACTCTGATGCTACTGGTAAAAAAAAATCCACTGATCCTCGATCTAATCTCTTACCCCATTTAACTTGAGTGCAATCTCCTATATCCTATACCCCTACGTGCCTGGTTAAACAATTCTTATTCAACATGATAAAAAACTTCTCCCAGGTCCTAAAAACCCTCTACCAAATTAAAATTCACTCATGGTCATGAGATTTGACTTATTAAGCAAGAAAATAAGTTGATGCTTTAAAATAATTTTTTAAAAGTAGCCCATAAATTTTCTCAGGCTGTTTCTTTTTCCACTAACTGAAACATGCTATTCATCAGAATGCCCTAATTCCCAAGATTTCAAAGTACTTCACTATACTCTAAACCTAGATTGAAAACCAATTCTTCCTTTTCATGGAGTAGACATTCTCCCCTCAAGTCCCAGGACTGGAACTTTGGTCCTTAGGAGCCAAAACTAGAAAGAATATGTTTTTACTCTTTCCAACAATCATGCAAGGATGAGGAACCTACAGCCTCAAGGCCACATATAGCTTTCTAGGTCCTTGGGTGCAGTCCTCTGACTGAGTCCAAGTTTTACAAAACAAATCCTTTTATTAAGGGGATTTGTCTGAGAAGTTTGTACTCAGTCAAAGCACCACACTTGAGGACCCAGAGGGCCACATGTGGCATCGTGGCCAAAGGTTCCCCACCCTTGGAACATGTTAAACATTTCTACCAACACATTAAAGACTTCTCCTCCATCTGGGATTCTAGCATCAGAATTCATGCTGAAAACTTTGATATTGGGGACTGTTAATGGACCAGTGGCTGTGTGTTATAACTAGCTTCTCAGAAACAAAAACATTGAACAAATCACTTTAAAATCAGAACTGAGATTATATATTTTCTAAAAGTAGCTAACCAGAACATCAGAGTACCAAGTCAATATTTCATCAGATTTGAGTGCCTGATGTGCAACAATTTTTGTCAATTAAATCATACAGCAAATTAGGTTTAAGCTGTAATTCTCTTTTTTGTGCCTCCTCACTGCAGTGGAGAGGTGACCCTGAGCTCTTAATGACTAAGCTAATGAAGCTCAAACTCTGCTAGTCCTATCAAGCTGAAAAGACCTTTGATATTACTTAGTGACAGCTATGTGTCTCTCCACCAAAAGACCACCAAAGTTATTTAAGAGAGATTCACTGCCAAGGTCTAACTAACAAGTAATAAGTAATTTTGGCCACAGCAATCCATAACATCATCTACATAAGAGTACAAGGGATGTGATCTGAATCAGCATAGGAATGCATCAAAATGATAAAATAAAAAATGTTTCAAAATAGTATTTTTAACAGGAACCTAAATAGTGATAGGAATCCCAGGGTGAATATTTTCATAAAGCAATGAACCCTTTGATCAAGTAAATTACCATCACCTCATCTATCTTCCATATAAAGGCAGATTTTCATACACAGTGTTCTTCATTTATTTAGAGTTTATTGATCTGATGGCACCACCTATCTCAAAAAGGGCTGAGAACCCAATACCAAAGGGGACGGGGGGAAGAGAAAGGCTTCTGAATTATGGGAAAGTGAATTATAACAATGAAATAAGATACCCAAGCTACCGCGATAATGACAATCCACTCAAAGAAATAACTGGTTCTCCAAAAACAGAAAACAAGGATTAATGAACTGATAATGAAGTTTTTTAAATTAGAAATTTACAAATCAACAAGCACAAAGGAAGAAATCTATAAAACTAGAGTAGAAAGAGACAAAATGGAAAACAAAAAGGGGTTAGGAATAGACTAGATCGGTAACTTCAGTGATACAGAGAATTTCCAGTTCGAGACAATCACTCTAAAAATGGAGGCCATTGCCTTCTCTGAAACTTCCAGAGCTGCCAAAAGAATGAAAGGGTAAGTAACTTGCTCAGGGACACAGAATTAGTATATGTCAGAGGTAGGACTTAAGCTTAGATCTTTCTGGCTCCATGACTAGCTGAATATTATGATAATTACCTTTCATGTATGATGGAAAAAAAAAACTAGAGAAATAACAGATAAAACCAAAAGATTATTCTTTGAAGAAAAAAAAATAACAACTCAATAAAGCTTTTACATAACATGATCAAAATAATTAGATAAAAAATTACAAATTCTATTTAGCACAAAAATTATAGAACCCCAAAAATAGTATAAAATCAGATTGAAAGAGAAATAATATTTCTAGATATCATGCTATGTTAAAAAGCAATAAGCTTTAAAACTTTTTGGGACTGGTTAAAAACTAGAAAAGTAGTGAAACAGACTAGCTAATCAAGTTTCATTAACAGTTGAATTCAGGGGGCAGCTAGGTGGCACAGTGAATAGAGCACTGGTCCTGGAGTCAGGAGGACCTGAGTTCATATCCAACCTCAAACACTTGATACATTTACTAGCCATGTGACTTTGAGCAAGTCACTTAACCCCAATTGCCCTCCAAAAAGAAAAAAAAAAACAGTTGAACTCAATAACCCAGTGTTCAGTAAACCTGAGTACAAGGAAGATCACTTTATAAGAATTTCTATGAACTAGAAAGAAATTTGACACACATAAAAAAAAGTTTAGACCTGTATCTTCAATCATATCCTATAATATGATCTAAATGAGTAGTTCAAACATAAAAAGTTACTTCATAAAAAAAACTGGGGCTAGAGGAATGGAAAGAGGTACCTTTCACAACTATAACTACACAGAAAATTCTTGCCCAAACTAAAGATACTTTCTAGATATGTGACCACATGCAAGTCTCTTTACCTCTGAGGTTATTTCTTCATCTATAAAATGAGAGGGTTGGGTTGGATCAGAGGTGGGGAACCTGCAGACTCGAGCCCACATGTGGCTTTCTAGGTCCTCAAGTGTGACCTGAGATTCCCCATCCCTGGTTAGATCATCTCTAAAGTTCCTTCCAAATCTAAATAAATGATCCTAGAAATGCCTTCTGTGTTTAAGGTATTTTTAAAAAAGGAAAGGATCATAGGTCAAAAATTTAGAGCTAATCCAATACAAATCATAAAACAACATTACAAATAGGGAAACTGAGATACAGAGAAATGAAAGAATGTCTCCAAGGCAATATAGTCAGTGGATGGCAGGCATAAGATTTGAACACAGATCCTATCACTCCAAAGTCCTATGACTTCCTATGGAAGCCAAAGTAAAAGACTTTGTAAAAGGAATGACAATCATTTGTGTCAAGTCTAGAAAAAGTTCAAGGAAGACAGGAATTGAGAAAAGACTTTTTGATTTGGCTTTGGGAGATTGAAACAAGAAAGTAAATAATAAATTTTAGAAAGATTACTATCGGGGGCGGAGCCAAGATGGCGGCGTAGCAGCAGCAACATATCACAGCTCTCACATGGCCACCCCAAAATACCCATAAAATAGGACTCTAAACCAATCTTAGAACTCCAAAACGCACACAAAGATACTTCCCACTAAAGTCAGCTCAGCTACGAGGAACCATATCAGCACTGTGAACCGAAACCAGCCTGGCCTGAAGCCGCGGCTGTGGCCCGGGGGCAGCTGGACGGCAGGAGCAGAGGAGCCTCTCTGGTGAGCAGATTAGCGGCAGCTGCGAGCAGCGTTCAGAACTAGATCAGTGGGAATTGCGAATTTAGGAGAGTAAAGCAGTCCAGCCAAAAGGCCTCCAGAGCGGAAAAGCAAAAGGCAGAGGTTTTGCACCGGCCTCCAGTTGCAGCTTCCCACCTGCGGCCTGCAGACAGCA
>CM053581.1:511839863-511855645 GCA_028627135.1 Pseudochirops cupreus | reverse complement strand
AATCTTGTGGAAATGAATGATGCAAACTAAAATAAAATTTAAAAAATAAAAAAATAAAAGGAAAAATCATCAAAAAGGAAAAAAAAAAGATTACCGTCCAAAATTATTTTAAAATTTTTCCAGTATTCATGCTAAAGGGTTAAACCTCAGTGTATCATGAAAATTCCATATTTTGGAACTGTTCATTACTTGATGATGATGAATAAAGAATTACCATACTGATTTTTGCCTAAATCAAGATTCGTTCATCACCATATACTAAGCGGGGAACGCGTGCATCAACCTCATTATCAATGTGTACATCCCTGGAAAGTACACTACCCAGGTAAGTGAAACTTGTCCACAGTATTCAAAACTTCTCCATTTGCTGTAACTGATGGTTCCATATATGGATGGTATGGTGGTAGCTGATGGAGCATCTGTGTTTTCTTGATGTTAATTGTTAGGCCAAAATTAGCACAAACAGCAGAGAACTGATCCATACTTTGTTGCATCTCAGCTTCAGAGGCTGTACTGAGTGCATGATCATGTGCAAACTGAAAATCATGTACCAATACTCCCTCCACTTTGGTTTTGGCCTGTAGCCTTTTCAAGTCAAAGAATTTACCATCAGTGAGGTAGTCGACCTTAATACTGTGTTCATCCTCATTGAAAGCATTTGATGGTTGAAAACATCATGCTAAAAAGCATGGGAGCAAGCACGCAGCCTTCTTTCATACCATTTGGAAAGCATAAGAGCATTGTCCATTATCTAAAACCTGGGCACACATGCTGTCATGAAACTGACGTACAAAGCTGTTGAACTTCTCCAAGGCAACCAAATTTTGATATAATTTTCCATAAGCCCTCATGACTAACAGTATCAAAGACCTTGGTCTAATCTACAAACATTGTGTACAGACCTCTGTTCTGTTCCTGGCATTTCTCCCGGAGTTGTTGGGCAGTGAACACCATATCAACTGTTCCTTGGCTCTTTCTGAAGCCACACTGGCTCTCAGGTAGATGACCATCTTCCAGGTGAAAGAACAGCCTATTAGGGAGCACTCTGGCAAGAATCTTGCCAGCAATGACTAAGAAAGAGACCTTCCTGTGATTGTCACAGGACAATCTATTTCCTTTACCTTTACAGAGATGGACAATGGAGGCATCCTTGAACTCCTGGTAGATAAACTCCTCTTGCCATATAACCTGGAAAATTTCAGTCAGCTTTTGTATGAACAGTGGACTCCCCACCTCATAAATCTCCACAAGAATAGAATCAGCACTAGGTGCTTTGCCACATGAAAGGAGCCTAATGGCATTCAAAACCTCTTTTTCAGTTGGAACTTCAGCTAGGGAGTGATTGACTTCAGCCTGAGGTCAATGACCACAGCACTGATTGATGATGATCTGTTAAGGACACTATGGAAGTGTTCAGCAGGCATTGACAGAGCTAGCTCAGTGTTTGGGAGGCTCTGAAGGAAAGTGTGGGAGAGAAGAGGTATTAGACTGACTACCAAACTGAAAGTCTACAGAGCTGTTGGGCTGACCTCATTATTATATGCCTGTGAAACCTGGACAGTCCACCAGCACCATGCCAGGAAACTGAATCACCTCCATTTGAATTGTCTTGGGAGGATTCTGAAGATCACCTGGCAGGACAGTACAGTACAGACACTGAGGTCCTTACTCAAACTAAACTGCCAAGCATTCAAACTCTGCTCCAGAGAGCACAACACAATGGGCTGACCACATTGTTCAAATGCAAAACATATGCTTGCCAAAAAAAGACTGTTTTATGGATGAATCACACAGGGCAAGTGTTCACATGGTGGTCAGAAGAAGTGATACAAGGACACTCTCAAGGTCTCTTAAGAACTTTAGAATTGATTGTGTGACCTGGGAGACACTGGCCCAGAAAGGCTCAGCATGGCATGCCCACATCAGAGAAGGTGCTATGCTCTATGAGCAAAGCAAATATGAAATAGCTCAAAGGAAATGTAGAATGCGCAATTTAGGGTATCTACCCCAAATGTTCACATGGCCTATTTGTGCTGGACCTGTGGTAGAGCATTCCAAGCTCATATTGGTCTTGTCAGCCAATCAGACACATTGAAACTTGACTCCAGCATAGTGATATCATTTTGGTCCTCTACAAGAACGAAGGACAACAACCAACCAACCAACCAAATGGGGAAAAGAAACAAGTAATGATATTCTGGTCCCATTTTCTAAGAAGCACGACTCATTTTTATTTTTGCTGCTACCAAGACATGCCACTTGATTTTAGAATGTATTACAGTGTAAATATATATATTATATATGCCCATACCCATATGTATATATTTACTTTGAAAATAAAACTCGACCTGTAATTTTATTAGTGTAAGGAACTAGCAGTGAGGAAACTCCCTCTCCCAATTGTTGTTTAGTGGTTTTCAGTCCTGTCCGACTCTCCGTGACCCCAGTTGGGATTTTCCTGGCAGAGGTACTGGAGTGGTTTGCCATTTCCTTGTCTAGTTCATTTTACAGATAAGGAAACTGAAGCAAACAGGGCTAAGTGACTTGCTCAGGGTCATAAAACTAGTAAATGTCTAAAGTCAGATTTTAACTCAGGTCTTTCTGTCTCCAGGCTCAGCACTCTATCCACTGTACCATCTAGCAGCAGCCCCTTCTCCCAGTACAGATAGGCAATTAATCTACATGAGAGCCTAAATGACTTAATTAGGGTCTCACAGTTAGTAAGGGTCAGAGGTAGCCCCCTGGCTCAACTACTTACTCTGTGTTTGACCCAGCTCAAGACATTTAGCCTCTTTCATAGAGTGAGAGTGAGACTGAAGTTACTTTCTGCTCTACATGTATGGTCCTGTGATTAGAACCCTAGGCTTTCTGATTCCTAGACTACCTTTCTATCTACTATGCCATACTGCTTCTGATATATTTATGTATATATAATCTAAATGTATGTAAAGTAGAACACTGGTTGTGTGACCCTGGGCCAGTCTTTGCCTCAGATACCTCATCTGTAAAATTAGGATAATAATAGCACCTACCTCCCAAGGTTGTTGTGAGGATCAAATGAGAAAAATATTTGTAAAGCATTTACATGGTGTCTGGCACATAGTAAGTATGTATATATGTGAATTGTTCTTTTTTTTTTAATTGTTTTAAATTATTTTTTGTATTTTTGTTTTTTAAATTAAATTTTATGTTTATTTTTAGTTTACATCATTCGTTTCCACAAGATTTTGAGTTAAAAATTTTCTCCCCATCTTTCTCCTCCCACCATCCCAAACCAGTGATTCCACTGTATACCGCCTCCCCCAATCTGCTGTCTCCTATATCCTCCCTCTGGCTTTCCAGTAAGGAAAGATGGATCTACCTACCCCAGTACCTGTATATCTCATTTCCCAGTTGCATGTAAGTAATAATAATAATAATAATAATAATTTTTTTAAACATTTGATTTTACAACTTTGAATTCCAGATTCTTTACCTTCCTCTCTCATCATCCACCCTTACTAGGAAGATAAGCAATTCAATATAGGTTGTGCATGTGTAGTTTCACAAAATATTTCCATAGTGGACATATTGTGAAAGACTTGACTATATTTCCTATCCCACCCCCTACTTGTTCTATTCTCTACTTTGACACTATCCCTTTTCAAAAGTGTGTTCTTCTAACTACCCTCCCCCCAACTTGCCCTCCCCTCCATCATCCTCCCTCTCATCCCCTTCCACCCTACTCTCCTGTAGGGCAAGATACCCAATTTAGTGTGTGTCATTCCCTCCCTAAGCTAAATTAATGAGAATAAGGTTGACCCATTCCCTTTGCCTTCCAGTTCTTCCCCTCCATTGTAACAGTTTTCCCTTGCCTCTTCTATATGAGATAATTTACCCCATTTTTTCTCCACCCATCTCCTCTCTTCATATTCCTCTCTCACCTCTCAATTTCACCTTTTACATATCATCCCTTCCTATTCAATTGATCCCTTTGTCTATGCATACCTGTACACATATATACACACATATGTATACATATATATACATTTATATTTCCTTCACCTATCCTCATACTGAGAAAAGTTTCATAAGTTACAATTATTTTTCCATGTAGGCATGTATATAGTTCAACTTTGAAAAGTTCCTTATGATTTCTTTTCCCTGTTTACCTTCTCATGCTTCTCTTGCTTCTTGTATTGAATGTCAAATTTTCTATTCAACGCTGGTTTTTTCATCAAGAATGCTTGAGGGGCAGCTGGGTGGTGCAGTGAATAGAGCACCAGCCCTGGAGTCAGAAGGACCTGAGTTCAAATCCAGCCTCAGACACTTGACACGCTTACTAGCCATGTGACCTTGGGTAAGTCCCTTAACCCCAATTGCCCTCCAAAAAAAGGAAAAATTTTTTTAAAAAGTAATGCTTGAAAGTTCTCTATTTCATTGAATGACCATATTTTCCCCTGAAACATTATACTCAGTTTTACTGGATAGGTGATTCTTGGTTTTAATCCTAGCTACTTTGACCTCCAGAATATCATATTCCAAGCCCTTCTATCCCTTAATGTAGAAGCTGCTAGATCCTGTGTTATCCTGATTGTGTTTCCACAGTACTCAAATTGTTTCTTCTTGGCTGCTTGTAATATTTTCTCCTTAATCTGGGAACTCTGGAACCTGGCTATAATATTCCTAGGAATTTTCTTTTGAGGATCTTTTTCAAGGGGTGAACAGTGAATTCTTTCAAGTTCTATTTTGCCCTCTGGTTCTAGAATATCAGGGCAATTTTGCTTGATAATTTCTTGAAAGATGGTGTCTAGACTCTTTTTTTGATCGTGGCTTTCAGGTAGTCCAATAATTTTTAAATTGTCTCTCCTGGATATATTTTCCAGGTCAGTAGTTTTTCCAGTGAGATATTTCACATTGCCTTCTATTTTTTCATTTGTCTGGATCTATTTAGTAGTATCTTGATTTCTCATAAAGTCATTATCTTCCATTTGCTCCAATCTAATTCTGAAGGAATTATTCTCTTCAGTGAACTTTTAACATTCTTTTTCCATCTGGCAAACTTGGCTTTTTAAGGCATTCTTCTCCTCATTGGCTTTTTGGACCTCTTTTACCCTTTGATTTAATCTATTTTTTTAAGGTGTTATTTTCTTCAGTCAGGTTGTTGACTCTTTTTTCATGATTTTCTTGCATCATTCTCATTTCTCTTCCCAATTTTTCCTCCACTTCTCTTACTTGATTTTCAAAATCCTTCTTGAGCTCCTTCCTTCATGGCCTATAATCAATTCATATTTTTCTTGGAAGCTTTTGGTGCTGGAGTTCTGACTTTGTTGTCTTCCTCCAGTTCCATGCTTTGATCCTTTTTGTCCCCAAAAAAGGAATCTAAAGTTGGATTGCTGTGCTTGCTTTGATTCCTTTGCTTGCTCATGTTGCCACTCAGTTCCTTGACTTTTGAACTCTTTGCCACAGTAGAACTCTGCTTCCAGAGGGGAGAGCTTTGTCCCAAATTACTGGGGTTTTCACAACTGCCAGAGCTATTAGGGGAATGCCATCTCTGCAGTTCCCACAAACTCTGCCTCACTGGTCACACACCTCAGGACCACCACCCAAGACCGCGATCCAGATCCAGGCAAGTTAAAGCAAGAGCGATTACCATCTGAATGTTCATTTGGCCCCCCTATGAATGGCAGGCCAGGAGCTCTGAAGCAGCCACGTGGAGGGCAGGGCTGCTGCACCTCCACCACTTCTAGCTCTAGTAGCAAAGGCCAAACCCACTCCTCCATCCTCCCCACTTCCAACAGAGTTCTATACTGACCTCTCACTTTTTCTCTGGCATTTATGGGTTGATAATTCTGGAAATTGCCACTGCTACTGGTGATCCACTCTCCCAAAGTCCACTGCAGCTGCTGGTCAGGGCCACCCTGGGGCTAAAACCACAGGCTCATGCAGGGCTGGGCTCAGCTTCCAGAGTACTGCAATGGACTCTTCCTGTCTGCCTGCCAGGCTGCCTTCAACAGGAGATTTGTTTCTCTCTTTCACTTTGTGGGTTCTATAGCTCTAAAATTTATTTAGAGTCATATTTTATAGGTATTTGAGGTTGTTATAGGGGAAGCCATCGAGTTTTCCTGCTTCTATGCTGCCATAGCTCTTGGCTCTTGGCTCTGCCCCCCTGTTCTTATTTTTAAATCTAATTATTTTCATTGGAAACCCTTTGGATATGTAACAGAACCAGGGTTCAATGTGATTAATTTAAATAATCTCTCTGAGATAGCCAGGCCCTTCTCTCTGTATAATAATTACTATGATCTTCATCACCATACTCCACTGGGGAGAATGGGGTGGAGAACAGACCTGTAGTTTCACTGATACAGCAAACTCCTAGTGAGGAAACTCCTTCAATCAATACCAGTCAGTACCTCCTCTGCAATTTCCAGCTATAGGGAGTTACTTGGGGCCCTGAGAACCCCAGTGGTAAATAACATATCCTGGGTCACATAGCCAGTACATGTCAGGGATAACATACAAACACAGTTCTACCCAACTAAGTGGAAAGAAGAAACAAGGGATCATCTGGT
Source organism: Pseudochirops cupreus (assembly GCA_028627135.1). NCBI lineage: Eukaryota > Metazoa > Chordata > Mammalia > Diprotodontia > Pseudocheiridae > Pseudochirops > Pseudochirops cupreus. The sequence goes on along the minus strand of CM053581.1, from coordinate 511,849,091 downwards.
CCCATTCTCTAAGGAAGCACAACTCATTATTATTTTTGTCTGCCACAGAGGCATACCATTCTATTTTGGAATGTTTTACAGGGCAAATATATATTATACATACCCATACATGTATGTATATATTTACTTTGGAAAAAAAAACAGACCTAGGACTTGCTCTCTATCGCCTAACTAGTCATCATTAAAGTAGCCAATTGTCCCTCACCAATATGTAGTGTTCATCAGTGGCAGCCATCTTCCTACCTTTCCTCTATACAATATATAACAATATACGAAGATATAACAATACCTGCCCTGTCTGTCTCACAGAGTTGTTATGGGAATCTCTTGAGATAATAGCTATGAACATCCTTTATACTGCAACTAATAGACTGATCTTGGAAAAGTCATTTAAAAGCAGGCCTTAAGAGAAGCAAGAAGCATTGAGGCTGGAATGCATGAACAAAATTTGATTTATGCCATTAAAGTCTACAGAGGGTGCTCTATGTTCAGAGTGCCTCTTGGCATGAGCAAAACAAGAAATATCACAGTGACATCTCCTGGCCACAGACAGACACAGAACAGAGTGAACCTTATAGGCAAACAGCAACATTTAATTGTCTCAGGGGACCTAGCACCTTAATAGTGTCTGACCATTAGCCATGACATGTTACTCATGCCTCAAATGTACATCTGCTCAGCAGGAAATACGGTTCATTTACTAGGGTCCTAGTTAACCTTCTGCTTTCAAGGAGAATCACATATTTTAATCAATAGCTATTTATTGAGTATATATTACAATGCATGCAGCACTTGGGTCCTACAGGAGGAGATAGAAGAATAACAATCACCTTCAACAAATTATTATTAAGGACCTAATCACTACAGAACACTTTGCTAGGTACCTGATAAGCAAAAATTAAATGAGACATGGTCCGTGCCTCATGGAGCTCACATTCTCTTAAGTATATGACATTTGTTAATAAGCATAACACAAAATGACAAATGATAAGTGCAAAAGGTAGATGCCAGTCAAGTACTATCCCAGGTCTGCAAGGTAGTGGGAAGGAGAAGGGAAGAAAGGACAATTGCTGGTGGGGAAAGAGAAGGTTCCATGAATGAAGTGACGCTTGAGATGAACCTTAAATGATAAGCAGGACTTCAAAATGTCAGAGATAGATGAAGAAAGCATTCTAGCCACAGGGTACAAGTAAAGTTGCAGAAATGGAATATTATGGGACCTGTATGGAGATGGAATATAATCTAGTTTGGTCAAAGTAAGACATAGCACTACCATCTCCTCCATCTGAGAGGGGTTACATTACAGTGACAACAACACGCACATACACACATGGAAAAAGGAGTATCTGAAAAAGTAGAATGGTGCTAGATGGTGAAGGGTATTCAATTCCAGGCTAAGGATTTTGAGGTAACAGAGACACTTTTCAGGGTTCTCAGCAGAAGAGTGACAGAATCAGGTCTGTGCATAAGGAAGAATTAGCCAGGCAATAGTGTGAAGGCTGCTGTAGGCGGTGATGAGGGATGGCACTAGATTGTTGGCTAGAGGAATAAAAAGGTCAGGATTGCTACAAAAGGTATTGCTATATGCTCCAATGGTATAATTGCTATTTATAAAGTCATTAGCTCTTCCCATTTCAGAGAAAGGCTGTATAGAGTAATAAAGCTCACTAGGAGTGACTCTACAGCCACCACTAAAAATGTAATTTTGGAATTAGTTATTTGGCATAATGCATACTCAAGGCAAATGTCTGAAGGGTTTCTGAGGTTGTCAATGTAGAGACTCCAAAAGTAGAAATTCCATCCGTAGTTTTTCTGACTATGACTTAGTTGATAAGGCCGTTAAAGTTTCCTGAGGTTTGGAGACAGGAAGGGGCTTGTTAGAGTTACATGACTAGTTAAGTGTCAAAGGCAAGATTTGGAACTCAACCGACTCCAAGCCCAATACTGTATTCAGTATAAGTCTTACTCCCTCATGGAATCGCAAAAGAAGAAAATAAATTCAGTTGTTTCGTGGAATTAAGCTGACCATGCACATCAACGCTACCAGAAAGAAGTCAGAAATAATGAGATCCACAGGTTAAAAATAAAAATAAATTGGGATGGGGGATTGGTTTGTGAAATTTCCTTCATTTTAAATTTCCTTCAAAGGGCCAACACCACAGAGACTTCACTGAAATTCATGACCTTCTTCTCAAAGCTGGGGCAGCCTCATTGAGGCAGCCAACATTTTATCACTTCATCCTCCCATAGATCTTGCCCAAATGTCTGTAGAATTCCTAATGATAAGAAGAATTGTAGTCCTGGAGTGTGGATTGATTCACAGTGAAATGAGCTATCAAGGCTTGTCTGCTTCCAGATCCCTGACTGTATAGGGAAATCATTTTGCTACAATCAGCTCTGTATGTAAAGATATGAGATGTGAAACTGTGGTCAACCAGAGAGTTGCAATGCAGCTGCCTCGTGCATACTTATACTATTCATTTATACAGATATAAGGAGAGGCAGCTGTGAAGTAGTAGAAAGAACACTGCTTTTGAACCCAGATTCAAATCCTCCTTCTGACATCTTGCTTGCTGTATGGTAATGCATAAGTCATTTAATCTATTTGAACTTCAAACATCTCTGTATGACAAATCAACCTAAGCTATCTAGATGTTTCTATTCAACACAGTGGATAGAACACTAGACTTGGAGTCAGGAAACCTGAGTTCAGATCAAGTCTCAGACACTCCAGTCATGTGACCCTGGGAAAGTCACTTAACCACCATCTACCTCAGTTTCCTCAACTATAAAATGGGAATAATAATGGTATCTACTTCACAGGGTGGTTGAGAGGATCAAGTAAAATAATGTCACTTAGCCTGGCACAGCAGGAGCTGTGTAAGTATTAATTCCCTTTCTCCCTTTCCCCAATGGATAAGGGGAGATCTCATACCCATACTTTGATGTATTGACTTTGGGCAAGCTGCTTCACCTGTTAGGTCTCAGTTTGTCCTTTTGTGAAAGAAGGATGCTGAACTGATCCTCTCGGGTCAGTTTCTCATTCCCGCATCCTATGTGCTGGTTATGCTTTATGGTAGAGAAAGCTCTGATAGGGACGTATTATACAAAGTCAGCATCACAACAATAAGGCATCTCTGATGCCATACATCACGGACAGAGGACATAATAATACAAGTCACTGCCAGAATTAAGGAATGGATAACAACTAGCTGGGTTCCTCTTCCCACTGGTGATTAAAGCTACAGTAAAAGAGGACTGCATCAAAAGAGACATGTCATCCAGGAAAAAAAGAGACAATATTACCATTGTATTTTGCCTTGAGAGGCAGCTGGATGCCACAGTGGATAGAGCTCTGGACCTGGAGTCAGGAGGATCTGGATTGAAATCTAGCGTCAGGCACTTACTAGCTGTGTGTCCCTGGGCAATTCCCTACAGTATCACTGCCAAGAAAATCCCAAATGGTGTCATGAAGAGTCAGACACTACTGAACAGCAATAATTCTGCCTTAGTAAGATCCTTGTGGTCTCTGTATTGTTCTCTGTTCTGAAAGGCACATACATTTTAAAAGGGGTATAGATAAATCAGAAAGCATCCCCAAGAGAAAAACTGGGATGAGAAAAGCCTTGGGATCATGCTACTTAGGACAGGTTCAAAGACCTGGGGATCTTAAAGTGGCATGATACCTATCTTCCAGTTATCAGAGGGGTTCTCATGTGGAAAAGAGATTAGATTTGGTTGGCTCGGTCCAGGGCAGAACTAGGAGCAACTGTCTGATTTAAGAAAATACTTCCTAACAATTGGAGCTATATAAAAATGGAATGGACAATATTAGGTGATAATGAATTTCCCATTCCTATGCATCTTCATGAATGGACAGGACTATCCCTAATGGGAATGGCTAGAAGCAGCAAGGTGGCACAGCGGATAGAGCACTGGACCTGGATTCGGAAGTTCAAATCCAACCTCAGACATTTCCTAGCTATGTGACCCTGAGCAAGTTACTTAACCTGTTTACTTCTATTTCCTCAACTGTTAAGTGGAGATAATAATAACACCTACCTCTGTAGGGCAGTTTGAGAATCAAATGAAGTAATATATGTAAATTACTTAGTACAGTGCCTGGAACATAGTAAGTACTCTCTAAATGCTAGCTAAGATGATTATAATGAGGAGGATGAGGAGGATGAAGAGGAGGAGGAGAAAGAGGAGGAGGAGGAGGAAGAGGAGGAGTATGATGAGGAGGAGGAGGAGAATGAGGATGATGAAGAGGAGGAGGAGGAGGAGGAAGATGAAGAGGAGGAAAAGGAGGAAGATGAGTCTCTTGTTTAGGTCATATTAAATGACCTCTGTGGTCCCTTCTAACTCTACCAATTCCTCTGAGCTACAATGATAGCAGCATGACAATGGCATTTGGCTTGGAGATCAAGCAGGTAAGACTTCATGATCAACTATATAGAGGGAACACTAGTCTTTAGTCTGTTCTCTTCTGCTATATGCAATAGATAATAACAAATGTTGCTTTTGCTTGTCTTCCAAAGAAGTTTATGAGATAATAAGCAATGAGTTCAGAAATGCATTATATATGGATGTATGTGGGTGTAGGTGTGTATACATATACACACATACACAATATCTTAACACTATCTCCACCCCCACCCACAAACCAGCAAGTTGGACTTGTTTTTCCTTTAAAGGCATCAAAAGGCATTAAAATTGTTGAGATTTGACTGGCTCAGGGGATTAAGATTCAGGATACTGACCTATATTCCTGGCCATCTGAGTATACAACAACCAGGACATGAATGTCTAGAGCCCCCTACCTATGATTTCAGACTATAGACAAACAGCATGAACTTGTTCAAGTTAATTAATGCTTAATCCTGGACAAAGATGCCTTTATTGCTCTGAGCTTCCTTCTCATGCTATGGCTAAATAAACCTCATTTTGTTAACTATGAGATGGATTATGAGTGTCTCATTTTATTCTGTTTTTAGACCTAAACTACCAAGGGTTCTTCCTAAATAAGACGCAGCCTATTATATGCACACACACCTAACATATACACACATATATGTTATATTATATTGCATATATTGCATATGTGTCTATGTGTATATATGTGCATATATAAATATACATTTATGTAGTGCTTTACATAACCTCTCATTTGATGCTCATACCCTATTATGAAGCTGGCTATTATACATATACATATACATATACATATACATATACATATAAAATCTTGCCACCTGCTTGTGTCCCAAAAGGTACCTTCTGCCCTTCCCCCCACTTTAAAAAAACAAAAGAGTAATTTCTGCCTCATCTTAAAATATCTGCTGGAATCTTGTATGATTTAAGTGGTTTTGAAGCTTCCCACAGGACCTGACAAAGGAAGCAGCAGAATGTTGCAGCATGAACACAGGATGTTTTCTTTATTGAGGCAATAGGATACATGGCTCAGGGGAACTAGCCTTTATTATGCCACTCCTCAGTGTACAGCCATGCCCAGGACTGGCCACTCATAAGAAACAAACCAGGAGGACAGTCAGAGTCTGTAGCAAACAGCCATCAGAAAAGCAGAGAAAGCCTGCCTGGTGCAGACAAAAACACTGCAAAATGACTTTAAAAGAGACTGTCCAGGAGGAGGCTGACAACATTAAATTCAAAAGGGACTTCAAGGCTCATTCCTTTTATTTCCCCCACCAGCTTCAGTTTATATAGACATAGAGAAAAGGACAAGAGAAATGTGAATTTGTCTGGCATGGTGGAATTTTTTTCTTTGACCAGGCCTATGATATTGGTCTAGGAAGCTTCCAGAGAATTCACTCTAGCAATGCAGATAAGCAATTATTCTAACAATTTAAAGCAGTGGTTCTCAAACTTCCTAATGCCTCAACCCTTTAATACTTACATGTGGGCGTATCTGCATGTGGGTGGACCCACCTGGAGACGCATAGAGGAGTGGTGTCTCTGTTCCTAAGACCATCAGAAACATGTGTTTTCTGATAGTCTTAGGTGACCCTTGTGACCCCTGTGAAAGGGTCATTTGATCCCCAAAGGGGTCACGACACACAGGTTGAGAACTGCTGACTTAAAGATTTACAAAGTTGTATGTATGTATGTATGTGTATGTATGTATGTATGTATGTATGTGTGTGTATGTGAGTATCCACATGGAGATCCAACTTGACCTGAGGTCCTTCCTTACTTTGAAACCTATTCTTTATCCTTTATGCCACACTGCTTCTTTAAGTTTTTTAACTGATAACATTTTACATACTTATCCAATATGAAAATTTCCATATTGTAACAGTGGGCATCCATTGATTACCCTACCCACTTAAAGGATAGTATGTCAGGTGAGAACACTTCTTGATTTGATCAACCAGAACTATATCCATTGTAGAAATCAAATGAATAATGAGTTTACTAATCACTTTGAGTTCCTGTATTATCCAGGAGAGACTGAAATAACCTGGGAATCAAAAGCAGCCAATCAGGAAGCAGAATGAGTGTTGCTCAAGTTTGACAGGCCAGTGATCCTTTGAGGTGTCCATTGGGTGAACCCAGAACACCTCTGCCGTGCCAGCAACCACAGGGCCAGCTCCACACTGGCCCCAAATGGACAGAGCTTGCACAAACATCTTGGTTCAGGGTACTCTATATTCCTCCTAGTCTCCTGTCTCCCTTTGTTATGAAACCATATAAACCACTCTCTAAGACCCCAACTTTTAGCTTAGAAGACTAGGTTCTGCTGGTCTCCAAAAGCAAATGTGTTGTATTCACCCAATCAATGTTTCTGGCTTTGCCCTTGAACTGTATCTTTCTTTGTTCCCTTTGTTCAGGGGGTTGTGCCTCAATTAAGCAAATCGCCAATTAATCACCATTCTTGTTATTCCACCTTAGTAAACCTTCCCTTTCTAAAATTAAATATGTTTGACTAATTGCTATCAGTGATAAGCAAGAGGAGAAACATACCAGTGGGGGCTCATGAGCTCTAAGTCATTAGAAACCCATTCCTTGAGGGCTATTCTTAGAAATCTGAGGTGAGATATAAAAACTATACTGGGAGAAGTGGAGAGGAGGTGGGGAATGAAGGGGGCGGGGACCTACCTGCCAAGACAAGTAGGAGCAGGGAGAAAGTCTAGAACTTGTGCTACACTTGAAATACTATTTATCTCATAAATTTACATTCAGCTGTCCTCATCAAGTAAAGACAGGATCTGATTGCTCCTAACTAGCACAATTCCCACTTCTAACACCATTTTCCACCACACCTTATTTCCAAATCACAAGTGACTTAGCATTTTCTTGTAGCAAACACTCAGAATTCTCTTCTTCTCTATCCATCCCCTTCTCAACTCTAGAGATTCCAGAGAAGAGATCTTTCATTAGAATTACAGGTCTGTTTAACACAAGGAATTACAGCTATTCCACCAGAATCCAAACTCAACATGTCTAAAAAAAAAGAAACTCATTGTTTTTCCTTCCAGATCCTCCCCCCTTCCCAATATCTCTATTTGTGTCAAGTGCACTACTATCCCTCCATAACCTGGCAGTTGTCCATCCTTGATCCTTCCCTCTCTCATACCCTCTACTGAATCAGTTGTCAGATATGATTGAATCTACCTCTGCAGGCTCTCTTGCATCTGTCTCCCTTCTCCCCACTCAGTCTCAATCCGCCATGGCTATTTTAAAAGATGTAAAGCTTCTACAGAAGCAATATGCTGATTGATGTATGCTGAAAACAATAGGACTTTATTCTGCGTTTTGACTCATGAGAAGCAGATTGGAATAGTGAATAGAGAACTAGCCTTGAAAACAGGATGACCTACCTTTATTTCCATGTCTGACATATAGTGGTTGTGTGACCTTGGGCAAATTACTTAATTAACACAAATTACTTCACCTTTCAATGTTCTAGAGAACATTTAAGACTATCAGTAGCAGAGGTAATTAGGAATCTGCTTTGGTAAATGGAGTTCTCTCATACAAGAGTTCTATACATCTATAAAATCATAGCTACAGTTCTCATCCCTTAAACCCTCACAAGGAAAATACTGTGGCTAAATTTGGAACACCCACAGCCATGAGGAAGGGGACATGTGAGGAGGAGACAAAGACATAGATCAATGGGCATTTTGCACAGGGTTTGCCTAGGCATATCACAGTCATCAAGAGATAAGGATACAAGTAGATCTCCAGAGGGGCAGAATATAACCCCAACTAAGTAAGCCTAAGTCAGAAACAAGACTTAAGATGAGATGATCTTCAGGCCAGGCAGAAGCAAGAAAATTGACCACCCAGTGAGAGGTATGCCTTGGTATCTGAACCCCTCAGAGGACTCAGGTTCTCTCTAGTCCTCTGAGTTGGTGCCTCCCAGGGTTCCTTCAAAGGGTGTGCTGATAAATATTTAACAGTGAGCTCTCCAGAAAGAAGTATACTCATGGCATTATTTTCATTTTCTCCATCACTGTCCTAAGCCTAAACAATCAACAAAACAATAAATCAAGTCTTGATTTTCAATTTTTACTGAAAGCTGAGCTATAAAATCTCATAATAACAATTTGACCATCTGCTCTCATGAGCCAGTTAGAGCTGGCTCTAACATACCTCTGGTTCCCTATGACAAAACATGTTGAGCCCTGGAGCTTTGATGTTCAGGGGAGCATGATCTAGTTTCACACTTGATTTTCACTTTAAGAAGTCCAAGGATTCTAAGGAATTCTTAGCTTTTTTTAAGGTTGTTTTTTTTTTAAGGTTCAGATCAGATATTACCTCCCACCCAAGTCTTTCTTGGTCCTCTTAGTCTCCTTATCAGGTAAGACTCTTCTCAAATTATTCTCTGCTTGCTTATCTTTCTACATGTTGGATCCCCAAGTAGAATATGAGCTCTTAGATGAGAGAGACTGTTCATTATTTTTGTCTTTGTCTTCCTAGCCCCTAAAAAACAGTGCCTTAATGTTAAATATATAAACAATAGAAAGGGCTACTTTAGGGATTAGGGGGTTCACTGTCACTGGAGTTATTTTCTTTTTTTTTCTTTTTTTTTTCAATGACTTGTTTATTTCCTTTTAGTTTACTGTATCAGCAATGCAGTATTCACAATGCCTACAGTAACTGTAAATATGCTGATATAGTTATTAATCACAAAATGGAACAGGCTCTCTACATAAGAAATATAGATAGTGCATTCATTTAAATACCAGAAGACTGAGTCCC
>CM053581.1:511825500-511839363 GCA_028627135.1 Pseudochirops cupreus | reverse complement strand
TGACATAATAAGTTAGTCACTATTACAGACTTTTGTAACAGTTTCAGTTACTTCAGAGAGCTATGCAGACCCAGATTCACACCCAGACCCAGGGTTTTGGAAGTCCTTTTGTACATTGTGAGGATCCCTCAAGAGACTTTCCTAACACGAACATCTCTGTGTCTCAACCACTAACCGTGGGGGAATAGCCAAGGGAAAAAAGTGTGTGTATCTATGTTTTCCCTCCTCCTGGGCATCTTGCATGATCTATATATTACTTGTGCTTTCAGATTGGCTGGGGTTCAGTCTTGGAGACTTAAATTAACCTGGCAAAAGGCCTTCCTCAGACATCCTTTGCATCAATCTCTAATATAACACCTGCCTGAAGTTCTTCTCAACTTTGGGGTAATGTTTGAAAGCCCCAGGTATAACAATCTGATTTGGTCATTGGCCCAGGCAAACACTAAGTTTATTCAGTCTATATTCTGACTCAACCAGTATAATATAGCCCTGACCCGACCCGTACTCCTTTGACATCACTTCATTAGCACACAGCTGCCTCTTATCTATGGGCATCTTGGCTTTTAACCCCTGCTTGGCGGAAATAGATTTGCCAAGTGTTAATTCACTTGGTAAATCAATCAGTACTAATGTATTAATGCATTAAGAGGGTTAAATTATTTCCTCCAGTGGAGGTAATATGTGTATTTTTACATGGGTTTTCTGAAGACACCATACCTTTACTCAAAAGAATGATGACATTGGTGGGCCATTATAAGACTTCACAGAACCAACTCTTCTAAGCAGAGAATATTATATCCACTTGACTCACTGTCTTACTGTGACTCTGTCTGTGGCTACATGGTATAGTGGAAAGAACAACGGATTTTATGTCAGAAGACCTGGGTTTGAATACTGTATTCTATTACTCAATAACTATGTGATGTTGGGCCTCTTTCCTCATCCAAAAAAAAATTAAAGGAACAGTGGATGACATAGTCCTTAAGGCACTTCTGGCTATAAATACTATGGTGTTATGATTATCACTCTAATATCCCAAGCAGGAGATTGGGAAAAAAGTTATTATTGGTCTCAGAACAAGCTTCCTTTTTGGTATAGCTAATATTCATTTCATACCCCTTTATTTAATTATACTTGAAGATGATATTTTGGTCCCAAGTAACAAGGGCAGATTACCCTTATTAAAAGATATTATTGTTATTAAAGGGCCAAAGTAAAGAAATCTACAGAAAAAGAAAGGCAACAACCCCAGTTTTGGAAATAATTGTTGGTGCCACTGTTAGAAAATGTTAAATGGAGTGTTGAGTGAGATGTTTGATTTGATTGTGAGAAAGTTGTGAAAAAATTGATTTGATTGCGATTCAGGGAAGAATTTACTGGATAAGTACTCCAAGCTGGGAGCACAGGGAATACATAGAGTAGTTTTCATTATTTATTTTTAAGTTTTGCCATTGGAAACCTATGAAGAACTGATAGTGCAAGCCTCCTTCAGCCTCAGTGATTATAGCCAATTATAAGATGGATGGCCCCTATTTCAACATTTCCAAGAGCAGAAGCAGTCGCGGCAGCAGCTGTCCAAGTTTATCCTGGAAGACTAGTGGGAGACATTTGGAATTTTATCGTCCTGTTCATTAGGAGCAGCTGGAGAAAACCTGACTATCCTGGCAAACAATGCTCTTGGTTCAAGGAGGATAACTTCAACAGGAAAAGATCTTAATAATGATGACATTCTCATATGACTTAATAGATGGCCTGTTTTCCCATTACTCCCTATCCCTACTGGAGAGATTTCCCTCTCCATAGTCACATGGTAAGCCACTGTTCGACTAGACTTCGAGAGCTAGAAGCCAAAAGAGCTAGGTTCCAGTGCAGGCTCCATTACTAACTAGCTACGTGACCTTGGACAAGTCATTTTAACGCTTTAGGCCTCATTTTTTCATCTTAATCTCTCTGGGCCTAGAGGGAAATGAAAATAATTCTCACCATCTTACCTCGTAGACTTATGAGCATCAAATAAAAGGATAGATCTAAGATGGAAGGATGGCAGGAAGAATAACAGCTGAAGTCTCCCCCATATTCTCTCACAAAGATCTGGAAAATGCATCAGACTGAGTCCTGATTGAGAAAACCAAGAAAAAAATAACAGTGAGTCATTCTTCCAGTCAGGTCAGAATAGGGAGATCCATGGATATTGGGGATTGAGCCTGGCTAGAAACCCACAGCACAAAGCAATCCAGTAACTAGGCACTAAAAGAAGACAGAGGTAGTACCCAAGGGCAAGAAGAGGTGTCAAGCTTATATCAGGAACCTTGGGTACAGTACAGGAACAGGGGCCAACTGGCAGCTCTATTGCTCACTTCCCAATTCTGGGTCACACATCCAGGAGGGACTAGGGAGGAGACCTGTGCCTAGATATAATGTTCCAGAGTGAGAAGCAATTGTGGGACTTAGGCTTTTTTCTGAGCAAGGAAAAAGTTCCAAAATTAACAGTAGCTATGTGGCTCTGTCCCCAGAAAAAAAGAGTGACATCTCAGTTCTAGCCATTGGCCCAGGCTAAAGCCTATAGAAGAATAACCAGGGCAAGAATCCCAGTTCAAAAGGGAGCCTTTAATTCTATCACTCAGAACCAACTAAGGTTTCCAGCTAGCTGCGAATGAGTGAATCCAGAAATTATCTACATGAAATTTCGATCAGAGACAAGCCAACAAAATTTTTCTATAGACCCAAAGTTGAGTCAAGAACTTGTAGAGTGACAGTTAAATGACACAATGGATAGAGCACTGGACCAGAAGATCTAAGTTCAAATCCTACTGCAGATATACACTAGCTGGCAAATATGGCCAAGTCATTTAATCTCAGTTTCTTCATCTGTAAAATGTGAATAATAGCACATGTCCACAAAGATTGTTGTGAGGATAAAATGATATAATATTTATAAAATGTTTTGCAAACCTTAAAGCATCATCATGTAAATCCTAGTTTTTGTTATTATTATTATTATTTTATTATTTACACCAGGAGGACAGTGATCAGACTTTGCCCAAAGTGTATTGGACCATGTTAAGAGCTCTGAAAGCTTGCAGGTCCTCAATCTGAGCTGTCTCTGAGATCCTGGAATAATACAAAACTCAAAACCCTGAAGAAAGCAACTGAAAGACTCAAGAAGACAAAAATTCAACAGAGATGTTTCCCCCTGAAGTCCTAAAAAGGAGTCCAAAATCAGGAAACAGACTGGAAGAATGAACATACACAAATAAAGAATCTCACCATAAAGATCTATTATGATAAGAGTGATGTTCAAGACACAAACCCTGAAGAAGAGAATGACATCAAACATTTACAAGCAAAGTATCAAAGAAAAGTATAGATTAGGCATAATTCCAATGAGAATTCCTGGAATAGAAGAAGCAAGAATTAAAATAAAAAGTTAAGAAGTTCTATTTTTAAAATGGTAGTACTAGAAAAGGGAAGGATGAGAACTATAGGAAAAAAAAGAATAGGCAAAGCTATCACTCTTTGCAGATGATATGATGGTATACTTAAAGAATCCTAGAGAATCAAGTAAAAAAATCTACTCAAAATAATAAATACATTTAGCAAAGCAGCAGGATATAAAATAAACCCACATAAACATTGGCATTTCTATATATATCTAACAAAACCCAATAAATAGTGGGAGATAGAAAAAGAAATTCCATTTAAAGTTACTGTAGAAATTCCATTTAAAGTTACTATAGACAGAATAAAATATTTGGGAATCTATCTGCCAAAACAAATCTAGGAACTATGTGGACACAATTATAAAACATTTTTCACACAAATAAAGTCCGATATAAATGTTTAGAAAAAATATCAGTTGCTCATAGGGAGGCTGAGCTAATATTAATAAAAATGACAATTCCATGTAAATTAATTTACTTATTCAATCCCATACCAATCAAACTACCAAAAAATATTTTGTAGAGCTAGAAAAACAATAACAAAATTCATCTGGAAAAACGAAAGATTCATAATATCAAGGGAATTACTGAAAAGAAATGCAAGGGAAGGTGACCTAGACAGACCAGATCTGAAATTATATTATAAAGCAGCAATCATCAAAACTACTTGATACTGGCTGAAAAATAGAGTGGTGGATCAGTGGAACAGGTTAGATACACAAGACACAATAGTCAATTACTATAATAATCTACTGTTTGATAAATCCAAAGACTCCAGCTTCTGGGATAAGAGCACACTATTTAGCAAAAACTGATGGGAAAACTGGAAAATAGTATGACAGAAACTGGGCATAGACCAACATCTTACACCCTATAGCAAGATAAAATCTAAAATCAAAATGGGTACACAATTTAAATATAAAGGTTGATACTATAAGCAAACTAGGAGAGCAAGTAATCATTTACCTGTCAAATCTATGGAGAAGGTAAGAATTTATGAGCAAACAAGAGATAGAGTGCATTATGAAATGCAAAGTGGATGATTTTTATTACAATAAATTGAAAAGGTTTTACACAAAGTCAATGCAACCAAAATTAGAAGGGAAGCAGAAAGCTGGGAAACAATTTTTACAGCCAGTATCTTTGACAAAGGTCTCATTTCTAAAATACTGAGAAAACTGAGTGAAAGTTATAAGAATACAAGTCATTCCCCAATTGATAAATTATCAAAGGATATGAACAGGAAGTTTTCAGAGGAAGAAATTAAAGCTATCTATAGTCATATAAAAAAATGTTCTGAATCACTATTGATTAGACAAATGAAAATCAAAACAACTCTTAGGTATCACATCACATCTATCAGATTGGTTAATGTGACAAAACAGGAAAATGATAAATGCTGGAGAAAGATGCAGAAAAATTGGAACACTAATGCATCGTTGGTGGAGTTGTGAACTCATCCAACCATTCTGGAGGGCAATTTGGAACTATGCTTAAAGGACTATAAAACTGTGCATACCCTTTGTCCCAGCAATACCATTTCTGGGCTGTATCCCAAAGCAATCACAAAAATGGGAAATTTTTGTGTACAAAAATGTACAAAAATATTATAGCAGCTCTTGGAAATTGAGGGGATGCCCATCAATTGGGCAATGGCTGAACAAGTTCTGGTATGTGAACGTAATGAAATACTATTGTTCCATAAGAGATGATGAACAAGCAGATTTCAGAAAAACCTGGAAAGACTTGTATAAACTGATGCTGAGTGAAGTGAGCAGAATCAAGAGAACATTGTACACAGTGACAGCCACATTGTGCTCTTCTCAGCAATGCAAAGATCTAAGACAACTCCAAAAGATTCATGATGGCAAATGCTATCCACATCCAGAGAAAGAATTATGGAGTCTGAATGCAAATCAAAGAATACTATTTGCTCTTTTTGTTTTGTTTTATTTTGTTTCTTCTTTTTCATGGTTCCTTTCATTGGTTCTAATTCTTCTTTTTTACAACATGTCTAACATGAAACTATATTTCATATGAATGTATATATAAAGCCTATATCAGATTAATTGCCTTCTTGAGGAGGGAGAAGGGGGAGAAAATTTAAAATTCAAAAGCTTATGGAAGTGAATGTATCATGACATGTCTGTGATAATCTCTTACAACAAGACACTTTTAGGGGAAATGGAGTAGAAATTTAGCAGCACTACTACTATGACAATTACTAATTATCTTTATGTTTTTATCATACTTTTTACTTTCAAAACACTGTTGCTTCTATCATTTAATTTTATTCTTACCTAAGGATTTGTATCTTTTATTCTAAGCTATTAGTTATTTTCCCAAATTGTTTTTCTTTTTTTTTAAATTTATTTACTTGTTTTTAGTTTTCAACATTCACTTCCACAAGCTGGTTTCAAATCCAGCCCTCAGACACTTACTAGCTGTGTGACCCTAGGCAAGTCACTTAACCCTGTTTGCCTCAGTTTCTTCATCTGTAAAATGGGCTGGTGAAGGAAAAGAAATGGCAAACCACTCCAGTATCTTTGCCAAGAAAACCCCAAGGGGGTCACTAATCATTGGACACAACTGAAAACAACTCAGCAACAACAAACTCTCAAGGAAAACATCTAGGAAGAGGAAGTGTTCAGCATCAAAGACTACAAAGAAATCAGAAAGGATGAAGACTGAAATAAAGCCCTCAGACTTTACAAATAAAAGCTTATTGATTACCTTGGAAAAAGCAGTTTCAGTAGGGTATTGAAATCAGAAGTCAGAAGGTACCAGGTTGAGAAGTGCACAGGAGATAAAAACATAGGGACAATGAGAGCAAGCATTTTTAGCAGACATTTTCTTTCTAGAAGTTTGAATGAGGACAGGAAGACAAACGTAGGGTGACAGTTTGAGGGGATGACAGGGTCAAATGAGGTCTGAGGATGCCACATGGAGCTTAGAGGCCGTATGGTCCAGAAAATGTGGTCATTCTGATAGTTTCTTATGCTCCCTTCCGTGTCCTCTTGTCTCTCACATCCTTGAGTTATCTTTCCTGTCCTGCCAGTGATGGTAGAGAGCAGGGTCAGATAAACATGAAAGAAAATTGGATGCCTGCCTAGCATCTATGGCCAGGGCCAGACATTTACAAACTTTTGAAATTGATGGAAAAAAAAACAGTCTTTACTCCTCTCTTAGCTATGCTTTCACTATCCTATTCCCACTCTGGTTCTCTGGTTCCCCTTCTCCTGCTCCACTAAACTTGGAATTTGGCAAAGGAAATGCAAAGGAAAATCAGTCATAGAAGAGAATCCAAAATAAAAATCAGAGTTATTAATGACTGGAAAAAGTCCTCTCTGTGCTATGACTCATAACCAACTACCACAATTTTTTTGTTGTTCCAAAGTTGTTTTGGTTGTGTCTGACTTTGTGACCCTATTTGGGGTTTTCTTAGCAAAGATGTTAGAGTGGTTTGCCATTTTCCTTCTCCAGTTCATTTTACATGATCAGGAAACTGAGGCAAACAGGGGTAAGTGACACAGCTAGTAAATATCTGAGGTTGGAATTGAATTCAGGTGCTCCTGACTCTAGGGCTAGGAACTAGAATGGAATGGCTACCTAGCTGCCCCAACCCACCATCCTAGTCACTATCTTAATATCTTCTTCACCGAATGTTTCAAATTCAATCTATCTCAGAATTCTTAAAATCATAGGATCATAGACTTATAGTTAAAAGGAACATTAAAGATCGTCTAATCCAATTCCCCATTTTATAGATGAAAAAATTGAGGCCCAGAAATGGTAAGTGATTTGCCCAAGGCCACAGAGACGGCAAGCAGCAGATGAGTGGTTTGTATCCAGGCCCCCTACCTGCAAAGCCAGCTCTATTTCCATTATATCCGTACTGTAGTTTAGTATCATTTTACAGATGAGGAAACTGGGATTCAAAAAGATTGAATAATTTTTCAAGCTCACACAACTTGTAAGCAGTAGAGTCAGGGTTTCAAACCCAAGTCTTCTAACTCAAAATCCACTACCTTTTTCATTATGTCATGAGACCTCAGGTTCCCAAGGTGAAGTAGTTCTCCATGGTCTCAGCACTAGTAGGTTATCAGAGCAGGACCTTGAACTCCAGTCTCTTTGCACTATACCTTGGTTCCTTTTTCCATTGGAGTATTCTCAGATTTTGAAAGTGAATTAAGTGAAAAAGTAGAATTCACTTTACAGAAATCTGATTTGTCACCAACTTGTAGGAACATACCCATTCCATCAAGACACTGATAATGTCTTTATGGGAAATCCCTTGCCTGGTCCCTAACCAAGAAAAAAAAAATGTGCAATCTGAACTATCTCATGTGCCCAAAGAGGTTTTTATGAGCCTCAGCAAGAATTATGAATTAAATAATTTCCTGTCATTTCTTATGCTTCCATCAAAAAACAGGAAACCATTAGTGGACTATGGTCAGAAAATTGCAGAGTATAATGTATTTTGCTTTTTCAGTCAACAGATAAGGATTCACAAACCTATCATGAGATATAAAGTACCGTAGGGAAATAGGCATATCTCAAAAGTGGAAAGTAAATGGGACCCAACTCAATTAGGTGACGAACCTACAAGAATAAAACTGAGTGTAATGGATGAAATAGGATTTTCTCATTTCCACAAGGGGAGAAGGTGCTCTCTGCCTTATTTTCTTCAGCTGCTTTCCATTGACCAAGGCTACAAACTGCTGAGACCAGGAGCCATTTGAATGACATAGATAGGTTATCACATTTTGAGGGACAACATGCAAATTATGAACATATAAGAAATATATATATGTGTGTGTTTGTATATAAATATATATGCAACATATACAAGGTAATTTCAAAAGAGTATCTAGGACAAACATCTAGTATATCCTCATATTCTTAAAAATCTATCATGCAAATGGAATAAAGTACCTGAAGAAGTAGGTAATCCATTCAAACAGACTAAATAGTCTGGCACTCAAGGCCCTTGACCATTAGGCCCCAAACTTTCTTTTTCCACCTTGTCTCACACTATTCCCTGGAAAGTACTACTCCCCTACATAAACCTTCTTTGTTCCACCAAGACTTATTCATTCACTATGATACAAACATGCCTAACGTAGTCTTGCCTTGTAAGATTCTAGGCTAGATTAGTGATCTCAAACTGCTTGTTCAAGTATTTAAAACTCATCTGTTAACATGTCTCCTATCTACATCTTTGGTCTTTTTCATAGATACTTGCTAATCTAATTATACGTTGTTGTAAATGGAGGAACAAAGAACTTCATAATATACCTTAGGGTCATGGAGCACAAGCAACCTCATATAACCTCAAGTTTGGAGCCTCTGAAAATCTCATGCAAGAGGTTGAAGCATTAAGTGACCTTTCAATGAAATCTTATCGTGCAAGACATAACTAACTTTCAGAAGTCCTTCCTACTCCCTCAAACCTCTTCCCAGAATTTTGATACCATAGAAATTCTCAGATTTATGTGCTACAACATAGGGCCAAGGAAGAACTGGATAACTGTAGCACAAAGGACATTGTTAGAGAAAGGATTGTAAAAGGAAGTGGGCTAGTCACATAGTAAGAAGAAGGAATGGCTTGTGGATAGCCATAGGCATACATATGGCAAGAAATCTGAGATAGTCCCCAATAAATTGAGTACATTCTTTACTGAGGATTCATAAGAAGCTGTGACAAAAACTCGCATATAATTAAGACAGAAGGTAATCTGTGCCATTGAAGAAGATACATTTATAAGATTACAGATCCAACAAGCCATCATAAAGTACCTACTAGATGCAAATCAGGAAGCCCCGAGTTGAGTTTGGCCTCAGACAAATAACTATGTGACCCTGGGCAAGTCATTTAACCACTATTTGCTTGAATCCACCAGAGCAGGTAATGGCAAATGACTCCAGAATCTTTGCCAGGAAAACCCCAAGGACAGCACGGGGATACAAATGTCCACTGGGTCACAAAGAGTCAGACACAACTAAACAACTGAGCCATGACAGATGCAAGTTACTGTACTAGGTTCTACGGATTAAAAAAAATGAAAAATAATATTTTTTCCATAAGGTGCTTACATTCCACTGGGAGGACATAACATGCAAAATAATTATTTCATAATTTGAGGAGAAAGAAGCAAAGCATTAACTACCGAGAGGATCAAGAAAAACTTCTCATAGGAAATAACACAGTCTGAACCTTGAAGAAAACTATAGGGTCAGCTAGGTGGTGCAGTGGGGTCAGAAGGACCTGGAGTCAGGAGGACCTGAATTCAAATCTGAACTCAGACACTTAACACTTACTAGCTATGACCTTGGGCAAATCACTTAACCCCAATTGCCCGGCCTCCCCCCACTCCAAAAAAAAGACCAAAAAACTCTTTAGGTTCCACAAGGTACAGGTAAGGATGGAGCACATTCTGAGCACTGGGAAACAGCCCAGAGGTGAGAGCAGGAGTGCTAGGCTCTGGGCAACCACAGGTTAAGCCCGTTTGACTGGATCATAGTAGGGTGTCCAAGGGGGAGTAATGAGCAATAAGATTGGAAAAGTGAGCTGAAGCCAGACTGTTAAGAGCTTTAAATACTACTCTGAGGAATTAGTATTTTAACCTAGAGCAGGGGTTCTTAATCTTTTTTTATATCATCTGTAACCCCTTAGGAATCTAATGAAGTCTATGGACTCCTTCACAGAATAATGTTTTTAAATACACAAAATGAAATACATAGAAATACAAAGGAAACCAATAATAGTAAAACAGAGTTATCAAAAAAAAATTTTTGTTAAAACAAGTTTGGGGACCTCAGGTTAAGAATATGTGTCTAGTTTCCTATGTATAATAGATATTATATTCCTTAATTTCTCAATAGGTGAGAAAGCAGGTGATGATGAAGAGGTGCTGAATGGCCTATGTAATATATTTTTGGGTAACTTTATGATTTTATTAATTCAGTTTTGTGTTAAGTTGTAAAAGCCACATTTCTTAACTGTTTCTCCCCTTCCCACTGGGCCTTTCCCTGCCCCAGCCTAGAGACATTTCCTCTCAAACCATTAACTCTTCATTCAAGGTACTACCTCCTTTTGTCCTAGCAAACCAAACCCATCCACTTGCAAATCAGGATGCAAACATCTCATTTGACCTGACCTCAAATCCGTGACTGCTGGTCGACCTTATGACGTTTCAGGGCTCAAACCACACCCCCCCACCCCTTCCCTCCTGCTGCTTGTCCCAGTGTATTATGGGTAAAACACATGCACAGTTAAGGGTGCATGTCCCTTTAAGTTTTAACCACTCCCTGGTCCCTCCCTAACTCCACCTTTAGCCTAATGAACTTATGATTGACAGCTTTGTATCTTTAAAAATGCCTCTCTGGCCTTTAGAACTTTGCAGATGGCCCTTTGTGGCAGGTAGCTTTCTCTTGCCTTTTCTGGCAGGGCAGGTAGGCATTCTAGTAGGTCATCTGCCCTCTGTAGAGCATTACGCTTCCAGACTTTCTCTGACTCCCCCCCCCTTGCCCCTTGCAAGCTTTTCCTAGCCAGGTTTCCTCACCCTACCCCTTTTGTCCTGTGAATCAATAAACTTTTGTAAATCTACCAAAAGACAGCTGAGCCTGTAATTCTTTTCAGATGTGAACCTAGAAAGGATTTCTCATTAGAAATCCCCCCAAAACCTATCCTGCATCATTTTTGGTGAGCCAGCCAGGATATAGTCTGAGCTCAGCTGCCCTGCTATCAGGTGAGCCCCTATTTCTCTTGCCTTCCTCTGTACGCCGGGTTTTTTTCTCCCCTCCAAGCTGTGCCAGCTTGGATGGTCGGTCTCTTGCAGACCTGGATGGCATACCCCCCTTTCTCAAAGAAGCTGTGCCAGCTTGGAGGGACATTGGTTCTCCTCTCCAAGCTGTGCCAGCTTGGAGGGACGTTGGTGGTTCTCCTCTCCAAGCTGTACCTGCTTGGAGGGACATCGGGTGCTCTGCTTAGAAAGCTGAGACAGCGAGCAGAGGCTACAGAGGATCTTTGGCGAGGGCAAGAAGGTAGGATGGCTCAGTAACAACACTCTTAGGAACAACTGGCAAAAGCTTGGTTTACAGGGCCATAAGGAAAAAAAAAGTCATGTGTTCTTTTGCAACACTCCTTGGCTCTAGCAAGGAAGAGTAGTCTGGAACACTCTTCTCAAACCCCCAGTCCCAAACCCCTGAAAACCCCAGAGTTTTGGCCCCTCACTTGGCTGACTGCTAAGGAAATTCCTCCCCTTTTTGGCAAGGAAAGCAAGCTGCTAAGCTTCTTGGTCTTTTAAAAAACCTTCAATCCCTGAAAGGTCTGTTCCCGGCTGCTCTCAAACCCAGCAGCCTCGGTACTTCCTGGTTCCACCTTGTCTCTAAGACTCAGTGGACAGACCACAACTCGCAGAATCCCTCTCTCTGTCCTTCCCTTACCTGGGGCAGAACTTCTCATCTCCCAAAGCCCCCGATTGGTCTACTCTCTATCTCTCCATTTTGAGGGAATTTTCAAAACTTCTTTGAGCGTTTGTATTTTGTCTTTTCTTTCCACTAAAAGTAAGGGGGGATGAGGTATAACAGCTTTATTGACCCCCCCCCCCCTGCAACAGCCCTGGGCACCAAGCAACACTGGTAGGCGCACAGAAGAACCTCTCCTTTCAACCCCGGGACCCACAGCATGGCCAGGCTATACAAATGTGGGGAGAGGAAAGAAGCCTCAGGATTTGGTAAGCCCAGTTTTTATGTCATGAATAGGAAAAACTTTTTCTGTGTTACTTGATGTGGAATTTTATAGTCATCAGACTGGTAATTAATTTGATTTTATTTCTAAGTTTGAACTTGTATTATCTGTGTTGTAAGAAAAGCTATTTCTTTTGCAATGTTTTCAGATTGTGAACTAAGTTATTTGGGCAACTGCTTTAATGCTCAAACTTGAAGCTGTTAATTGGTACTGTATGTAGGAAGGAGGAGACTGATTAAAAATTTTTCCCTGAACAAGTCCTCCTGCATGTATGAGAAAGGAAAAGCGGGGGTATCCCCAATCCCCTCCCTAAGTCTTTCTCAGTTACTTCTTATGTTGCAAAAGCCTCTAGAAGCTCCAGGGAATTGACAGTAAATGGAATTCCTTACATTTGTGACACCTGGTAAAAATTTTCATTGCTTAAAGCTGGCGCTAAGCTGTGGTTAGTGAAGCTTGTTGGTTTTAGGTAAAAGGCATTTGGGACCAACTAAATTTTGTTGTTTGGAGTTTGAGTTTGGGTATTGTCACCCACGTAACACCACAAGCTACAGCAAGGATGTGATCCTATGAAATACAGGTGGAAGTCTATATCTGGTAAAAGCCGAAGGAACAATTTTAGCCTCACCTAAAATGGGCTTCCTCTGGTATTTACCCACGAAATTCCTTGGAAAAGTAACGTTGCCCACCCATCCTGATTCCTGAATCAAGCTATGAGGTGGCACTGAAAACCGCACGGATGGATATCTGTGACTTTACCAGAATTTAAACAGTCAAGGATGTCTTATCCTATCATATTTGGAATGTCACATGTCCCTGCCTACCCCTTCTATAGCAAGTTTCAATGACCAAAGCGAGTAGCCAGTAAAAGATTTGGACCATCTTGTTTTGAGGTTAACAAGTGTAAGGAATTGCTGAAAACTGGATAATGGTTTTTGAGAAAATTTGGAAAGGTAAATAAATAAAGGTTTGATGGGAAATGTGAAAAACTGGATAAGAAGGTTTGGGGACAAATGAGGGCTTATCCAAGCCCCTCCTGTTCCGAGACAGTTGATATCAACTTCAGAAAGGTTTAAGTACATTGAAAGTGTGTGAGGAAGTATTTTTAGAAAGCAGAAAGATTTGTAACAATTCTAAAATTTTGAGTGAAGCAACAGGATCAAATTGATTCTTCTAGAGAACTATATGTGTATAGGATTAGCTTTCAAAAATTTCTCTATCATGGAAACTCAAAACTTGAGCATGATTGGTAAACTGTTTGTGAAACTTTATTGTGCCTAGCCTTGCATGGCTAGAAAACTGAACTATTTCTATGTGCCTTTGGTGTTAAATCATGTTTCTGTGAGCTCCCTGGAAGGTCTGATTTTGTGAATATCCCTGCTCCTGAGTGAACCTCTGAGTCAAGGGACCTGAAAGATGACATCAGATGCAGCTCCTGACCCTGCACAGGAACTGCTATAATTCTGTTTTGTACTTTCATTATGTTACTTTGATCTCCCTTACTGTTAAAAAAAATGTTTTGAAAACTCTTATGTGCCAACCCCCATTAGAAATCCTAAAATTATATCATCTTTGCTAAGTCTCAGGCCTGCATCAGATAATCATTAAAATTCCTAAGGCCCCCCGCTTGAGAGATAACACACCCAGTTTAAGATTGGAATCAGTGGAGCAGGG
>CM053581.1:511788503-511825000 GCA_028627135.1 Pseudochirops cupreus | reverse complement strand
TTATAGTAGTTCACAGCTCCACCAATGCTGCATTAATGTCCTTATTTTTCTACATCCTCTTCAGTATTTATCATTTTCCTTTTCTGTCCTGTTAGCCAATCTGATAGATTTGAGGAGTAAATTTCTCTAATTGGTAGTGATTTAGAGTATTTTTTTCACCCGTGTATTCTTAAATTGCTACTTGTTGGCAGTTCCACCGTGCTTGTAGTCCATTTCCCAAGATTTCTTTCCATTGGGCAGATTAGTGTCTGAAGTCCTGAGCATTAATGAAGACAGCCAATTAAAGAAAAATCGGAGGAATACTTGAGATGAACAGGATTATTTTATTACCAATTCCTGGGAATGGGGGCGTCCTTTCCCAATGCGGGTCAGGAAAGGAGACCCTTACTTGCTTTTTTTTAAAAAAAATATGGCTAATATGGAAAAATGTTTTGCATGATTTCACATGTATAATTGATATAATTTTGCTTGCCTTCTTAGTGAGTGGAAGAGATATGGGAGTGAGGGAATTTGGAATTCAAAATTTAAAAAGAAAAAAATGTTAAAATAAATAATAAATGTAAAAACACACACACAAATATTAAGTGGGTAGCACAGTGCCTGGCACAGAATTGGCACTACATAAAAATGCTCATAATGATGTTAATATGCCTACTCTGTGTCCAATATTGTATCAGGCTAGGGGGTTAAATAGAATACCTTCTCTCAAGGTAGTTAGGTGTCACAGTGGATAGAGTTCTGGACTTCAGAAAGGGGGCAGCTAGATGGTGCAATGGATAAAGCACTGGCACTGCAGTAGGAGGACCTGAGTTCAAATTCAGCCTCAGACACTTACTAGCTGTGTGGCCCTGGTTTAGTCACTTAACCCTGATGGCCTCAATAAATGAATGAATGAATGAATTTGAAAAAAGAGAGAAGAGAAGAAGAAGGAGGGAGAAAGCACTACATACACATATACACACATATACATATGTGTGTGTGTTTGTACACATTAGTCATTTTGCACAGGAAGAATTGAACAAAAGCAAAATAAAGAGAAAAAGAAAGGAAGGAAGGAAAGAAGGAAGGAAGGAAGAAAGGAAGAAAAAATAGTATACTTCAGCCTTCATTCAGGCAATATCAGTTCTTTCTTTGGAGGCAGATAGCATGCTTCATCACGAGTCCTTTTGGTTGATCATTGTGTTGCTGAAAATAGCTAACTCATTCATGGTTCTTCATTGTACAGTATTGGTGTTACTGTGTACAACATTCTCCTGGTTCTGCTCACTTCACTTTGCATCCATTCGTGTAAGTCTTTCCAGGTTTTTCTGAAATCATCCTGCCTGCTATTTCTTATAGCACAATAATATTCCATACCAATTATATACCACACCTTGTTCTCTCATTTCTTCATTGATAAGCATCTCCTCAATTTCTGATTCTCTGCCACCACAAAAAGGACTGCTATAAATATTTTTGTACAAATAGGTCCTTTTCCCTTAAAAAAAAATCTCTTTGGGGTATAGACCTAGCAGTGGTATTGTTGGATCAAAGAGTATGCACAGTTTTATAGCCCTTTCAGTATAATTTCAAATTGTTCTCTAGAGTGGTTGAATCAGTTCACAACTCTACCAGCAATGTATTAGTGTCCCAATTTTCCCACATCTTCTCCAACATCTATCATTTTCCTTTTCTGTCATATTAGTCAATCTGATAGGTGTGAAGTAGGGCCTCAGAGTTGTTTTAATTTGCATTTCTCTAATCAATAGTAATTTAGAGTATTTTTTTCCATACAATTGTAGATATCTTTGATTTCTTTGAAAACCTGGCAAAATCCTTTCTTCCCAACCCCTGCTTATTCAACCCCATTCCTGGCCAAGATCCCACCACTCTCATATTTTAAATCATAGTCCAGAAATTCAAATCCCTTTCCATACTCCATCTTCTTAACCATCTGTTCACTTTCCAAATCTGTTTTTCTCTTTTGAAACCTTTGGCATTAATTGGTAGCAGTGATAAAAATACTATGTGTGCTGCTAAGACCTTCAATTCCTTTCCCAAGATTTCATCATTCCTAGGAATTCTTCCTAAATTCTTTGTGCGATGTGAATAATCCAAAGTAGGTAGCTTCCAATAAGTGGTCTATACTGAGAAATTTTCTCGTATAGCCAGGTTCTTTGGGAGAACAATAGACTTCTCTCTTATTAACAGTCATATCAATCTACAGCTGCTTTAGTACCCTTCACCAGCGAGATAACCATCCACAACTACTTACATCTCCTTCCTCTGACCCTTATTAGATAATGTCTCACCTGGTGGTATCTATGGATCCACAAAACTATTCTTTAGAGGACAAGCATCAACTTCTTCAGATAGTCCTGGTCCTCCCCCTCCCTGCCCCTTTCCTTTGGGAGAAAGGCATCAGTACACTGGACAGTACAGGCTCTCTGGAAAAAAAAGTATACACAACATACTTTTAAGTTTAATCTACAGAATTCACATTTCACCTGTCTCTTTCTTAAGTCTAGCACTGATTTGTAATGTTTGCAGATTTCTCAGGTATAAGTGCCCCTCTAGAAAGCTTCACACCGTTCTCTGGACGTGGGTCTGGCTGGGTCTAGCATATGCCCAAAAAGTCCTATCACTAACCTAGCTCCAAGTGTTTGATGGACCTTTTGTGTAAATATAATCTTCTCTCAATTATCCGTATGATTCGAGAGAAGGTGAGATAGACATAATTGATGGCAGTAGATAATTAAATACCCTCTTAGCTCATCTCATTTGTGAACATCGGTATGCATTTGCAAATTAATGTTCAAGAAAAGGTGCAGCTGCCAGCTATGGAATGGAGCAAAGAGAGCCAGCTTTTTTGAGAGCTAAGCCTTATCAGTATTGTGCATGGAACAACTGAGCCCCTAGATAAAAATAAATAGGTCAGGATCATAGCAAACAGGCCTGTTATTTATTTATTTTGATTCACACATCTTCCTTGCTATTGCTGTTTTCAACCCCGATAAATCAATAATTCCTCAATCAGGTCCAGCCCAGTTCAGCTGTTCTAAATTCTGCAGGAGCTACCCACTGCATTTGGGCAAACACCCTGGATGAGGGTGAACCCCACATTAGCATTTTAATTGCTGGCTGATAGCTTTGCTGTTGCAGGACTCAGCCCACAATGGTACAGTATGCAAGTTTCAATTAGTTTTTACCCTGTGATTTACTGGGCCTATAAAGTGTGTCTCACTGTAGCACTTAGAAAGTAATACACTTGACACATTAGAGGTAATATACTCTGCATGACAAAATAGCAGTCTCTTGCCTGGAAGTAACTGGCATTGCCCTTAGCTTAGAGTGGACTCTTAGACATCGAAAACTGAAGCATCAGGTTGATTGAGAATTGGGTGGGGTTTCACTAAAAATCAGAGCAGTTTTAGCCAACCTAAAACTTCTGAATTCTCTTCCTAAGGAAAACATGGATCAATCAAAGCTCAGGTTTTTAAAATGATGAATGCTGTCTTTATTAGGGGCTATTCATCAAAATGTTATTTATTGAGCCCAGCAAAGTGATAGGTTATGCTTCATTTTACTTTTTTTGTTTTTAAGCCCAGGGGCTGTTGGTGATTTACAAATTTTTGATGTATGAGGGTTTAAAAAAAATTATTTGGTTGTTTTTGTGAGAGATAATTTATAGTGAAGTTTCCCCATTCTGAAAAATCAAATCTAGAATGGTTTCAGTATTCACTAGGCCTGTTTAGAAGTTACCTGACCTTCCAGCAATCTGGGGCTTAGAGCAATGGTGACCCTCCCCCAAAGCCAACTCAGTAGAAGATGTGCCAAATAAGGTTAAGACTGCTTTCATTGGATACCCACATGTTCCCAGGTCCTTTGTCTCAGACAGATTTCCGTGTTAGGTTGTGGGTCAGCCCCGCTACTAATAAGAGTGAAGGCCAGTTGGGAGGGTTGGGTTTCTGCATTAGAAGATTATATAACCATGGGCTGACTTCTACCTGTTGTTCTCTCCCTGCTGCCATGTGGGTGACAGGGGAAGAGTCCTTTCTCATGAGAAAGAATAAAGACCTTTTCTGACCTTAGCTTCAGACTCTGAACTCTTTCATCGCACACAGTTTTAACAGACTGGGTCTCCTCATTTTACTCAGGCTGGAAGTATAGTAGCTACACATGGGCTGAATTCCACTCTGATCAGTATGGGAAATTTTGCCTCTCCCTAAGTAACCTGGCACATCGCCAATTCTGGGACGTTATCCTCTTAATTCTATGACACAATCTTGTTGCTGAATTTAGGACAAACATGTGATTGACTTAGCTTAATGTAGCCTAGAACTCCTGAACTCAAGAGACTCACCAGTCTCTAACTTCCTGTTAACTAGGGTTATAGATATGTACCACCACTTAGATAAACAAAGTTAGATAACCAAGGCAGGTAAAATCTTCTGATCTTTTGGTCATTATGGGTATAACAGATATGGTCTAAATCTGAAAACTGTCCTTTAGTTCCTCTCATTTAAACTAGACTCCCATCTTAAATGTTGCATCCTGTTCTAGTTGGTACATTTAAAGAGAAATGGCAGTGAGTTTACATTTATATATTGCTTTGTTATTTGTAAGACACTTCATATACATGGGATCATTTGACAAAACATGAGTGTATATGTATTCTAAAGTGGGTCAGCTAGGTGGTACTATGGATAAAATGTTAGATTTGGAGTCAAGGAAACCCAAGTTCAAATTCTGTCCAACTGACTAGTTGTTTGATCCTAGGCAAATCACAACCTATCTTGAGATCAGTTCTCTTATCTGTAAAATGGGACTAAGAACAAGCTTGTTTTAAGGAACAAGTGAGATAATATGTATAGCCCTTTGTAAAATTTTAAGTGATATATAAAGGGTAGCTGTTAATATAATTATTATTCTTTTTGTGTTTCTTAGAGGAAGTTGTCCAGAATGGTAAATATAATGACAAAGATGCTTCAGGCTGTATCAGGGATCTCAGAATTATCTACTAGAAATGTAAGTGAGACTCCTTTCCAAACTTTTTTTCCAGAAGAGTTAGTTTTTTAAATCCTATTATTTCAAGGTCTTGGTAATAATTCAATTTGGTAAACTCTACTCCAAATAAATAATAATATATGATGATAAATAATAATAAGTAATAGCTCTATTCTTGAAAATGAGATACACTTATTAAATACGTGTGACTAAAATATACATGGAATATCAGAGGGAGGCAATGTTAGCTCAAAACCAAATATGCTGAATTACCAATAAGCTTCTCCATGCATGGATGTAATAAACTCACGTGGAAATCCTAAGAATCCATCCATATACCAAGTATATAACAAAGGATGGAACTGTAGAAAGCCTAGAAATAGGTCTAAGGAGTCATAAGGAAAAAGGCCCTGCTAGGAATTGCAAGCCCTTAGCTCTTATGACCTGTGTCCTCATGAGAAAGAGCAAAAATATTGTTGGCTAGTCACAATTAGACATCACTGAAAAGATGGTGAGTGTGTACCTTACATTCTTGTTCTAAAAGCTGAAGGCAAGAGAGAAAGCAAATGCAGGCTTGCCCTAGCTCTTATTTCTCTCTCTTGACTGATCTAGGCAAGGTCATGTATACTGAAAATCCTCTTCTTTTTCCCAGTTTCTAGTGTGCATTATATGTACTAGCTTGAAAGACCAACTTTGTCAATCATTTTACACTATTGCCATGTGAGAGGACAGAGAGAGTAAAAGAATGGATCCCATATTATACATCATGGATATGACAGAGATGGAATGTCAACCTATATTTTCTAACTCCACAGTCAACACCAGAATTACTCATCCCACCATCCCATCAAATAATGACTTATAGGGTTAGACAGAGAGCTTTTCTTACAACAATCCTATGAGTTAGGTAGTACAAGGATTATTATTCCCATTTTATAGATATGGGAACTGAAGGGCACAAAGGATCTGCTAAAAGGGAGGAAGGGATATAGAAATGATATATTTCAAAGAAACAATAGAAATAATAAAATTTTAGATCTGAAAGAATCCTTAAAAGTTAGTTTGCTAAGCCTATCATTTTCCACACCAATAGAATGAGGCTCAGGAAAGTCAAATGTCTTAGGTGGCACAGCTAATTAATTATAGGACTGAAACCAGGATCCAGACTTTCTGACACTCAGGTCAATGCACTTTTCACTATGCTCCATTGTCTTTTATTTGGAAAAAAAAATCTGCTTTAGATGCTTTCCCTGAGGCCAGTACAATTTCACATTCATTCTAGAAATATTTATCAAGCCCTTAATAATTTATGTGTGAATATATTATATAAATCAACAAGTAGTTACTAAGTGCCTGGCATCATGGTAGGGCATAGGGATACAGATACAAAGAATGAAATTATCATTATTCTCAAGGAATTCACATTATTTTTTTTTGGAGGGCAGAATGCAAGGCAATTGGGGTTAAGTGACTTGTCCAAGGTCACACAGTTAGTAAGTGTCAAGTGTCTGGGGCCAGATTTGAATTCAGGTCCTCTTGACTCCAGGGTTGGTGCTGTATTCACTGTGCCACCTAGCTGCCCTTGGGAATTTACATTCTAATGAAGGAGTCAAGTACACGTATAAGCATATGTGTAATAAATATAAAGAGAAAAAAATGCCAACAAATACAAAAGAGTTAGCTATAAGTTAGAGAGGGATGGCACTAACAGTTTGAAGAAACAGGAAGGCTTCATATAGAAGGTGGTGCGTAAGTTGCAAATTGTAGGAACAGAGAGAATCTGTGAGATGGACATGAGAAGTGAATGAATTCTAGGCATGAGGGCCAGTCAATTCAGAGATACAGAGAAGGGGGATGGAGTGATATGTGTAAAGGACAGAGAGAAGGCTAATTTGGCTGGATTGTAAGATACTGGATAAAATTACAATCCAGGTGTCATCCTTGGCTCTTCAGTACCTCTCATGATCTCTTATCTAATCCATTACCAAGCCCTGTCATTATCACCTTGCAATATCTCTTGAAAATACCTTCTTTTTCCTTCTGATCCTGCCTGGTCCAGGGCCTCTCCCCTTCATGCTTGGATTATTGCAGTAATCTGCAGTTGGCTCTGCCTGCCTCAAGTCTTTTCTTACTGCAGTTCTCCATTATGCCACCAAAGTTATTTTCTTAAAGCACAGACCCAACCATGTCAACCCTCTACTAGTGGTTTTCTATCACCCCCATCATAAAACACTGTTTAGAATTCAAAATTCTTCATAATTTAGCCCCTTCCTCCCTTTTAGTCTTCTTACATCTTACTTGCTGCCATTCTTTGGGATGTCTACTCCAAGCATTCAAAGACTTTCCCTGGCAGAATGGGCACATGAAAATAATTCATTCCAATGGCTAAGAAGGTGACAAGAATAGATGTTGTGGAGCACTTAGAGCTTGGTCAAGCATTGAAGACCCCAAGGTCTTCCACTGCATCTGATGGGGTGCTTAGGTGTCTGTGCTTGAACTATGGTTTGCAAAATCGCATTTCTCTCTAGCCTCGTCTCCCTACCCCCAAAACACTGTCTCAGGCAGCTTCTCCCTAGCTCAAGGGCATCATGCCCTAACAAAATACTTATCTCTCTTCCTGTTACAGTGGTCAGCTGCATCTACAGGATTTGGTACTTTGACCCAATTGTGTACTGGCTGAAGCAGCTGTGTATGGGTATCTACCTATCACATATATTGTAGACTCAGTCATGTGTATATAACTTAGCTCATTATATCCATCCTGGATCCCTTGTTAGCTTGGGACATATGTATACTCCCAACATCCATGTTGTCAAACAAGACATTGATGGGTAACAAACTGAGCCCTGACTGCTAGTTGATTTAGTGATGTTTCAAGCCTAAAAACACACCTCCATGTAGCCCCGCCTTGGGCTACTTCCCAGTGAATTATGGTCAATAGGCCTGTGCAGTTGATGTTAAAAGTGCATGTTCCTAAGCAGTGACCACTCCTTAACTCTTCCCTAATTCTACCCTTACTCACCTAGTTAGCATAATTGGCACAGGTTATACTATGGATTATTTTATAAAAATATACCTATGACTCCTTTATGGTTGCAGATTCCCTAAGACCTCCTGCCTGCTGTATAGTGTAACAAAATTTTACCAACTTAATTCAGAATGCTTGAGCCAGGGAATTCATTCCAGACTGCCCACCAAGGGACTCTGGTCATTGAGATCCCTGAAACACCTATCCTCTGTCGTCATATCCTGGGTCATCACCAGTTATCTTGACTTTTGTTCTGCCACTGGACTTCAATGAGTCTGGAAGAGGGAGTGAGGCCATTGACTTTGCACAAGTCCACTTCCCTTAAATCCCAATCATTCTAAGTCAAGGCATCACCTTGATGACATTAGTTTTCTTTGAAAATGAAGAATGAACAACGGCAACAACAACAACAAGAAGTAGCTGACTTTCACTCTTTGATCCAATGATACTGGCCTACTGACTGTTCCATGAACAAGATACTTTACATCTCTGTTCCTGGCATTTTCTCTGGCTGTCTCCTTTGTCTAGAATGCTCTCTTTCCTTGTCTTTGTGTACTGACTTGCCTGTGTCCCTGTGCTTTTCCTGAGCTCCTACTAAAATCCCAACTTCTACAGGTAACTTTTCCCAATCCTTCTTAATTCTAGTTCCTTCCTTTTCTTATTTCCTATTTATCCTTTACATAGCATGTTTGTATGTATTTGCTTGTTGTCTGCACCTTAGACTGTAAGCCCCTTGAGGGCAGGGATGCCTTTTTGCCTCTTTTTGTAAACCTAGTGCCTACCACACTGCCTAGCACATAGTAGGTACTTAATAGATGTTTATTGACTGACGGACTTAACTGCTTCATACTTGAGGAGATACAAAGATACCTAAAACATGGCCCCCGTCCTCAAGGAGTTTATAATCTTGTAAGAGAGACATGATATGCACAAAAATGATTAGAACACAAGGGAGGATATTATAATTTTATATGAGGGTTACAGACAATAAATGACAGGATTTTAAAGGAAAGAAAACTAATTTTCCCTTAGGATATTCAGAGAGCCTTAATGAATAAGGTGAGATTGAACTGAACTGGAGAATCTATAGAATTTCAGTAGTCAGAGTTGATGATAGGGTTATTTCCCTTCGGAACAGGAAGACATAAGGAATGTTGGGGGGATGAATGGGATATTTTGAGCAGGGAGTTTGAGTGAAGGAATAACAAGGGGTAAAGATGAAAGGCACATTGGGGCCAGGCTGGGGAGGACCTTGAGAGCTCAACCAAGGAGTTTTGACATTTTGTGGTATGTAATGAGAAGCTGTGTTGACTTTTCGAGCAGTGTGTTTTGGTGGAAAGGGCTTTGCTCTTGTCAGAAAACTTGGGTTCAAATCCTGCTTCCAATATTTATTTTATGTGTAACTATGCGCAAATTACTTACTTTCTCTGGGTCTCAGTTTGCTGATCTGTTAAATAGGAGTAATTCTTGTACTGCTTCCTACCTTTCAGTTTTGCAGTGATAAAAGTAAACCTTGCATCACCATTGAAACGTGAGTGGTTTTTGTTACCAAGCAGGTGCTGATGACAGTATGTGTGTGAAAGGGCATAGGGAGACTGGAGTTGTAGAGGCATATGTGAAAGGGCATAGGGAGACTGCAGTTGTAGAGGCATTTACTCACAAAGTCAGTGATGCAGCTAAGTGTAGTCTTCAGCCACCTGATGCCCTCCACTCCCTCTTTCCTGGTTAGATTTAGATACTCCTTTCCCTTAACCCCCTGCCCATTCATTGCAATGTTTTAAACAACTTGAGGGAAATAATTAGCAACATGAATAGTCAGGGAGCTCCCAGATCCCACATTTTAAATGGGTGGACTTGCCACCAATTTAGCAGGGTCCTGAACAAGGTCACAAGAAGATGGCATTGGCTTCTTGGACTGAACCACTGAAGCACAGAATATGATCATAGCCAGAAAAAGAAATCTGCTTTTATAGGCTGTTAGATACCTAAATAGAATGCCTCTCCCCCCACCCTCTCAATTCCATTTCAGTCTACTTTTGTTCTTGAATTGAATGGTGGCTATTGAGGCTTTGTATTAGGGCTTTTGATGCTGACTTCATTACTGTGTGGTGAAACTCTGCAGCCTTGTCCAGATTACCCAAATAGGGGGTATGATCTTTGCATACCAACAGTTAGTCACATAGATAAATAAAATGAGCCAGGAGGACCAACTTTATTATTGTCTACACTTGCAATGAATAGTTAAACTGTATTTATTTTTTTTCTTTTTTGATGAACATTAAGGTGGAAATCAGTGAACCTGAATTTACTGATGAAAGTACATAATAATAGTAATAACTTGCATTTATATAATGTTATAAAGTGTGTAAAATACAAGTTTATTTTATAAACTTCAGTGGAGCTCAGATCTAACTGACTAATAATAACAGATTTTACATTTAAATTAATATATTATGACATATAAGAACCTACTCTTCAATTGCCTTAGAACTCAAGATGAGAATTAATAAGGTAATGAATCAAAGAGCAGATGGAGGGGCTGGGGATCTGGTGCAGTTGTTGACTGGTAGAGTGCTTTGTACAGTCCTCCCAACCTTACCTGTGTTACACAAGCTGGGAGGGGAAGAGAATAAGCATTTATATGATGCCTACTGTATGTCAGGCACTGTCCTAAGCACTTTTAACAAATATTAGCTCCTATGATTTTCACAATGACTCTGAGAGGTAGGTAGTGTTATTATCCCTATTTCACAATTAAGAAAACTGAAATAGAGGTTAAATGACTTACCCAGGGTTATAGTTAGTAAATATCTGAAGCCAGATTTGATCTTAGGTCTTCTTGACTCAAGACCCAGTGTTCTACTCATGAACTACTTGTAATATAATGCACAAGAAGGGCATCATTTAAAAATGTTTTGTTGTTGTTCAGTCATGTCTGACTCTTCATGATCCCTTTTGAGGTTTTCTTGGCAAAGATTCTGGAAAGGTTTGCCATTTACTTCTCCAGCTCATTTTACAGATGAGGAAACTGAGTCAAAATGGGTTAAGGAAATTGCACAGGGTCACAATAGCTAGTGAGTTGTCTGAGGCCAGATTTGAACTCAGGGAGATGAAATATAGTCTTCCTGACTCCAGGCCAGGCACTCTACCCATTGTACCACCTAGCTACTCAGAGTATTACTATCTCTGCTCTAGTGAGGCTCACATTAAACCTCATAGGACATTGAGAAAACTTGGACTACAGTTCAGGTTTTCAGACTTCTGCTGTAGTCTCCCGTGGTCTTTATCTTATAGCAGGGGTGAAGCAAGGCATGTGTACAACTTAGTCTCAAATAATCAAAATTAGTATAGCTCCTGGTATATATTAAGGGTTTAATAAATATGCATGTTTCCTACCTTATTTCCTTCAAATGGATCCATGATATCATTGATTGAGAAGTTCATTTCACCAAATTCAGGTCACAAATCATCTGTTCCTGATTATCCCGTGTGACTTTTGTCCATGTTCTCCCAAAGTTTGCCACAAGGTGTCTTTTCCAATGTGCTGAGGGTGAGGTTTTCTTCACTTTCTCCTGATATTGCACGTTATCACTGGAGCAGTCTGACAGTGACATTCTTTGTTCTCTCCATGCCCTAAGCTCATCACTTCCTTCTGTCATAAAATTCTTTCCATAACTTCTTTTCCTCTTCAAATTTCCTTGTTAGGCATGGGTCACAGTCTGCTCACATTTGTCATGCATTTCTCCAATGTGCTCCATGTGACATTTATCTTTAATACTTTAGAAGTAGTGGTTTTCCCTGTCTTAATATTATATATTAATATTTGTACTGAAAGGATGGGTCTTTGCTTTCTTAGGATGTCTAGGGTAAGCAAAAGAGCTTTGAAATTTCCCAAAAGCAACACAGCCGGCTTTCCTCCTTTTTAGTTCTGAGACCACCTCACTGTCCATCATATTGTCTGTCCCAGATATAAAAACTTGGACAGATGTTACAGAGTTTCTGTCCAAATGGATGTTGAATTTTAGAAAACAGTCTTCATGCTCTTGGTCTTTCTTATGTAGATGGACAAGCCAAACTCCTCTGGGTGGTTCTAGATCTGCAGAAGCTCTTCAAGATCCTGGGGCTTGACGCATTTAGTACAATATCATCCTCCAAAAGGGACATCTGGAGGCTGGGAGGGAGCCTTAGAGGCCATTTAATTTTAAAGATGAAGAAACAAAAGCCCAGAGCATTTCAGTGACTTGAGAGTCATATAGTAGGTTAAGTGCCTGAAGTAGGATTTGAACACAGGTCTTCCAGACTTCAACTGTACTGTTCTATCTACTATTCCATTCTGCTTCTCTTTGCCCTCCAGAAGAAATCTCTCCACAACTTTAGGTTTTGTGTTGTATCTCCTTCGTTACAGTGGCAAATCCTTACCTTTGGACAGCGTACATGTCCCTGTTTTTCAAAATCACACCCTTTGTAGTATTATTCTCCTTAGCCTTTGAGCCTTTGACATGCCAAATATGATATAAAATAGCTATGTACATGGACAGCAGAATTTCCTGGCATTAAAAACACACATTTATAAGCAATATCCTTGGGGTTGCCTCTACTTACCTCCCTCTTCCTTTTCCCTGTCCCCAAACATTTTGCATCCTAGGCAGCAGCCATCCTTGCCTAACTTTAGTTTTAGCTCTGGACCATACCATAACTTTGTTGTTCTGTGACTATTAAGGTTCCAAGCGCCCCTCAGGAATCAATTCCAGGTACAATCTCCAATCCACAGTCAGAGGCAAGAAAAATAAGTCCCAACTTGGTTATCTCCCCTTGGTAGGGGAAGTGAAGCCCTTTTCCTTTCGGGGGGACAAACACACTTGAGGGGAAAGATGGAGGGTTTATTAGAAGGACAGAGATTTATTAGCTTTCACTCTGGCCAGAGGGTGGGGGCCTGGAATTGCCTGGCTGCTTTTATCCTCAGTGCACAGTCCTGGTTCAGCTATAATAATGAATTCTCAAGGCATCCTCCAGGTACAATTAGCATTTGCTCATTAAGCCTCAAACATTGCCTTCAGGTACTCTATTCCACACTAATTGACCAAAATCACACTTCAGCTAATTTTCCCCCCAACAGAACATTTTTTTCCCCCAGAAGCCTCTTGATATTAGCACCATGAACTCTTTGCTTCACCGTCTCCTGTCCTTAATGAAAATATGAGTAATATGAGACTGCAAAGGTCTTGACCCAAATATGCTTAAATGATTCTTTTTGTTTTTAAACTAATGACTCCTTTAAATTATAAAGGAATGTGAGCAGGCCACCTGGCTAGAGAAGAAAGTACATGTTAATAGTGGGGAATCTAAGTGGTGCAGTGGATAGAGTGCCAGGCTTGAAGTCAGGAAGACCTGAGTTTAAATCTGGCCTCAGATGCTTTCTAGCTATATGACCCTGGCCAAGTCACTTATCCCTGCTTGCCTCAGTTTCCTCATCTGTAAAATGAGCTGTAGAAGGAAATGGCAAACCACTCCAGTATCTTTGCCAAGAAAACCTCATGGATAAAGTCCATAGATTTAGACATAGAGATTGGATTGGATGACTGAAGAACAAATCTGTGACTCCATATCCAGCACTCTTTCCATTTGATCACTGTTGCCTATCACACAGTAGGAACTTAATAAATGTTTATTGAATTAAAAACAAAAACAAATGATTCCTTTCAAATACCATTACTTTTGCACTGATTCCTTTTGCCCAAGATTTGCTTGAAAAAAAAAGATTTTGTTCGTTGATTCAATTCCATTCCAACCCACAAATATATTTATTCAGTGCTTGTTATGTGTAAAGCACTATGTTGGCAGCTAGAGATTCATAGCTAGAGGCAGGACCATCACATTGGAGCAGGGAGGGGCAATAGAGATCATTTCGGGCAATTTCCTTATTTTACAGAGCCCAAGGTGCAGGGAGTTTAGTTAAGGTCACATGGCTAATAAGATCAACATTTGTTGCTGGGTTTTTTTTTTTCTTATGACTCCATTTAGGGTTTCCTAGGCAAAGATACTGAATCAGTTTGCCATTTCCTTCTCCAGCTCATTTTACAGATGAAGAAAATGAGGTAAACAGTGTTTACCCAGAGTCACACAAGTAGTAAGTGTGTGAGGCCAGATTTGAACTTGGGAAGATGTCTTCCGGATTCCAGGCCAGCCTTTTATCCACTGTATCACCTAGCTGCCCAAGATGAACATAGACCTTCCTTCTCTGAGAAGCTTAAACCTGAGATGCACAGGCAAAGATGATCAAATCTGGGCATTTTTCAGTTTGTTGTATATTTTCACTAGGCATGAAGGGAAGATAAATACACATCTCACCAAGTTCAGACTGATCCTCACTTTTCTTTCTAATCATTGTTAGACAGGAGGAAAGGAAGAATTGGTGCTTAAAGGTGAGAAAACTCAGGGGCTAGTGGGATGGAGACCTGCTGAAACATCCTTTTTTGTCTGGGGCCAGGTTGGTGGTGAGTGAGCAAAGAGTGGGAGGAATTATTACAAATTAGGAGAGCAATTTCTTCATTTCACCTTCTGCCTCTTTTGTGAGGCTTCCTTTTTCCTCTCCAATATGATATTTCTGACTATCTGGGTGAGTCTTTGGAAACAGGGGCAGATAAAAACAGTTATTGTTTCAGGCTTAATTTCTTTAAAGATAGTTTTCCAGTCTTATAGAATACAAATAGTGCTGCTATCAGAGGGGGAGAGTTACTTAGCCATGACTAAGCTGTATGTTTGAAAGCCAGGGGCCTGACTAATCCAGAGTGTTGAACAGATGTAGTAGAGATAACGTGAATCTAAACAATTAGGGGCCCTCACTGTACTGCTGATAAGTTATTAGGTCTAATTTTGTTGCTTTTGGACCTGGGATGGCTTCTTCCTATGGTCTAGGAAGTGTTGTTCTTGTTGTTCTTAAATCAAAGATGGGGAGTCCAGCTAGGGTGTTGGGTTGAGGTGAACCAGGGTTTGTTAACCAGCTGTACCCAATTCTGCCACTTCTGGTAGATCAAATTATGGCTGAAGTTTGATTTATGTTTTCTTCTTGGAGTGACTGCAGCTCTAGTCTCTATAACAATGGTGGTAGCTTGTGAGTAAGTAGCCTTTTCTGAGCCAGCAGTGTATGGAGAGAGCACACTACTAGTAATCAGGCGAATGGTATCCTAATTCCAGCTACCTTGTATGCCTAACCTCTGCAAGCCTCAGTTTCTTTATTTGTTAAACTGGGTTTAGAATGTCTTCCATACCCACCTTATTGAGTTTCTTTGGGCATTAGAATGATATTTTAGGATTATGGAGTTGGTAGGGACCTTTGAGTTGTCTGATCCCATTCCCACATTTCAAGATGAAAAAACTGAAATCTTTAGAGGAAGAAGTTACTCACCCAAAGTCATACAGCTAGCTAGTGGAAGAATTTGGACTTGAACCCAGGCCTTTTAACTATAAATCCTAGATGTAAGCCTTAAAAAGTTAAAAACAGAAAAGAGATGCAAAATGTTTGTTGATGATATATGTTTTGGTGCAACTACTATTTAATAAATAACTGAAAATATATAAATTTTCTTGTAGGAGAAAGAAAGTGTAGCCTGGAACTTCAAACTCTAGCTCAAAGATGGCAGATCTAATAATCCCAGGAGTAATCAGAAGAATCTCTTTTTTTTACTCTTTCTTAGGAATATATGAAGGAGGTTCTGTCTCAGGCTTCTTGCGCCAGAGGCTGCAGGCCCTGGCTATTTATCTGGTGCTGCACTGATGTTGCCCTGAAGTCCACAGGGGACCCTTTTGTCTGGTGCCTGCCGAGAAGAGTGGGGTGTTTCTGTGTTTCCCTGGGCTTACACTGAAGCATGTGGTGGTCTGGCCCCTGGTGGCTGCCTGTTTGCTCAGGGCTATGCTGAAACACGTGGTGGTTCTCAGAGCTGGAGTCTGCCCATTCCCCTGGCTATGTGGAGGCACATGTGTGTGAGGCAGGGGGTTGGGGGCGAGGATCCTGGTGCTGGTGTTTGCTTGCTCTACTGCACTGGGACTCAGGATCTCCTGCAGGTTTGCTGAGGTGGGGCTTGCTGGGATGCTTCCCATGCCCCTTTGTGTTTCCCTTCAACCCAAGTGAGACAGACCTCTTTTGCCAATCTTCCAATCTTGAAACTTGGGCTAAAAGATTGTTTCACTCTGTCTCTTTTACTAGTTCTGCTATTGCTGGATTTGTTCGGGGGGCAGTATTCTGTGGTTGTTTGGGGCTGAATATAGAAGAATTACAGTGATTTACTATTTACTCTGCCATCTTGGCTCCCAGAAGTCTTATCTAGTAAGTTTCTGAGGCAGAATTTGAACCCAGGTCTTTCTGTCATCAGATCTAGCATTCTACCAAGCAAGTATACCACCTAGCTGCCTCAACAACCCATGTATCTTTTTGCTTTTATTTTTTCTTTTTAACAGAAAAGAGGGTGGTATATTTTAACATCATAAGTCTGCAGCCATCACTGGCTGTTGTACTTGACCTCAAACTCCCAAACTTGTGTCATAGCATCCCATTCTGTGCTATAATCTACTAGATGGCCTTGAAGGACTTTACTAGCTCCAACTCACTAATCTATCTGAAACTTTAATTTAAATTCTATTTAAAGTTCTTTTCTCCAGGAAACCTCTTGTTACCTATAATAACTTTTCCTCTCAGACCTCATTTAGCTCATTAGAACATCCTACATCATGAGGCAGTGTGATATAGCTGATTGTAGGCCAGCCTTGGTGTCAGGAAAAATCTGGGTTCAAGTCTGCCTCTGCTACATAATTGGTGGTATGACCCTGGACAAAGTCATTGGACATTGTATTTTATCTCCAGTGCTTAGCATAGTGTCTGGCACATTGTAAATGCTAAATAAATGCCTCTTGACCGACAAACTTAACATTTCAGTGACCTTGACAACTCTCTAAAATTATAAAATAAAGAAACAGTTGCTTATCTTCATGCTTAGAGGGTATTCTCATCAGGGGCTCTCGACACTCATGAAATCACAGGTCTAGACCTGAAACTCTATCCACTTGCTTGGACAATGCTTCTCTAGATGAAGTTTAATGCCAGCTGGGAAGGACATGGTTTCATCTACTGTGGCAGCAAGTTAAAGTAATGGTGCAGGGATTAAAAACTAGCATGTTGTATTTCCTCCACAGTACTGCTGCTAACATCGTGTAGCCTTGTAGGGAAGCTGGAGGAGAAAGGCCTTCACTCTCATAGTGTACCAGCTGTTTCTAGGATGCTCATGAAAGGATAATCTTCCATGGCAAATCCATGAAAACAAATAAACCAAAGGAACTGAGTGACGAGGCCTGAAAAGAAGTCTGAAGATGAAAACCATTGCTCTGTCATTCCATCCTTTTATTCAGCACCCACAAGCCCTAGTCCCCTCACTGTGAGGCATGATATAGGAGATGATGTACTGGAAACACCTCTTCTTCTGGGATGACATTACTACCCATTAGTAGGCAGTGTGGACAGTTCCACTAGCCAGTGCCAGAAACTGAGGATCGTGATACAAGGAGACAGGACATTGCTGTTTGGTTCAGACAAAAATTTTGGACTCTTGTTCTTGGTAGAAATTTCTAGTGGGATGCATCAAATGTAGTGGTTTATCAAAGCCTTGAACTTGTTTTTTCATTTTCGATTTTATTTTGAGTTTTTAGGTTCCTATGGTTTATGCTTGTTTGTGTAAGATTATATAGGATCAAGACAACATACTTGAAGAGAGTCTTAGTGTTTGTACCTACACATAGCTTCAGTACAAGAGTAGAATGAAGACGAGAAAAGACATATAGGATTGATCAAAGGATCACAGGGGTAGAGTTAGAAGAGAACTTAGAGGTCGTCCATTCTAACCCTCTTATTTTTACAGATAAGGAAACTGAGGCACATAATGATTAAACAGTTTTGCCCAGGGTCACACATGAGGGTCTGAGGTAGGATTTCCAGGTCTTCCTGATTCCAAGTCCATAAACGAGTGCAGGTCCTGACTCCAGAAGTAACTCAGCCAATCCCACTTTTAGTCTTCTGATCTCATTATTAGGGTTTCTTATTCCACATGGATTAGTATGTTTGCAAACCATCACAAAAAAACAACAACAACAAAACAAACAAACAACACAACACAACCAAAACCAAAAAAAGCCCTTTAGCTTCCTTTAACTACGTCAATGAAAAAAAAACCTGTTTGCTCAGGGCTGTGTGTGTGAGGCAGGGGTTGGGGGCGAGGATCCTGGTGCTGGCGTTTGCTTGCTCTACTGCACTGGGACTCAGGATCTCCTGTAGGTTTGCTGAGGTGGGGCTTGCTGGGATGCTTCCCATGCCCCTTAAATCTGTGGGCTCTCTGGGGGTTAGGCTGTGGGGGGGTGAAGTTACCCTTCTGGAAGCAATTGTGTGTACAGTTTCATTATCCTGTGCTAGGCAAAGATGAGGATCCACTTAATGGAAGGGAAACAAATGTGCATGTCGTCTTATGTCCTTATTATATGAGTTTGTCCACTAAATTTGTTTGCATGCCATCACGAAATCTTAGAGATATTTAGTGTAAGAGAACCATGGAGAGCTTAGTGTAAGGATTTGTCTAGATTGTCAAACTGATATAATAGAATAGAGAATAAATATTCCCTTTTATCCAAGAGGTTACCAGCTGTGGTAGATCAGCAGGGCTAGAACTACATTCAGGTAGAGTAGATGACCTACCACACAGTTTTATTTGAAGAGCTCTCAGTAGAATCCTGTACCCAAAATATCTTCCTTATTTGTCCATCACAGAGACAGCAATTCCCACTATTTGGATCACTCTGTTACATAGCATTAGATAGAATTAGAAGACCTGTGTTGGACTTTGGCTCTATGTACTCCCTGTGTCTCCTTGAGCAAGGCTATTTTCTCTTTCTTCACCTATTAAGTAGGCAGGTTGTCCTAGACCTAGGTGATCTCTGAGGTTCTTCTTCCGTCTCTAAATTCCATAATTCTAGGATTTTTTGTTTCTAGAGCAGAAGTTCTTAAGCTAGTTTCCATAGATCCTGAATGGGTACATGGATATATTTTAGGTAGTCTGTGAACTTGAATGAGAAGAAATTTAAATATTTATTTTCACAAATAATGAACTGAAACTAATATTTCTTCAATTATTTAAGAATATAATTTTTGAGAAAGAGTCTATAGGTTTTTGCCAAAGGAGTCTGTGACAAAAAAAATAGTTAAGAATGCTTGCTCTAGACTAGAGGGATGTAAATTGTACCTGTGTTAAGGTATGACTCTTAATTGAGAGAGTAACATATTTATTAGGCCAACACATTAACAAAGCATAGCTTACCTTACTACCATGTGCTTCTAGGTATACCATGAATGTCTAATTTTCAAAAGTGAGAATATAATCAAAATACACTTAACATTAGAATTTTATTGAATATGCTTTAATCTGTCTTAAGTGGTTTTGAAGGCACATGCACAGATTCCCAAAGTGGGCAATACTGCTCCCTCAGAGGTGCTGGAATAATGAGGGTGTCGGTGGTAGTTTCCTCAGGTGCAATTAGGGGGTGATGACTAAAAATAAGGAGGTGGTAGAAGCATAAAGAAATAAGAAAATTTTGAAAAAAACGGTCATACATTTCATCTGTTATGTAACAGAGTTAAAGTTATAGTTATTACATTCTTTTCCAAATAAACACACACAATGCAAGTTATAAATGATTAGTGGTAAAGTCTGCCAACAGGTCTTAATAAGCAAGTGTTGGAGTGTTGGCAGGTGAGCATGTTGTGTTGCTGGGAAGTCTAGCATGCATTGGTAGGAATATGTTCATGGAATGGCTTGTTTACAGTATGATACTATACAGTTACATGATGCAATATTGCATCATCAAAATTTCAATGCAGGAAAAACACCACAAATTTACAATGGATTATTAAATTTAAGATGTCATTTAAAAAATTTTTATATTTTTCTGAAATAATGCAAATTAAAAAAGAAAAAGACTTGTTAAAGGGTTAAAGAAAGTAGATTTCCAGGGGGTGCAGAGTAATTTTTTTTGAAAGGGGCAGTCAGCCAAATAAATTTGGCTACCTCTGCACTAGAGGATCTTGTGGTTCCTGGAGGTCAACTTTATTAATCCCAATTATCTGTTATGGAAAGAGGTTCCAGTGAATAGATAGCTATGTGAATTGAATGTTGCTGACAAGAAGATTGTATACACATGACTGCCTTATATCCTCTTCTTTTCCATATTTTGACTGGTCAGGATGTGTAAATAGAAACAAACTCTGTTTAGCATTTAAAACTGTTCACAATCTGACTCCAAACTACATTTCAAGACCTATTAAATATTCCTCCTCTTATCATGCTCTATCTTATTTTCAGTCTCCTCAGGTAAGAAGAGGAGTCAAATGTTCCTCTGACTTTACTACACTTTGTACTTTCTATCCCCTGCTGGGCCCACCTCCTTCTGCCTATCAGATCTCCCAACTGGAATATGTTCTTATGTAAAGAGAATCAAACTTCCTTTTGACTTCAGACCTTTGCCATACCTTTCATTTGAGGGAAGAGAAAAATGAAAGTTGGTGGGGAATGAGACCTCTTTCCCCTGACATGTTTTCTCTATCTCCTGATATACCTTTTCCTGCCTGATCTTTTTCCTTTGGAGGGAAGAAGAACAGGGAATCAGGACCTTTCATCTGATCATCTGACCATGTGCCTTCCATCTCATATTACATTCTTCTCCAGTCTGATCACCAGCTTCCTCTGAGAAGAGAAGTGACATCTTCCACTTAGCAATAAACATTTTTGTTTCTTGACATACTCTGAACATCCCAGTGATTCTGAACCCCTATAGGTCTTCATTCAAATTGCTTTTCCCATCTCCCACCATCCAGTTCCTTATTTCCATCCCCCTCAACCTCCTCATCCCAAAGTTCCAACCAAACACTACCTACACCTTCCACTGTGCCCTCTGGAATAGGGCAACACTCTTCCTTTCATCCTAAATCTTTTCCTTTCCCACTTCTTCCAACCTTCTTGGCCACCCTTTATAGTACAAACTGTACCTTCACTAATTCCCCTCATTTCACTGGTGAGGTGAGGGAGTTGGAATACTCCTTGTTCCCTAATGCCACTTCCAGGTTCTCCTTCTATCACCATTACTCAATAACCTCTTCTCCTTTGATGTTTATGCAATTCATGTCTACCACATAATCAAAGTTCTGGTAGCTATTTTCTGTAGACCTCCATGTCATTCCTTTGCCTTCTTCAACAATTTTGGTGCATAACTCAATTTTCTCCTCCTCTGCCCCCAAAACTTGTGCATTCATATTTAGGAACTTCAACATGCACATCAACTCTCCTTCAAACACCCTAACCATTCAGTTCCTCAATCTTCTCACTTCCCATGTCCTATTCCTCCACCCCACCATAGCCACATAGAAAGATGGTAATGTCCTTGATCTTGTCATCCTTCATAAATGTACCATCTTTATATTCAAGAATTCTGAAATTCCCTTATCTGACTATAATCTATTGGCTTTTCATTTCTCCCTCTACTTTCCCTTATGAAACCATATTCTTTGTCTATACCATGACCTCCAAACCCACATCTCCTTAATTAATTCCCAGGTCATCATCCTTGAACTTGCCATTCTCTTCCTCTTTT
Source organism: Pseudochirops cupreus (assembly GCA_028627135.1). Lineage (NCBI taxonomy): Eukaryota > Metazoa > Chordata > Mammalia > Diprotodontia > Pseudocheiridae > Pseudochirops > Pseudochirops cupreus. The sequence goes on along the minus strand of CM053581.1, from coordinate 511,803,309 downwards.
CCCCATCTTGACTCCTTGGTGAATCATTTCAACTCTACAGTGTCCTCTGAGTCACTTGATTCTTTAGCTCCTTTATCATTTTGCCAGTTAGACCCTGCCAAGCCTCACCCTTGGATCACTCCCTCCCATCTACCACCTTAGCTCCTATGTACATGATACAGAAAGAAGCAATAATTCTAACTGGCTACACTATAAATTCAACTGAGCCCTTGCTGCTGGTAGGCAATCTTTCTATACTTGCCTTATAAACTCACTATCTCACTCTCTACAGTGTCTTTTCCTAATCTTTTCATCTGTTTCCTACCCTTGCATGGCTCCCTTCTTCCCATCCTCTCAGCTAACATCCTTATCTCATTTTCTACAAAAAAAATTGAGACCGTTTGCTATGGACTCTTTCTCCGCCCCCCCCCCCTTCCTGATCTCTTATTCATACCTTCTGCCACTATCATCTTAATTTGTATATCGAGTGATGAGGTGGTCTTGCTCCTTACCAAGGCTAACCCCTCAACTTGCTCAAGTGATCTCATTCCTTCTTGTCTCACCCACAGATTACTCCCTATGTCATCCTCATCAATCCCTCCCTGTCTGCCGGATCATTCCCTACTGCCTACAAATATGCCCACATTTCCTTCATTCTCAAAAAGCCCTCACTTGATTCTTCCATTCCCACTATAATCTTGTATCTTTTTTGCCCTTTGTGGCAAAACTATTTGAAAAAGCTATTTTCAATAGGTACTTTCATTTTCTTTCTTCTCAGTCTCTTAACATCTTACAATTCAGCTTCTGGTTTTATCATTCCATTGAAATTACTCTTTCCAAAATTACCAATGATAATTTAGCTGCCGAATTCAATGATTTTCTTTCAGTCCCCATTCTCCTTGATCTCTCTGCAGCCTTTGACCCTATTGAACACTTTTTAAATTCTTGATTTTCTCTTTTCTATGTTCTGTTATGTTCTCTCTTCTCTTCTCTCTCTATGCTACTTCACTTGGTGATCTTATCAACTCCCATGAATTTAATTACCATTTTCCACCTTCCAATTTTCAAATCTAATTATCCTGCCTGAAACTCTACTGACTTCCAATCTCGAATCTCCAACTACTTTTCAGACATCTGTAAATGGATGTTCAGTAGATATCTTAAACTCAACATGTACAAAATGGAACTTGTTATCTTTACTCCTAAAGTTGAGGACCTAAACCCTCCCTCTCCTCTACCTTCCTTATAACTTTAGAGGGCATCACCATCTTCCCAGTTTTTCAGGCATAAAACCTGAGTCATCCTAGACTTTCACTATCTTTCGTGCCCATATCCAATCTTTTGCTAAGACCTGTTAATTTCACCATTCTAACATCTCTCTACTATATTGCCTTCTTTCCTCTGACATTACCATCACCTTGATGCAGGATTTTATCACCTAATGCCTGGATTATTGCAATAACCTGTTGGTAGGTCTGCCTGCTTCAAATTTATCCCCACTCCATTCATCCACTAAAGTGATTTTCCTGAAACTCAGTTGATTGATTATCATCTAGCCAAACTGGTCTTCTTCCTGAGGCAACTAGGCATATAGTAGACAGAATTCTGGACCTAGAATCAGGTCCATTCACTTCCCCTGCCCCCTGCCCCCAACTCAACAAACTCAAATGATTCTCTATCACCTCCAGGTCAAATACAGAATCCTCTGGTCAGTAATTAAAGTCTTTCATAATCTAACTACTGCCTACCTTTTCAATCTTCTTCACCTTAATCCTTACCACATACACTTTAATCCAGTGACATTGGCTTCCTTGCTGTTCCATGAACATGATACTCCATCTCTTAGTTTCTGGAATTTTCTCTGGCTGTTCTCCATACCTAGAATGCTCTTCATCCTCATCTCTGCCTACTGGTTTCTACTTCTAACCCTGTCTTTCATCAAGTCCTAAATAAAATCCCATCTTCTATAGGAAACCTTTCTCTTTAATTCTAGTGACTTTCCTCTGCTAATCATTTTCTATTTGTCCTGTATATAGCTTGTTTGCATATATTTGTTTGTTGTTTCCACCATTGAGTCCTGAGATCCTTAAGGGCAGAGACTGTCTTTTGTTCCTTTTCGTATCCCCCGTGTTTAGCACAGTGACTAGCATATAGTAGTTGCGTAGCAAATGTTTATTGATTGCTTGTTCATCATCTAGCTAAACTGGTCTTATTACTGAGTCAGCTAGATTGTGCAGCGTATAGAATTCTTGATTTGAAGTCAGGAAGATCTGAGTTCAGATCCAGTCTCAGACACTTAATAACTCTTTGATCTTGTGTAAATTACTTTCCTCAATCTCAATTTCTTTTTGTATAAAATGGGGAGAATAATAACACTAGTTGATCTTTAAGATAATTTCTAGATCTAACATTCTATGACTTGATGATTCAATAATACTTTCCATGTATTTGAGCGTTGAATTAGAACATATCCTCTGGCTTCCTGGTTGTGGCAAGTGAGTCTGAGATAAGTGAATCAATCTGAGCACCTGGTAGAGCACCAAGTTCTAGTTAGAATAAGTGTTTCCCAACAGAATATGATTTCAAAGACATCTTTTCCTTTTTAAAAAAACTGATATATGATCCCTCTCAGGTGACCCGATTCTTCCTTTTATAAAGAGAGATGAAGCTTCAAAGAAAAGTGCTTCTGATGTTTTGATATTTGAGATCAGAGCCTCTCTGGAGAGGAGATCATTTCTAAGTTAAGAAGAAGAGCCCTCTTAGAAAGGGGTTGGTATGGTATAAGGTTTGCTTTCTCTTTAACTTTTTATGCCTAGTCTTATTTCCAACATAGACATTCAAGAACTGTCCAATGCTGGTTGCTACTTTCCATCATGGCAGGAATGCACGAACAGGGTGATATATTTGTGTACCCTAAGTCATGGATCAAAAGTAAATGGATGGCTATGGAGTTTCAGAGTCTCTAAACTAGGAACTTTGAGTTTATGCTTTAAGCTTTCAGTTTTTTCATGGAAGTCATTTAAACATGAACTCATTTAAAAATTTTAATTTTAAAGTATAAATTGACTAATACCATGAGGAGGCCAGTGAATAAAGGACTTAGTTCAAGGAGCAAGAGAAGAGAAGGATTCAAAATGTTCGTATTGCATGGCTCTGTCTCTGAGGGTTAACGGAAGAGTATAGCATTAGGAATGGATATAGTGTTCTATGACATATATTCACTTTGCTCAGGGCAATTTGCGGTTTTTATTAAAATTTTCTATAGTCTTAGATGTAGAGTAATTTTTCCTTATTTGTCTACCTTTCCCTTCTTTTTTCTCTTTCTTTCCTCTATTTTTTCCTCTTTCCCTCTTTTTTATACCATCTTCTTTCCTTCTTTTAATTCTCTTTTTCTCATTTATTCCTTTCTTTTGGTTTCTCTGTTTTCTCCTCTTTTTCTTGCTTGCCTTTTCTTTTTTTCCTCTCTCTTCTTAACACTTCACTCTATTTCCTTCATTTTCTTTCTCTCTCTGCTTTCTCTCTCTTTCCATTTTTTCTGTCTTCAGTTATTGCTATTGCTGAACACTTTCCTCTTGCAGTAATAATTACAGGAAACCTGTGATTCTTTCTTATTCTACCAGAAGTGAAAATTTTAATATTTCATTAAATTTAGGGTGAGTCAGTGACACTTTCTTAAAATGTGAGAAAATCCAATGTTATAACTAGGGTTAGTGGTTTTCCCTAAGGGTGCCAGGGTATGAGGACTGTCAACAAATAGGAAAAACTGAACTCAGAAAGAATCAAGGAATAAGTAGTTAAAATTGGAAACCTACCAGAGAATAGGCCTCCTCTGTCCCCTTCCCTACTTCTTCCATTGGTTCAGTTTCCCCAGCTTTCTAGGCCCTTCCACTATGCTTAAGTGGTGGTCTCTCCAGCAAGGTCTTCATGAATCCTCCCTCCAAGTGTCTCACCAAAAATGGAACTTGTCTTAAAACTGATTTAAAGGAATATTTCATAGCAACTTGGTCCAAACATATTTGGTGCCACTTGTTTTAGATAAGTGACATTTATGTAGCACTTTCCAATTTGTAAAGCACCTTAGCATATACTATGTCATTTGAATCTCAGTAACAATGTTAGTTATTGTTATCTTAATTTTGTAAATGAGAAAATTGAGACTTAGAGAGTTTAAATGACTTACCTATAGTCACACAGCTAATAAGTTTGAGGGACAGTAGCCACCTCACTATCAAATACTGTTTCTAGTAGTTGAGTTCAGTATGGTAGTGACTAGTAACTAGGTAACTAGCCTCTTTACTGCCCCTAATGTTTGAAGAGTAAAAAACAAAACCCACCATAATGGATGTAAAATACACTCAGGACTTCTGCCTTTGTCTAGTAAGCCTGAATTAAAAGTTAGATTCAATCAATAAAATGTATTTTTTTTATTAAATACTCCATTATAATATAATAGGGCAATAAATACTGATAAAAGTGTTCCCAGTGAGTAATTCCTTTTAGAGTAATGACTATTTGATTATAGAATGATTTGGCTTTTAATTTACACCAGCACTTAATGTGTTCCTCTGTTAACTTAATATTCTCCAAGTGGTAAGTGCAGTCCCGCCAAAAGACAATGATGAATGTATGCTACAGAGGGAACTTTATTCTTATAGCTCCTTGATTGGGCCACTTGAAGGTGCCACTGTGGGTAGGATTGCACTCATTGTAGAGTATAACCTTCAAGCCTGGCATTCTTAAGGCATATGGAGGGATGTAGGACCTGGGTTAATTTATGATCTCCTTCCTTTAACACATTTGCTTAGGTGATATGCATGGGCAGCCATGGAGGGGAAAGGAGGGCACAGAACCTGCAGGTGAGGGAGGGAGGTATGCATCAGAGTGAGCCCCTGAAATCAGAGATGGGTTTTTCTCCTTTCGGATTTTCCACGGTACCTTTCTTCGTACTGGGCACAGAGTAAATCCTTACTAAATATTTGGTGATTTTTCTTTAAGCATGAAAATAAGATGCACTCTAAGAATTTGTTTTAGTCCCAGTTAATGTCTAATACTGAAAAGTTATCAGAAACTTATCATTCAGTATGTTTGATTCCCCTCACTGCACCAGTAGACATCACTTTCCATACTCTTGGCGGATTTGTTTTGGACAGTAGGTGTAAAGAGAAAATAAAAGGAAATTTCTTAATGCTTCCACAGTTCATTTTCAAGAGCCTATAAACAAAAGGTTTGAGGAAGTAGGAGGATCACTGATACTGAGTGTCTTGGGCTCGTTCATATTTAGTTTAGGGGAGGTGGAGATATTTTTTTCATCAGTTTTATAAACCTCCGTTTGGATGAACCAGTCCATCCTTTGGGAAACTTCTAGTGTACTATGGGAACATGGGGAAATGAAAAGGCAGGTAAGGATATAAGAAGTTTGTAATGTCTGTGATAGACTGGGATTTTTCCTCTTCTCTCCTTTGTTGTATGGGGCCTTGGCTGGAAGACCTCTGGGGAATGCAGTCTGTTGTTCTGTATTGTAATGCTAGAAATATTCTAATTCTTGACATGCAGGACCTAGGAGCACTTTAAGAACATCCAACATTCTGACTTATTTGTCCCCATGTAGGTGGAGCCTAGGAATGTCAGTGGTCAGTACATGGGAAGCTCTCAACCACTAAAGATGACCATGATCTCCTCTTATGCACTCAGACTCATAAGATTCCTTAAACTTAGAGCAGGTTTTATTTACACAATAAGGGTATAATAAGTACTCACACCTGAATCCATAGTGGGTCTGGAGACCATTTCCTTCCATATATAGAGGGCCACTGTCTCCCCTCAGGTACCCCTAAAGAACTCATAGCTTATAATACTGCCCTAGGTAGGGCCCTCAGAAAGGGGAAAAGATTTAGTAGAGAGTCAAGAGATTCCCCCCACGGGGGGTGGGGGGTTGGGGGGGTGGACATCTACAGCCTCTGAGCAGCTCAGAGGAAAAGTACTCAACATTTCCTCCTTTTCATTCATCATTTGCATCTTTTTACCCCTTTGTCAACCTCTCCTCCAATCTTTGCTCATCCACCTTTCCACTTCATTGATCTTTCACTGACTTCTCTGTTGGTGCTCTGTCACTCTGCTGCCACTGACACTCATTTCTGGCTAGTATTATGAGACCATCTGGTCATAATGATCACTATTAATATCCTTAGTTTGCCTGTATTCCTCCGACTTCCTCCTGTTTCTTCTTTTCTTCAGCAACTGGAGGGAATGGGTAGTAGTATTATAGTTCCTTCACGGCTTTTTCATTGTCTGGGGGCAGAATGCCCCCAGGGCATTTTGGTGATTGGGCATATTCTAGGCTTTGGAAACTTTCTGCCCTTTGCTTGCATCCCACAGTCCTGCCTCCTATATAAAGGGTTTCCTCAGGTGGCTGTGCATAGTATCTTCTATTCACTCCCCTTGACCAAATCCTGGCCAAGTTAGGATGAGTTTTTAGTGCCTAGGTGGTATGGTACCATTCTGGGGCTTGGATTTGTTCTCACACTTACTTACCTTTTCCTTTGTTCTTCCTATTATTCCATTTTTGTATGGCTGTGACAGGCTACATAATTTGTCTCATATGGCTTCTCTGAAGCTTCTACAGAAATCATAGAAGGTGGGGCAGGAGGCAGAGGGTCTAAATGGCTATTGCATGCATATGCTCTTTCATTGTTTACTCTAGAACCCAACACTCTAAGTCTCCCATTCCTAGCTGTTGAGATGCTCAATGACCTTGTTAGATCACTGACTACTTCTTTCTTTTCCCTGGACCCTCAATCAACAGATTTCTTTCTCATCTTTTTCTAGGGCCCCACCTAGTTCTTTCAGTAGATTTGGGTTTGGCTTAGAGGAGTGCAGGGCAGCCCTGGTGTAAATAGCAAAGATTCATTCATTTTGGGAGTTTCACACGGTCCACAGTTACCTCCAGATCCAGGATATATGGCACAGGTATGCAAAATGGCATTTAAAAAGTCATACAGTTATAATGAATCTGAAAGATAAGGTCACATTTCTGATATCTCTTACACTATTAAGCAATTACTATGTGCCAATTACTAATACAAAAAAAAGGTAAAAAAAAGTCCCTTCTCTCAAGGAGCTCACATTCTCACAGGCAGAAAAAATATGAAAATAATGAGGTACATATAAGACATAGATTAGATGGGAGGTGGTTTGAGAAAGGAAGGCACTAACTGCTTGGGTAGGTGGGTGGGAGATCAGGAAAGGCCTTCTATAGAAGGGGGCATTTAACCTGAGTCATGAAGGAAGTCAGGGAAACTATGAGTCAGAGGTGAGGAAGTAGGGCATTCCAGGCATGGGGACCAGCCAGTACAAAGCTACAGAGGTGGGAGACAAAATAACACGTAGGAGAAACAAGTAGGTCATTGCCTCTGGATCATAGTGTGTACTGTTTCCCCCTGCATAATGTATGATCCTTGAGGGAAAGGGCTGATTTGCTTTTTGTCTTTGTATACCCCATGGCCCAAAGTGCTTAGTATACTGTAGCTGCTTAGTAAATGCTTATTGATTAGATAAATGATCTACTCTGACTGATCTCAATCTTATCATCAGGGAAGATTGCTTAGTAGGGGGATATCTTTGTGACAGCAGATGGTATTTTAGGTGATAGAAACACTTCCTGCTTGGTATTTATCTGCTACATCTGTCTTAAGCACATAAGGACTCTGAGTATATATGTCTCTTCTAGTTTTTCACTTCTTCCTTTCAGTCAAAGATGGGTGATGTCCTTGATGTTCCTGGAGATTGGCTTGATGTATCACACTCAATAGGCCATTCTCCATTGACATGTGAAATGAACCCCCCCCTTTCATAATTAGAGCCCGTCATTAACGGAAATGTCATTGACTTTTTGGCAGCCAAATTGTGACAGTACAATTGATTTTCAGCTTGTCTGTGGATGATTAAACTCAGTGCTGATAAGGCCAACTAGTACGATTTGTGGCTACTGACAATGTTGTGTTCTTAGGATGCTGAGTGGCTTGATAACTATTCTGTGTAACTACATGTCATCATAGCCCATTCTCTTAGGTGAACATATACTAACTTCCAGACTGCAGGTAACATGCCCAAGGCAGAAACACACATATATAGAACACAAAAAACCCCATAGTTGCCTTGAAGCTCTTCCCAGGAGAATATATAATCACTACACATGTGGGACAGGTTGCACTGGGGTTTGATTTAGTCATATGTGCCTTCCAGGCTTGACTCATTCTCTAGATTTTGTCATCTCTTTACCAACCTTCTTCCCCATTCAAATTCCTTTTCCTTCCTCCATGCCTTTCCAGTTTCTCTTACTGTGTTATATGTTTAGCTGAAATTTTCTTCTCAAGTTCCCACTTAAACATTTATAAACATGAATTTTCTTTTTTATAAAAAAAATTGCTTTGTAATATGCATTTGTTATATACTCTAAGGATTAGTCTCAAAAACAAATTTTATACAAATAAATGCTCTGGGTATAATTCAGTGCCTTTCTCAATAGTCTTTAACCTTCCTTTTGTCCTCTTGCCCTAGCTATTAGTAAAAATACTTGAGCAATGTAATTGCTTTTTAAAAATGAACTAAAAACAACTAGAACTAATGCTGAGATACATGGCTGGGGATAGTAGAGATATTAGTAGAAAGAAAATGTGGCTACCTAACATGTAATTAGGTAAAAACTATGCAATCCACATGGGTAGTAATAAGGAGGAGACAGACTGCTATCTGTGGAGTTAGTCTTTCACCTAGACGTTCTTTAGTGTTCATTTCCACTCTAGGCTTGTTTACTTCTCAAGCATCTATTAAGAACTCATTTTGGTATGGGGCTAGGAACTGGGATTACAAAGATAAGAGTGAAAACAGTGCTTCAGGCAGGCAAGAGGTACAGCCTATGCAAAGAGAGAGACAAGAGATGGAATAACGCGTATGGGGAATAACAGTTATGCACATTTCGATGGAATATAGTGTACAAGGGAGAGTCATAGGAAATAAATCTAGAAAGATAGGTTGGAGTCAAATTGTGAAAGGCTTAAAATTTGAAAGAGAAGAATTTATATTTTATTCTGGAGACAATAGGGAGCCCCTAAAGCTTTTTGAGGAGAGGAATGATATGATCAGACTTCTACATTAAGAATATCAGTTAAGATAAAATGGAGGATATTCACTTTGTCATGCCTGCTGGGGTCCCAAATGTCACTATCAAATCACTGAATCATAGATTGTTAGAAGCTAGAAAGAACCTCTGAGGAGGGAATTGTGGGAAGATGGCAGAATAAGGTGGGAAATTACTTGGCTTTCTCAAAATCCCTTAAAAAACACCTCAAAGTGAATTTTGAAGTGGCAGAAATAATTAAAAGAGCAGTTGTCCAGCCTAAAACAACTTGGGGAGAATGTTAGGAAAGATCTAGCCTCCTCCTGCTGTGTTGGTCTGGTTGGAGGAAAGTGTAGATACTGCCAGGCAGATACCTCCGAGTCAACAAACCACAAGCTGAGGGGTGGGGGTGGGTGGGACAGGCACAGCTGTATACCAGTGGCTTTAGCTTCAGCAACTTTCACTCCATTGATTCAGCAACATTTCACTCCATTCCTAACCCCCTCCATTGTGGGGGTTAGGAAGCTCATCAAGGGGCTGACTGATTGTGTGGGGAATGGGGACCCTCCATTGTCTCTGAAATTGGGGCCCAGGAGTGTTGATCAGATGTGATCCTAGGCTGTGGCTGTGGGAGAGGAGGAGTGATCATATACTAGTGATACTGTGGCAGAAGTAGGTGGAGCCCTCCTGGTTGTAGTCACTCTCAGGAGAGCAGAGTCACTAGTTTTGGTTCCAGGGCAAAGGAAAGAGCTGAAGTTTTCAACCACTTGAGGGACTACAGGGAACAAGAACATTTGTGGTGACAATGGTGCTGCGGGCTCTGGTTGCAACCCAGAGTGGAGAGGAGTACCTGAGGTCACTTATAGACCAAAGTATGAGTCAGAGGAGCAGTGACCACACCTGGTTTTGGATTATAGAACATTGGAAGAACCAAAAAGTCAAACACCCCCAGACAGAGCTCAGAAAACAAGAGTGTGAAAAACATGAAGCCTGAGACATTATCCACCATACAGAGCAGAGTCTGACTGTAACATAAAAGTAACAACCAAAAAATAGGCCACTAAAAATGAGTAAACAACAGAGAAAGAACCCAACCATACATAGCTACTATGGTGATAGAGAAGATTAGCGTTCAAACTCAGAAGAAGATAATGAAGTCAAAAGAGCTACTTGTAAAGTTTCAAAGAAAAATGTAAAATGGTCACAAATTCCAAAAAAGTGCTTGGAAGAACTTGAAGAGGACTTTAAGAAGCAAATAGGGAGGTAGAGGAAAAAATGGGGAAAGAAATAAAAGTAATGGAAGAAAATCAAGAAAATTATGGAGAATCAACCAAAAAGGAAAAAAAGATCCAAAAATTTACAGAAGAAAACAAATTCTGTTTTTTTTAATAGTTGCAATCAATTTATTAAAAGACATGACTAGTTAAGCATCTGCAATGGTGACTTCAACTTCTACACCTGGTTCAATGCTGATAGTAGGACTGTGCAAATCAATAAGGCATTTGCGGATTCTCATCTGGAACCAATCCCAAGTCTTTGAACCTTCACCTCAGGGACTTTTTCTAGTTGTGATTGGAAGTGTCTTAGTGGGCATGCAAACAGGTCCCTTCACTTTCGAGTTCTTTTCTTTGGTCTTTGAACCTTCACCTCAGGGACTTTTTCTAGTTGTGATTGGAAGTGTCTTAGTGGGCATGCAAACAGGTCCCTTCACTTTCGAGTTCTTTTCTTTGGCTCCTCTAATTAGGTCAGCACACACTTTCTTGAGTGATTTTACTTTGTGGCTGGTGAAGGTGGGGCCACTACAAGCTCCACAAGGATCTTGCTGGTGTCAGCAGCTTCCTGACCGACTTATTCCTTCCCTGAGAGAGAACAGCAGTGAGTCAGGAGGAGAGGCAGAGACTGCCGACTCCACATGGCTGCAGGGGCCATACCTTCACCAAAGAGCAAACAAATTATTAAATATTAGAATTGGGTGACTAGAAGCTAGTGGCTTCATAAGACATCAAGAAAAAATAAAACAAAGTCAAAAGAATGAAAAAATAGAAGAGAATGTGAAAGATCTCAGAAACACAACTGACTGGGAAAAAAGATTGAGGAGAGATAATTTAAGAATTGTTGGACTATCTGAAAGTATATTTTATTTTTAATTAATTACATGTTAAACCACTTTTTAACAGTTACTTCTTAAAATTTCGAGTTCCAAATTCTTTCTTATTCCCCATTCCCCTCTTTGAAAGGCAAGCAACATGAATTAAGTTATACACATGTAGTCATAAAAAACATATTTCCATATTAGTTGTGTTATAAAAAGAAAACCTAGACCCCCCTGAAAAAAATTCAGAGAAAAAGAAAGTTTAAAAAAATGCTTTGATCTATGTTCAGACAGATCTGTATTCAGTGAGGCAGAGCTGTACAAAAATAAAAGTGGAAAAAAAAATCCACTTATCACCTGAAAGAGATCCCTCAAATGAAATCTCACAGCAATCTTAAAACTAAGTTTCAGAGCTCCCAAGTCAAGGAGAAAACATTACAAGTAACTAGAAAGAAACAATTTTAATGTTGTGGTGCTACAGTCAGGATAACACAAGATTTAGCAGCTTCTACATCAAAAGGCAGAAGGGCATGGAATATGATATTCTGTAGAGCAAAGGAGCTGAGTTTGCAACCAAGAACAACCTACCCAGGAAAACTGAGTGTAATCTTGCAAAGGAAAAAATGGAGATTCAATTAATTAAAGAACTTTCAAATATTCTTGAGGAAAAGACCAGAAATAAACAGAAAATTTGATTTACAAAAATCAGAAGAAACATAAGAAGGTAAACATGAAAGACTAAATATAAAGGATTTAGTAAGGTTAAACTGTCCACTTCTATATGGAAAAATGATATTTGTGACTTAAGAATGTTATCATGACTAGAGTAAAAAGAGTATAAGTATACATAGAAAGCCTGGGGTTGAGTTGATTAGAGGGGATGATCCGAAAAATAAAAATGGATATGAAGAGGTAAAATGGACCAAATTATTTCATACAAAAGAAGCATGGATAGAAGAACTGCTATAGTGGAGGAGAGGAAAAAGTAGAGGGTGAATAGTGCGGGAAGCTTTTTCTCATTGATACTGGGATTATAAAGGGAATAACATATACCCCTACTAGGGCAGGAAGTTCTTAACTTACAGAGAAATAGTAGTGTAAGGGGGCAGGATAAGGGAGTGACTCTTAGAAGGGTATGTGGATTAGGGAGGCAGTGGTCAGGAGTAAATTAGAATTCTGAGGAGAGAAAGGGTTGGTTGTTGTCCTTTGTTCTTGAAGAGGACCAAAATAATACACTATGTTGGAGTGAAGTTACAAGTGTGTCTGACTATGGCTGATCAGACCAATCATCAAATCAGATCAGATGAGGGATGGGGGTGGGGGGAGAGAGAAAGAGAGAGAGAGAGAGAGAGAGAGAGAGAGAGAGAGAGAGAGAGAGAGAGAAAGAGAGAGACAGAGAGACAGAGAGAGAGAGAGAGAGACAGAGAGACAGAGAGAGAGACAGAGAGAGAGACAGAGAGAGAGAGAGAGAGAGAGAAGAAAAATAGGATGGAGGAAAAATATACAAGTAGTAATTATAATTTTGAGTGTGAATTGGATGGACTCACTCTTCAAACAGAAATAGCAGAATGACTCAAAAAGCAGAGTTTGAGAAAATGTTATTTACAAGAAACATTTAAAAATGAGAGACATAGAGTAAAAATAAAGAACTTAAGTAGAATTTATTGTGTTTAAGCTGATGTAAAAAAAAAACCAAACAAACCCAAAACCAACAAGGGTACCAATCATGACATCAAAGAAAGTTAAAGCTAGAATAGATTTAATTAAAAGAGATAAGCAGGGAAACTACACTATATTAAAAAGTACCATAGATAATAAAGTAATTTCAATACTAAACATATATGTACCAAATACTATAGCATCCAATCTTTTAAATGTAAAGGTAAATTAGTCAAGGTAGAAATAGAGAGCAAAACTATAATAGACTTTAGCCTTCTTTTCTTAGAACTAGATGAATTTAACCAAAAAAGTAAGAAGTCAAGGAGGAATAGAATCTTAGATAAGCTAGATATGATAGATATCTAGAGAGAACTGAATGGGAATAGAAGGGAATATAACATTTTCTCAGTGGTACCTAATAGCTACTTAGTTATAATTTCATGTCTAGAGAACCCTGGTCTCCACATTCCTAGTCCGGTTTTTCTTCTGTACTATGCTGCTTTCACTGCTCCTCAAAATAGTTGATGCCTCCAATCACATCTTTCTCCTCACTGTTTCACCTTGTACTGGTGGCTATATTAACAATCCATTTTGTACTTGTCCTGGGTCCTCTTATCCTTCATTTCCCCTCCTCCATTGACAACCTTCACCTGACCTCGTATCTCTAAAAGATGTTTCTGTTGCATCCAGATTCTTTCCCACATCGTGTTTCCCTGTCATTATTGCCATCTTGTCATAGGAGCCTACATTTAAAAGGATTTTAGAGATCATTTTAGTCCAACTCCCTAATTTTACAGATAAGAAAACTGAGACTGGATAGGTTAAGTATTTTGCCTCAGGTCTCACAATAGTAAATAGAAATAGAATTCAAATCCAGCTCTTCTGACTTTACTTGCTATTATACCAAGAAGTCTTTCATTATGTGAATGCAGTCTTGCTAATTAAGTTCCCTTGTTACTTTTGTGTTCAACCTTGATAGTCAATTGCCTTTTGCTTATACTGTATGCCTTCCTTGATACACTTCATCTCCTCTTCTAGTCCAAATCCTATCTATCCTTCAAGGTGAGATCAAGTTTCACCTCCTCCGGGGAGCCTTCTGTAACTCTCTAGCTACATGATACAAGGAAGAGTTGCACAGGACCTGATTTCAAATTGTGTCTTTGCCACCTAACTACCTGAGTGAACTCATTTAACCTCTTGGGGGGCTTCAGTTCTATAATTTGGGGGTAAGACTAGATGATCTCTCAGGTCCATTTCAGCTCTAGATCTATTATCTTAGCATCTCTAAACTCATATTATGCTTACTGCCTGTTCCTCTCTTTCATGGTTCACTAATTGCTTCACATGCATTAATTTGATTTCTCTAACTTAGTTACTGCAGCTTAAAGACAAGAATCACATCATTTGCATTTTATATTTCTCCAGTAGCACCTGGGGCAGATAGTACTTTCTGTCTATGTTTTACGTGTAACAGGGCTTCAATAACCATTAGGTGGCAGGTTAAATAATGAATGTTATTTGTGATTGCCCTGGTGCCCTATCACCCAACTTGTTCCTACCTGCCATGTTCCCAAATAACTCACGGTTTTATGGTTCTTACAGATTTCTAATGTGCTTTCCATATTACAACCTTGTGAAGCAGGCAGTGCAAGGTTAATGTCTTCTACACACCCGATTAGGGCAATGAGTCCCAGAGGGGAGAAACCATTTCCCTGAAGGCACAAGGAAGTGGTGGAAACTAGATTCATACACAAGTCAAACTTCCAGTCCTTCAAATAATCTTCATTTGTGAAGGTGAGCAAAATATAGCAGAATGTTTGTATGGAGTTGGGAACCAGTTCAAGGTAGGAGCCTGGGGCACAAGTCCAGGATCAGGAATGTTATGGACAGGGATCTGGGTTCTTGGTGTGAATAGGTTTCTAATTTGCTTGAATTTGTGAGTGTACTAGAGCTCCACATTA
>CM053581.1:511766795-511788003 GCA_028627135.1 Pseudochirops cupreus | reverse complement strand
TTGGTCTACCTGTATGTAGCCTCTTCCTTCTCCATCCCATCTCCTACCTGTCAAATTGATATTCTCTTTTTTTGAGGCAATCAGGGTTAAGTGCCTTGCCCAGGGTCACATAGCTACCAAATTGATATTCTTAAAGCACAAGTCAAACCATTTACTCTTCTGTTCATGAAACTATAGTGGTTTCCTATTGCAACAAAATAAAGTAAAAATCCTTTCCTTTGAATGTACAGTCTTTCACTATACCTCTAACTTTTCTTCCTAGACTTATTTCATGTTATTCCCATCCAAAGTGGTTTACTGAATGTTTCTGTAATGGTGATGTAATTTGAATTTGAAGACCTCTTTGTATTGGCAAGTAAGCAGGTACTTAGCACCTTGTTTCAAGTTAACACCTTGCTTAAGCTATTTAATTAACACAAAAGTAGTTAACACCTTGGGAGGAAGTTGCCAATGTAACAGGAAGGAGTTGGCTGAAACAGGAAGCAGCTGATGCTGTGTTTATATAAGGAAAAGCCACAGAGAAGGAGAGTCAGAATTTCTTGGGATCAGCATCTGGAGGCAGAGCAGCTCCTGGAGAAAATTGAGAACTGAGAAGTGAAGGAGGATGGCTAAGTGGCACAGTGAATAGAGCACTGGCCCTGAAGTCAGGAAGACCTGAGTTCAAATCCAGCTTCAGACATTTAACACAAAACTAGCCGTGTGACCTTGGGCAAGTCACTTAACCCCAATTGCCCTACTTTCTCCCCTCCCAAAAGAAAAAAAGGAAAAAAAAGAATTGAAGGAGATTTTCTTCTTGGAGCAGGTTCCATGGCAGCTGAAGAGGAGCTGAGGAGGCTGAGGAGGAAATTTCACCCCCACTCCCCACCAGGCTGAAGAGAATGGTTTTGATTTTGAAAACCCGGGATGGAGTGATTTTGATTCTGGGAGCCTGCTGAGACTTCTTCTGGGTCCAAGGGCCAGCTGAAGCTGCCAAGGACTGAGGAAGCATGACTGTGATGCTAAGACTTTGTCTGTAGCTTTGTTGGACCTTGATTTCCTGGGAGCAGAGACTACAAGGGATTCGAGATGGACTGGACACTGTGAACTTCAATATGGAATGGGAATGGGAAATGTCAGGAGAACTGGACAAGGACTTGGGAGCTGTCTGCCTTTGAATCCAGGTGACAGTCTGGTGAATCCAGGTAGGATCTGGGACCATGGAAGGGGATCCAGGGAATCCAAGAAACCACCTGAGTTAAGTTGAAAGAAGACTTTACTTGGATACTGTGTACTGATTGAGAAGATTATAATTTACTAGTGACCTAGGGGTGGAGGGTCTGTGTATTTTCTGATGATTGAATAGTGAATAAAGAAGGATGATTGACTAAATGATTGTACTTAGTGATTGATGACTGAATAAGTAATTGATTTGTAACCTAGTATGCCCCATGAGTGGAAAACTTTGACTATTGTACTTTATGATTGAATTAAGGATTTTGTGAATGCTTGAGTTACTAAATGATTTGTTCAAAACTCTGTGGCCATTGTAGTGGAAACTATGTGGCCATTTTCAAGTTGTTGTGAATGCTGTATTTTGATTATCTGTGATAAGTTGTAATATAGTGAATGCTGTACCTTGATTTCTGTGAATGTTTTGCTTTGATTTGTCATGGAATAAATAGAGTGTTCACTATACTGTGTAATCAGAACCTTAAAAGCTATTCGCGGTAGCATTCTTCTGAAAAGCTGCTAGTGCTTGGCTTTACAGTTCCTCGTGTATTATATACCATCTCTTATTTCAGTGTCTTCCCATTGTCACTTCTGCCTCTTAGAATATTTAACCTCAACCAAGATTTGACCTAACTGCTATTTTCTACAAAAGTCCTTTACCAATTTCCCCATATATTAGTTCTTCTCCCAAAATTACTTTTTTTTTTTTTGGTATGTACTTGTTTATATTCATGTTGTTTTCTTCCAAAAGAATACAGGGTCCTTGAAGGAAGGGCCTCTTTTTTTCTTTGTAAATTAAGTGTCTAGAACAATTTCTAGCACATAGTAGGTGCTTAACAAATGCTTGTTGAATTGAATTGAATGGAAATATAGTTAGGCTTGTACAATCTGTATGTGATGAAGAAAGCCATTGCTGGTTCTTTGTATTACGGTTTCCGTTCTAAATGATCAACCACTATCTCTTTAATGATCTGTTCCAGATTTTTTCTGGTAATAAATGTGAGACATTACCCTTCATTTGCAGACTTAATTGTCTTCCATTTAATAAAAAGGGGACAATGTTTGTTTTTCCTCAATCTTGTACTAGCTCTGTCATCCTCCATGAGTTTTCCAAGTTCACTGATAGTGGCTCAACATTCAAATCTTCCAATACTTTTAGGACTGCAGGAAGTAGTTCATTTGGGCCAGATGATCAAGTGTGGCTACCTGCTGTGTCCTCACTCATCAGTACCCTATTAGTAATTTTTTTGTTCTACTGTCTCTAGTTCAAAGACCCTTTTCCTTGGCAGAGAAAACAGAAACAAAATTAGAATCGGGCAGCTCTTCCTTCTCCCATTTTCTTTTTCACTCCAATCTGTGATCCTATTCTTTCCTTGATTTTCTTCTTTTCCACACTACAGCTATGAAGCCCATTTTTTTTTTGTTATCAACTATTTTCTTCAGAAGCTTCAACTCATTCTGAGTAATAGCATTCTTGATGCTATTCTTATATGGGTATATCACACTTTTGTATTACTTTTCTATTACCTGCTATTTCTTCCATCTTCTCTCTAGGTCTTAAAAACATCATTTTTTGAGCTATCTTTGCATCCTCATTGGTTTCTAGGCACCTCTCATTTTTCTTCTTCACTGGATTTGTTTACCCTTGTGTCATTAGAATTTTATTCTTTCAATTTTCTTATTCCTTCTGGGATAACTCCCCTTGTAGAATTTTAGTCCAAGGGATGCTGCTAATATTTTCACTGATCCTTTTAACATATACTTTCTTAAAATCTTATGCATGTGTCAGACTATGTGCAGCTTTCCTTTCCTCTATCATCCATTCTAAGATGGAATGGTCATTTCCCCACCCCTCCACAACTCCCTTTTGTTCCCATAATTTCCATCCTAGGAATGGTTTCTCATTTGTGTCAGATTTATTTTTCCTTGTTGGTTTCCTCACCATTTAAAAGGTGAGATTATTAAGGGTAAGGCTAGAAATTAATATCCACTTTGTTTTTTTTTACACACAAAGAGAGATCCAGGAGATGGTTGAATAATGGAAGACCCTTCTACTTCCTCTATTATTATTACAGCATGAGGTTGTACCAGACTTTTGATTCTTTTCTGAACTCAACTATTTCTTCTTTCTGTTTAGGTAGACTATAGTATACTATGATGACAATATTGTTTTTGATTCTGCCTTCATTGATCTGCCCCCCAAATACTGCCTACTGAGCTTTCCACCTGGATTTCTTCACATCATAATTACATATATTACATACTATTTAATCACCACCGCATCGCCATTGCTTAACCATCTTGCACATTTTTGAATAAGGCATACTCTTCCATACCTACCATATTTCATCCCATCCAATCTAAGTGATTCCTCTGAGCTAAGCTTTGCTTTCTTGTGCTAGTATTTCTTCCTGTTGTTACTCTAACACTGTGCATTTGTTTATAGTCATCTCAGGCAATCTCACTTCCCTTCTTCAATTTTGTCTCCTCTGAGACTTTCTTATTGTAATGTAGCTATTCCTCTAGCTTGGTGAAAATGCTTATCAACTTTTTCCTTTCACTTTCTCTTTCAGTTTTAAGATCTTGGGATTAGATTTGCAAAATAAGCATAATTATGACCAGCCCTTATTATTATTATTATTGTTGTTCTTATTATTTACTCCATCCCGGGGCAAGATCTTATCATGCAATATTTTAAAATACGGGCCAGAAAATAAAATCCTATTCTCAGAAATCATCTTCTTAACCAGCTGTTCACTCCCTCTCCCCCACCATATGTGTTTCTTCTGTATCTTTCACCCTTTATCAGTACTGGGGATGACAACACAATCCATATCAATAAAGTTTATAATTTCTTGCCTAGGATTAACAGTGTTTAGCAATGCTTTGTCAGTTCCTTCTTTAAGAAAACACCTCCAAGCTCTCTGAGTATAAACACATAAAACTACACTATATATATATACCATTTGAACCATGTTATGTTCTTTCCTCATTTTCTACTGCCCCTTCCCTAAATTGCTTTTGTAAGATTAGTAAGAATCACCAAATAAGGAAGGAAACAATGGTTAATTCCCTCGAGGGGCTCTCATTCTGAGGGTGGGCAGGGGACCTGTAAAGAACTAGGACCCAGTTGATAAAATCTTTAACAAAAAGATTTGTTCTGTGAAGTTTGGATTCAGTCAAAGGGCAGCACTTGAGGACCTAGAGGGCCACATGTGGCCTCAAGGCTATAGGTTCCCCAACCCTGCATGGCATAGGATAGTTTTATCTTTAAAAAGAATGGCAGTGGGAGAATACTTATGCATCCTATGTCTTCCTCCCAATTACCTCAGGATAAGAAGTAGAATATAAGAATGTTTTCAAAATTAGTAAAAAAAATTATCAATCAAAGATTTCTTTTAAAGAACTTTCTTCAGACATTCAAGTTCCTTTCTTTCATCCTTATTTCTTGGCAAGTGATATTGTTCTATTTATTTTTTATTTAGCATGAATACGTTTGTCAACATGTTCCCGTCTCTCTGGGGATATTTGGATTTTAAGTTTTATTTCTAATTATGAAATGAAAGGCTTTTTCTGATCTTAAAGCAATTTAAGTAAAAACATCTGGGAGTTGTTGGAGGAGACTGTTTTGGGCAGGAAACCTTTTCTTGATGGCCTTAAAAAGTACAGCACAGTTGGTAGTCACTTACTCCACCAGCATGTGAAATGAATCCTTCATATCTATTCAATTGCTTTTTACTAAGCTTTTAAAGAATCTGTTGGGGGCAGGAGAGGTGGGCAGAGAGAGGATTTCATTTGCTCCAAGGAACAGACAAAGCAATTCTAGAATCTGCTAAGGCTACCCAGTTATTTATCAACATATTTCTCCCCATCTCTCATTTTAATTATAAAATATTTGTCAAAGAAAAGGCAAGGGGATTATGAAAGAAAATATGATATTAACCTGAAAATTACTTTGTAATATTTTAATTATTATTCTCTCTTTGGGAAATGTCCATTAAGGATAAAAAGTGATAGAACTTCTCCTTCATATACAAAGACGAAACTGCTGATTTTCCCTAAGTAGGAAGATGTGTTTGAGTTGTGTTTAGGTAGTGGTGATGGATTATATCCATGTCACATATAATCATATTATAATCCATTCACACTAGGGATTCAATTATCATCTTTGAGCAGATGATTCCCAGTTCTCTACAGCCCTAGGCTCTCTCCTACACTTCAGTCATGCATCACTGACTTCCACACACCTTTAATGGGCATGTCCAGTAGATATCTCAAACTCAAACTGTCTGAAATAGAACTCGTTATCTCTGAAGCGCTCCCCTTTTCTAAACTTTCCTACTGCTATCAAGGGTACCTTTCAGTCGTCCAGGCTTGCACTCTCGTTGTCTTTCTTGGGTCTTCATTCATGCTTATCCACATAATCAATTCATTAGCAAATATTTAATTTCTACTGTCCTAATAGCTTTCATATACATCCCGCTCTTTCTACTCCCCTAACCACAACTCTAGTACAGGCCTTCATTAACCTCTAACCTGAACTAATAACCTTCTAATTGTCTCCCTGCCTTAAGTCTTGTCATTAATCCTCTCATTAATCCTCCACTCAGCTACAAAAGTGATTTTTCTAAAATGTAGGGCTAAGCACTTCATTCTTCTATGCAGCAAACTCCAGTGGCTGTTTATTATCTCCAGTATCAAATATAAAGTCTTCTGTTTGGCATTTAAAATCCTTTATAATCTGGCCTCTTCCTACCATAGTGAGGGTCCAGTGCATGTATAAGAAAGCCTTTTCCCTTATTGCATCATGTCTCATTGGATGCCATTAGAAAAAGGGCCACCAAACTCCCTTAGACATGAATGGCGCAAAGAAGAAAGCCTCAGGAATCAAGCCTTTCAAAGAGACAATTCTGGCTACACAGCCAATTGAAAAAGTTCCTTCTCAGCCAGGTGATAACTAACCCAAGTCAGTTAAGGATTGTTCCATCATGCTTCAGAGTCTCTCTAAGGTACTTCTTTTAGGAAGGTAAGCATCCTCGGGCTTTCTGCATGGTGATATTATAACACCTAAATCAGCTGATTTGGCCTGCCCAGGAGCTGAACCCTCATTACACTACTTTTCTAGTCTTTATACACCTTATTCCTTGTTGTTCAGTCATGTCTGATTCTTCATGATGTCATTTGCAATTTTCTTGGCAAAAAGATATTAGAGTGATTTTCCATTCCCTTCTCCAGGTCATTTGACAGATGAGGAAACTGAAGCAAACAGGGTTAAGTGATTTATCCAGGGCCATACAGCTAGTATGTGTCTGAGGCTAGATTTGAACTCAGGAAGTTGAGTCTTCCTGACTCCACATCTGTTGCTCTATCCACTGAGTCAGCTAGCTGCCCCTATTCCTATTCCTCTTTACATGCTTTATAACCTGTGCTTGATAAACTGTCCTACAAGTTGTTTTTCACACAGGATACTCCATCTTCTGTCTCCCTGTCTTTGTACTAGCTCTCATACATGCTTGAAATACTCATCCTCCAACTCTGCCTCTTCTTTTCTCTGGCTTCTTTTAAGTCTCAACTCATATACCATCTTTTGAAGGAAGCCTTTCCAAATTGCCTCAGGTGCTAATGAATTTCCCTCTCAGAATACTCCCTGTCTACTCCACTGTGTATATACCTACTTCAGGGGTGGGGACTCTGTGACCTTGAGACCACATATGGCCCTTTAGGTCCTCAAGTGCTGCCCGTTGACTGAATTCAAACTTCACAGAACAAATCTTTTTGTTAAAGATTTTATTAACTGGGTCCTAGTTCTTTAGAGGTCCCCTGCCCACCCTCAGAATGAGAGCCCCTTGAGGGAATTAACTATTGTTTCCTTCCTTTGTAACCCCTAGTGTTTGGCACAGTGCCTGACACAGTTAGTACTTACAACTAAAAAAACCCCAGGGTATTGGAATGTGTGAGGTATTTTCAAGATGGCTAGAGGGCATAGGGAATAGTGATGGAGCAGCACAATACTAATTAGTATCAAATCCTAACAAGGAGCAAGGAGCAAGGCAGGGCAATTGGGATTAAGTGACTTGCCCAAGGTCACACAGTTAGTAAGTGTTAAGTGTCTGAGGTTGGATTTGAACTCAGGTCCTCTGGCTCTACTCACCATCCCACCTAGCTGCCCCAAGTTATCATCTTTCAATGCAATGACCAACTGTGATTCCAGCAGATTGAGGACGTAGCATGCTGCCTATCTCCTGACAGAGGGATGAAATATTCAGGGTCCAGAATGAAATATATTTTTTGGACATTGCCAATGTGGAAATTCACATATTTCTTACAAGGAATTTCTTTTTCTTTTTCTTTTGTTTCTTCCATAGGGTGTGAGAGGGAGAGGAAATCAATTTTTGACAATGGTACGGTGAAGAGTACAGGGTCTGGAATCAGGAAAACATGAATTCAAATCTGACACCAGATACTTACTAGCTATGTAGTCCTGGGCAAGGCATTTAACCTCTGTTTACCTCAGTTTTTTCATCTGTGAAATAGGGATAATGATAAGACCTGCCTTTCAGGGTTGTTGTGAAGGTCAAAAGATCAAATTGTAAAGCACTTTGTATAGTGTCTGGAACATAGTAGGTACTTAGCAAATGTTAGCTATTATTATTAAAAAGAATCTTGTGATTGTGGTGGTTAAAGAGTTAAAATAGGGTGAGTGGGAATGGTCAGGCAAGAACTCATTCTTTTGAGAGGATATCTCAAAAATTTGGAAAAATTGGAAAAATCAGAGGCCTCCAGGAAGATTTCCGATTTCTAATTCTTTGGAAAGGATTAGATAACCTTTAGCTACTTTCCAGGCTCTTTTTTAATCTCCTAATGAAAAGAAAAATCCTTTGACCTGTGAGCTATGGAAGGTTTGGAAACGTTTAGCCAGTAAAGGTCGGTCAGTCAGTAAATAGTAAAAATAAGCACCTACTGTGTGTTAAGTA
The DNA here is from genome assembly GCA_028627135.1 of Pseudochirops cupreus. NCBI lineage: Eukaryota > Metazoa > Chordata > Mammalia > Diprotodontia > Pseudocheiridae > Pseudochirops > Pseudochirops cupreus. The sequence goes on along the minus strand of CM053581.1, from coordinate 511,779,820 downwards.
CTGTACTAAACACTGGAGACACAAAAGGAGGCAAAAGATAATCTCTGTCCTCAAGGGACTCACAACCTAATGGGGAGACAGCTGTAAACAAATTATGTACAAACAAATATGTACGAACTATAAGATAAGTAGAGAATAATTAAAAGAGAGAAGGCACTAGAATTAAGAGGGGGTGGGAAAGATTTCTCATAGAAGAAGGCATTTTAATTAGGGGTTTAGTTTAAAGGGAATTGAAGTATATCCAGTTACATATAGACTGCATATGGCCTACAGTATATCTCTTCTGAGACTGCCTTATTCTGAGATGGCATCTGTATTGTGGGAGGCATTTGAGAACTGAAGTGGTGGTGAGGAAATGCAGCAAATCAGCTCCCCCATAGAACTAAGAGGGAGCAAGAGAGCAGTTGGAATGGGGAGGGAGGGGAAGAGCAGGAGGTCTGGAGGCTTTCTCTGAGTGTGAATCTGGGGATAGGTGTCTAGTGGCACAATGTTCTGGCTTTACCTCTACTGACTGCTTTGATTAAAGTAGATCCTTTATTGTGCAGAATTTGTCCCTCACTTAGATAAATGCTTTGAAAGTTGTATCTTTGGCAGAGTCAATATGGCAGAAAAAAGGCAGGGACTTCCCTGATCTCTTCCAAATTCCCCTCCAAGCAACTTTAAATAATGTCTCAAACCAAATGCTGGAGTGGCAGACCCACAAAAAGACAGACTGAAACAAATTTTCAGCCCAAGACAACTTAGAAGGTTTTCAGGAAAGATCTGTTGACCAGGGTGAGAGGAGTACAGGCTGTGCCAGGGCAGGCCACACCCTAGCAAACCAGGAGCAGGCCTTGAGAGTGACTGAATCAACACGGTGGTGACTGCTTTTGGAGCTCACAATCCATAGATGGTAAGGGGGTCAGACAACTGACCAAAAGGAGATTACAGGGGCTCCTTTGCTAGCAATGGGTGCATGATTTCATTGCATTGCCTGTATTCAGATCCAGCTCTCTACCAGAGTCTCCGTTCCAGGGCAAGAGGAACAAAAGCAACTTAGAACTTGTAGCCCCAGGGGATGGGGGATCCTGATCACATTTATGCCCTCCTTTTCTGGAGGTTTAAAGGCCCACGCAGGTAGTATCAGAACTCAGCATGTGTGACATTGGTTAGTAATATCTCTCTCCACGTTCAACTGTGGTGGATAATTTAAAATAATTCAGGAAACACAATCAGAAACACAATTTGTTAGCAAAATAGGTATAATAAATGGGTGAATGGCCCCACCCAGTCACACTACTAAGAGTCTGAGAGCTTCTTCAAGACCTACCCCAAGAAAAGTTTCACCAAATAATAGGTTCAGAGCTGGAAGGAGACCTTGGAGATTACCTGCTCCAACCCCTTCAGCTAAGAGACAAATGGACCAAGGCTTAAAGAAATAAAATTACTTCTTCAGCATTGAATAGGCCTCAAAGAGTGCATCTTATTTAAAACAAACAAGAAGGGTAAAGAGGTGAGAGAATTAAGTAGAACTGAGATTCCAACATAGTTGGGATCCAGTACTCTTTCTGTTAGATCTGAGGTTCTTAACCTTTTTGTGATATGGACCCTTTTAGTAGTGTGGTAAAGCCTATGGGCCTACTTAAAAAAATAATGTTTTTAAATATTTAAAATAAAATTCTAGGCTTACAAAGAAAGCTAAACATGTTGAAATATAGACGCCAAAATACTAAAAAACAAAACAAAACAATTTCACAGACCCCCAGGTTGGGAACTGTCGTACTAAGTGAAGTAAGTTTCTTGTTGAAGCAATCAGATCTTGTAGCCTGCCCTCCAGATCAGTGACTGGAAGCTTAGTCAGATGAAGATTGAAACTGAAGAGATTGCTGGTGACTTGGCTCTCATGGGGTAAGCAGTAAGACCTGGGCAGGTAGTTAGGAATGCAGGGTATCCAAGTCAAAAGATGACAGCTAGCAATAATTCTCCTTTGCTATCCAACCTAGCTTTTTGGGTCCAGAGAGTTTGTTTTTCTTTGTGTCACCATTACTGTTGCAAGAGAGATGCAGGTTATGCGGTAATTGTGTTGTGAAGCAGCTGAGATAAAACTACAGAGGAGGATGGCATTTGTGTAGCCCTGCCCAGGGGCTTCGGGGTGGCATTAGTGAGAAGACAGATGTGGGATCTGGCAGTAATAGGCCCCCCAGGAAGGAAGATGCCATTACCTCCCTGCTACTGTACATATGCCATGGACATGCTCATCTCGGGATTGGAGGAGTGCCTAATGGTCCCTAGGTCCCATTACCACTGCAGTAATCTGCCTTCCTGGGAAGGAGCTGGGCTTCTTCCAAAGCACAGAATGTCTGTCTTCAGCTGATTTGCCTGTGAGAAAGGACTTCCTGCCAAAGCTCTGGTTCCCCGGCTGGGAGGGAGAGCTGGTGGCACTGTTTAGGATTCTGTGCCACTGCCTAAGGCCTTGGACATCATCTCTATTCTCTAGATATACTCCCTACTACATCTGACTTAAATGTCTTTTTTCCTTTGTTTCTAACCTTCAGTGTGCCTTCTGAAAGTCTTCTCCCAGGGTCTTTACAGCCTCATAAATCTCTGTCCTTTGCCTCTCATTTCTCTTAGGCCTTTTCTCAGTAAGTGAAGGCAAGGCAGAGGCAGGCAGGTAGAATAGGTAGGGCAAATGTATGTGATTTCAGGGGCAAAGAGAATATTTTTATTTAAAAAAATATCAGCAGCTCTTCCTTCCCCACTGAGTTCTTCTGCAAATGGAGCTTTGTTCCTTGACTTATTACAACCAAGGATAATCCTCCCCCAACCCCTCCACCCCAGGGAATGTTAATATTCTTAAAGCAGGGGTTCTTAACCTGGGGGTCAATAAACTTCTTTTAAAAATATTTTGATAATGTATTTCAATATAATTTGTTTCCTTTGCCATCCTATGAATTTTATTTTAGGAATGTAAAAATTTTATCCTGAGAAAGGGGTCCCCTGGTTTCACTAAGTTGCTGAAAGGGTTCATGATGAGAAAAAGGTTAAGGACCTTTTCTTTGAAGGCTTATCAGTCATTTGTATCTCAATGGTAGATTTTATTAGATCTTTTTCTGAGAGCAGGTTTTGATAATAACAAGAAGGAAGAGAGCAGGGGAATATTGAGGGTCTGAAGGAGTTGAGATGCTGAAAGAAACAGAGAAACCTAGAACAGTTAGGGCACTGAATAGGTATAGGAAGCATTAAGGATCAATGGCTGTAGAATCAGAGAACCCAGGTCCAAATCCTCTCTGATGCTTACTACCTGTGTAACTTTAGGTAGGTCACTTAATGGGGTTGGACTCTGAGACAATTTACAAGACAATGCATGCCCCCTGAGAACTGCAAAGGGAGAGTGTTCTACTTTTTTGAAAATGCTCATATTTTATAAATGCAAATATTTCACACATACTAATTACATAGGGTATGAGATTCTAATGAATGATCTAGCACTTGCACAGAGCAAGCTTAATAAGTATTTATTGAATTAAGTGATCAGAGGGGGTGACCATTAACATTATAACTAAAAATAATAAACACTCATATGTTACTTTAATGTTTGCAAATACTTTTCTCGTGACAAATCTGTGAGTTCAGTAACAAAGGCGAGGTCTCAAGAGATTATTTCTTGCCTACAGTTGCACAATTATTAAATTATTAAAAGGACTTGAACTCAGATCTTTTGACTTTCAACTAGGAAAAAAATCTCTGGGCAACACTAAAATTTTCAGGCAGATTTTAAAAAAGAGAGGGGCTAAGATTGATAGAAAGGGAAGGGAACACATCTTCTATTACTGGCAATTATGCATTACCAAGGTATGGAGGTGAGAATAAGTAGGACACATGTCTGGAAAGAAGATTGGCTTTACTTTGCCCTGGAGAGTAGGTGTCAATATTTGATGATTTTATTTAAGTGGGTTCTTCCTCCACTAATACAGTTAGCAACTCCTCCGCATTCACTTGTCTTGCATGACTCTTCTCCATGTCTTCCCAATAATCTCCTACAGTGTTTTCATTCCATCTTCTGTTGTCTTTCCTCTAATTCTCTTGACATTGCATGGATACCAATGGAAATCATTAGTCTGCAAGTTATTTCTTGCTCTTGTCACATAAATGACTTCCCTTTTCCAATCATGCACCTTTTTGATTGTCTTATGCGATTTGTTTTGTGCAGATCTTGATTAGAAATGTAAAAGACAGTATTATATAAAATATTAGTTAAATGAATGAATGACTGAAATGAAGATTATTGATATAAGGGGCTGGAGAGAAAGAAGGGAAACAACTCACAGAAACTTCAGATGGAAAAAATAAGTGTAATGTCATAGAATCATAGGATGTTAAACTTGAAAGAGACCTTTAGTGATTTTCTATGGCAGGTTGTTGCTAGAGCCCTGAACTTGGAGTCAGGAAGACCTGAGTTCAAATTTGACTTCAGACAGTTACTAGCTGTAAGACCCTGGGCAAGTCACTTAACCTCTCTCTGTTGCCTCAGCTTCTTCAACTGTAACAATGAGGATAATATTAGCACTTATCCTTCAGGGTTATGAGAATCAAATGAGATGATATTTGCAATGCACTTAGCATAGTGCCTGACAGAGGCACTATACAAATGCTCCTATTATTATCGTTCTAGACTAGATGCCAGAATCTTGAAATAAAGATGGTCAAGTCTTTATCCATCAATGATTGCTCCTTTTAAAGAGATAGCTTCTATAGTTTCTATTCATCAGTGATTGCTCCTATTAAAAGGATTATCTCTTTCTTTGTCTAGGCTGGGTCATTTCTTTCTGCTACACCACAGTCAGAGATTTCCTCACTGCTCCTTAACACTTTATATTTGTTGGACTTTGGCTTGTTCTATCCCTTTCCTGGAATGACTTCCATTCACTTTTTTTTCTTGCATCCAATTGCTACCTGTTTTACCCAGTTCAGATTTCAGCTTATCCACAAAATAATGCTACGTCTGCCTGTTTGGATCTCTTTGCAAAAACTTTGCAAAAAAGCAGTGAGAGAATGATATACTAGAATTTTAGATTTTTAATTTTACAGACAGTGCAACCAGGCCCTTAGAGAGGATTTAATTTTCTCAAGATTACACAGCCATTTACTGGCACAAACCAAAGTCTAGGTCAGTGGACTTTCCACTGTATGTATACTAGTTGGCATCTCACATTTTGTCATCTAATTTTAAAGACCATATTGTATGGTATACTGGTTTCCTATGCTAATCTCATTTTCCCCAGATACTAAATTCCTTGAAGGTGAGTATTTCCTCCCTTCCTTCCTTCCTTCCTTCCTTCCTTCCTTCCTTCCTTCCTTCTTCCTTCCTTCCTTCCTTCCCCTCTGTCCATATAGGGTATCATACCCTTGGTTATGGGTACTCTGTCCAAAGGAATGTAAATTTTGATCACTGAAACCTGACAAGATATCTCGGTGTTTACGGGCTAGATTTTTTTCTTAAGGATCATGCCTTAAACCCAAATCACTCTGATTGGAACAATAGGTCTCAGACCAAGCCCAACTTGGTCATTATTTGGACCCTGATTGGCTCAGAATGAACATAAATAGCAACACCTTCGTTTTGTCTGGAAGCCCTGAGGGACCTCCCCTACTAGACTGATTTTTTTTTGACTAGGTAAAAGAAACCATTCCCTGCCTCTTTCTTACCTATGCTTATCACTGAATGGGCATTGCCTCAGTCAAACAGAGCTCTGTTAAAGACCTTAGCTTAAAAAGGCCAAGATCTCCCATTGAATCTAGGTCCATCTCCATTTGTCTTGATCTATATCTTACCACTGAACCCAGATGGCCCTGGAGGAGAAAGTGAGGTTGGTGATTTTGCACAACCCTCCCTTTAATCCAATCCACCTTGATGTCATGGCATCATCTCCTTGATGTCATGGTCTTCTTCAAGAATGAAGACAAACAACAATCCCACAACTTCACATACTGTGGGATAGACAAGAAGAGAAGACTCTGTACTTACTGGTTTTATTTGCCTAACATCTCTAAGGCCTGTAGCCCTTCTTTCTAATGCTCTTTTGTTCCTATCTTTTATTTTGGTAAAAGAGCTTATTTGTTACCCACTTGGAAACTTGGGTAGAAGAAGCTTCTATTCTTTGCACTGAACAAAGGAAAAATTTAGAGGCAAAATTTTGGACTTAGGAGGTTTTGAGGACAGGGCATCTGCCCTTGGTAAAATTATAAACTAGGCAAAGTTTGTCTTTGGTGCCAGATTCCTTCCCTATTCCTGTGATCCATTGCCTTGACTCTCAGAGGCATCCAGTACCTAAATGTTCTTTCTGCCTCCTCTTGAATCAAAATCTGCTATCAGGAAAGATGTGGATTTCATTCTTTAACACTTGATTGTGAATGTAGGTCACTGTGTTCCATCTTCTGAGGGAATATATATATGCAATTTAAGCCTCTTCTTTCACTGTGGAATGAAGGAATCTGTCTTAGATTAATGGAATCTTACGCATTAGCAGAACAGGTAGGCTTTGGGGAGAAATATCCCCTCCTTAAATCACACTACATGGGCAGCTGCCTCTTCTTATTTGTAAGGCTGCCTTGCCCAGGGGATTCTATGTTTGAGACTGAGTGGTAAGGAGGAAGTGAAAAAATAAAAAGGAAATGGATTTTTGGGATAGAAATCAATCTAGTCCTACCCAAGGAGTCTTCTTATTGATGAGACTAGAGAATTGCCCAACATAAGCAGACAACATTGACTGGCTCCTAACTTAATGTTAGAGAGAGTAGGTCACCTAAACTGTCTGGTCCTCATTGTCTTCCTCTGTAAAATGAGGAGATTGGATGAGATTCTAGAGTACCTAAAAGTTCTAAGTCATATGGTCTTAGCATATTATGATCCTATGGTATTCTTTTATATGTTTAGCTTTTAATGTACTTCAAGATATAGCAAGGACAAACATACAAATATTTTGGTAGCATATTTATCTTTGGTAGCATATATATCTTTCAGTCTTCATTGGTAGCAGGCTCAAAATGAGCTAAGTTCAATCATAGTACGATTGAGGTCAGAATTGGGAGAGCTGGTTTAGATTTGAAAGAATTCACTTAGACCTTCTCTTTAGCCAATGGGAACTTTATTGACACAAAAGCATATGGACCTGAGATTTAGCAAGGATCTAAACAAAGGTACTGATATAGGAACAAGGCCAGACTTATGCAGACTGAAAGCTATATAGCCTGTAGGACAGTGGTTCTCAACCTTCCTAATGCAGCGACCCTTTAATAGTCGTATGTGGGCAGACTCACCTGGAGATGGATAGAGGAGATTCCTAAGACCATCAGAAATGCGTCTTTTCCGATGGTCTTAGGCGACCCCTGTGAAAGGGTCATTCGACCCTGTAGGAGTTGCAACCCTCAGGTTGAGAACCACTGCTGTAGGATGATGATGTTATTTTTAGGGTATCTAATTGGGTTGGAAATTTAGGGGCAGGATGAGAAAGATGGATGACACAAGATAAGGGAGACAGGGGAAATTTTATGACCCAGGATGGGGGGAGACAAGGAATTTTATGGTCCAGGATAAGGGGGAAGTTTTATGGTATTCCAAGATAAGGGACGAGACTTTTAGGGTGTCTTCAGGTTAGAGAATAAACTAGGAGCTTTACAAAGTACTGGAAAAGTAACCCTTCATATTATTTTTAACCCTTAGGGATCCACATCAGTACTAGTCCCATCAAGTTCATGTCTAGATGTGGCATCGCTGTTGGCTGAATCTCCATCTCAGCTTGCTCTGGCCTGAGTTCAAAGATCAATCCTTGCTTCTTGAGATAGCAATACTGACCTGGCTGCAAAACCCACCTTGGAATGCTTAGAACTCCAAGGAACCCTTGATACTCTGGAATGCTGAGATGCCAAAGTGTCCTCCTGTCCTTTTAAACTCAAAAGCTTGAAGAGGCTTCACTCCCTTCACCTAGAATGAGAAAGAACAAGCACAGAGTTTTGACTAAGGTCCATTTCTTGGGGGTCACATGACCTTACAGGGGCCCCACATCTGTCATCAGACTCCATGAGCAAAGGGGTCACCAAAAGAGGCTAAGAGTAAATGAGGCAAAAATTTTTGAAATGGATTAAAAAAATGTGATGTGTTCTTTATCTGGAGGTCAAGATGATGGAGTCTGAAAGAAAGAGGGCAAACATCTGTGGTCTCTAAGGGGACGCTCCACTAAGTTTATATGTAAGTCTCAGGATTGATGTTGGCAATTTGGAGTTTAAGAGACTGGTCTGGGAGTGGCGATTAAGGAAGTGTAGATAGAAAAGCTTCCTGGTTGTGTACTGTAGTAAAATTGAGAGTCCTGATCCTACCATATGACTGAGGAGAGAGGCTGTGTTGGGAGGCTGTTCAGAGATGACATGGAAGACGTGGTAAACTGTAGGGTAGGTTCAGAGCCATGGCATGCCAGTTATACCTTAAGGACTTAACTGAGAGAGATTATATATGGGAAGGGAGTGGACTGGGTTATAGCTTTCCCCATGTAGCAAATACTAGCAAGGTGAGAGTCAAGATGGTCAGCTACAAGGAAAGAATCTATTGTGTACAGCATATCTGAATCATAGGTTTCTGATCTCTTTCTTAGTTTTATTTGGGAAGATATGGCCCTGAAAGAGGAGGTAGAGGGGACACATACAGTGACCTACGGCATCAGGCCTGCAAAATAATATCATGGCATATAATAATAAACATTCTTATAATAAAGCCAAGTGACTCAATGGAAAGAGCGTAGGACAAGACATCTGAAAGACTTGAGTTCAAATCCAGCCTCAGATGCTCACTAGCTGTGTGACCCACCCTGTATGAATTATTTGACCTCTGCCCTCTTCAGTTCCTTCATTTGAAAAGTGGGAAGGATAATAGTACTTATCTGCCAGAGTTGTCATGAAGGTAAAATGAGATATTTGTAAAGTACTCTGAAAACTTTAAGGTGCTATATAATGTTAGTGATTAAAGTTATTAATCTAGGGCTTGTTGGGAGAGAAAATGAAACCAAATAGGTACTTCTCTCCCAGATTTAATCTACCCTCTTTTTCTCTTGCTATCACCATGGACCCCTCCTTAACTCCGCTTCCAATAAAGCCCATTTCAAGGCACAAATGAATTACAGAATTAGTTATGAGAAATACAGAGAAGGAGGGAGAAGGAGGAGGAGGAGAAAGAAAAGGAAGAAGAAGAGGAGCAGGAGGCAATTTCAAGTTTTCAGAATCCAAGGGAGTTATTGCTCAGATTTCAGGCAGACAGCAGCAACTTGATCAGCTTGTAGCATAAATTAGAGGGAAAAAAAAGAATTAATTAACTTCTCCAATAGCCTTACTCTAAAGGTATTACCTTTGATGCTGTTGTTGATAAGAATAATAATATTGATGATAATAATAATAATTGACATTTTGATATCAATTTAAGGTTCAAGAAATGGTTTCTATACTCTCTCATTTGAATCTCACAACAACTCTATGAGCAAAGTACTGCAGGTATAAGTATTTCCATTTCCTGGACCTCAGAGAAGTTAAGCAAGTTGCTAAAAGTCACACAGCTAGTAAGTACCTGATGGAGAGTTGGAGTTCAGGTCTTCTGGTTTGCAAGTCAAGAAATCTACCTGCTATCTTAGGTTGCCTCTCTGATAGTAAAAGGGGTACCTTTCAGCTAGGTCCTGATGCTCTTTATGCACCTGACTTGAATGGTCTTTCCACCAAATTCCAGGCTAGTTTGTTTCTTTTCTTCTTAGCTGAGAAAGAGGAATCTTTTGGGGATAGGAAAAGAGAGAAGAATAATTTCCTGCATTCAGAAAGACCCCCAAGAGTGGCTGATGCACAAAGTAAGTAGCTATGCTTTCTAGTTCATGATGTGTCTAGTTTTCCAGATGATTTCCTACCCTTCCTCCTCCTATGCCCACCTCCCAATTCTCTCCTCCCCTCAGCTATCTAGGCACTAATGAAAGAACGAAGGAACGAGAGGCATCCTAGGCCTGTCAGTGTTCTGTGAATACAATCTGATTGTTTTAATGGTGAGAGCAGATGGGAGTATTAAAATCTCTTCTAAAACCCATTTTGCTATAATGATGCCTAATGTGTTATCTGTTTTGAGCAAGGGTCATCCACCAGTCTTCTTTCTGTTTTGGAACAATGTGCTTAGGAAATGTAGGAAGCAGAATGCCAGAAAACTGTACTTGGGGACAAAGTCCATGGGGATTGAGAATTGAGCTCAAGGGCTTGTAGTAATCCATGAGAAGAGCCAGCAGGAGAAAAGGGATTTAGAGGTAGAAGATTAAATTCTGAATTTGTGTCTTCAGGTATGGTCTTCACTAGGATTAATCTGGATATTACAAGTAGTACCAGGCACACAAAGTTGTGAAGGAGACAGCTTTTCTTTGGTATCCCCGTTCCTTTTCTTTGTTATTTTTCTTGTCCTTTTCCCAACTAAACCTTCTCCCTAGCCAACACACAATGTAGCAGGAGCCCTTTGGTCCCTTCTTGTACCTTGTTGGGAGTAAAGTGTGTTGGAGCTATCTGGGAGGAGGTACTAGCTGGGGAGAAGTAAGTCAGCAAGGTGAGCCAGTTACAACCTCTCTTAATTCAAGAAGTACGAAGCATTCGTTCAATGAGCTAGTGACCATTTCCTGCTATTTGAAAGTTTCTGTGCTAGATGTTGTAGGTAGAGATAGAGAATGACCCTATAGTTTCGCTAGCATAAGGAAATTTCTAGTGAGGAAATTCTCTTCCACTGAGGGTCTCTCTCACTGGAATGCAAGCTCTTTGAGGGCAGGTCCTATCTCTATTTTGTATTTATACAAATACTAGCTATTATCATAATAAATAAGGTATAGTAAATACTTAATAAATGTTTTACATTCACTTGGTCATTTGTACCTGGGAAAGGTATACAGAGTCAAAGAGGATAGTAATGAAATGGAAAGATGGAGCAGGGTCTAGTACAGATGAGATAGCCCTGGCAAAGTTGCAGGGGGGCAGATGAGGTAGAAGTTGGGATTGTGAACTTCAAGGCTAGGATTGGCAAGGTGGAAGCTTGGCAGGTTCTCAGATGGGCAAGCATTAACCTCTGAACTTTGTTGTTAGATGCTGTCTTTTAGATGGAGGCCATAGATGGTTTGCTGTCTTGTTTAAAAAGGGAAATTGGAGATTGGCAGATGTCCTCCAGATAAGTAGGATTGGGCACTCGTTTAATCCTGCCTCCCGAGGTAGTTTTAGGCTGCTCAGGAAGGTTGCATGGATACTAAATGGGAAGGCAGCATGGTGCAAAGAAAGAATAATGAATTTGAAGTCAGAGAGTCTGAGTTTGAATTGCAGTTCTGTTACTACCTATGTGATTTCAGATAGGTCACTTCCCTTTCAGACTCAGTTTCTCCATCTGCACAACCAGAGTTGGATTAGGAGATCCATAGTTCCTTTTTAGATCTGGATCCTATGACTTTATGGTAATGAAACACATTCATTGAGAGGATAGGGTGCTAGTGGCAGGAAGGTTTGGGGGTCAGGAATGCAGTGTTGACCTAAAACCTTAGTAATCCCCTTGATGTGGTTCCTGGATTACTTTTCTCTTTCACCCTCTTCATTAATAGCCATTGAAATCTGTACTCAAGAAAGTGTTTGATATCACATCTTTCCATGAATTTAAGTCACTGTGTTCCCCCCCACAGGGGTATTTGCAATCTAACTGTGGAAAGAAAGATGTTATTCTTGGTAATGAAATTTCAGTTGTTAATCAGCTATGACTGAAAGTGGTTTTTTTTTTTAAGTTTGATTTAGGACAAATATATATATATATATATATATATATATATATATATATATATATATATGTATATATCTTCCATGCATCACAGGGCTGTTGTGACTATCAAAATAATCACTATACAGGTCTAGTATGAAGCAATTATCAAAGAGTCCAGCTTCTACATCTACCTCCTAGAGCTCAGGGGTACCCTTGAGGGGTTAGGGATCTCTTCTCTAATGCTATTTTCTTGGATGGCCTTACATACAAGACAGAGATGTTCTAGATATGATTCCCCACACTGTTAGCCATCAGAGATAAAGCAAAAACAGAAGTACAAGCTTTTCTCCCTCTTTATATCACCTTAGAGGCATTCTCTCCTCTGTTCCACTTAGATTTTTGGAGACAGTGGGTTGAAAATTAGCACAATTTCTGCAAAGCATTGATCTTACAAAATTCATGTCTATTACTGTCCACAAATCCTTATCTTAGCTACTACTAGGCTAGTTCCTAAAAGGTAATCCTTGTGGAATCAATGCAAAATATAGCACAGACTCAACTCTGGAATCCTGGTGGCTTGTTCTCCAAACCCATAGGACTGGAAAATCCAAATTAATGTTCTTAACCTAAAATGAAATAACACATGCCAAGGCAGGTAAAGAAATGTGGTCCATATTCATGGGCTCACATGTCGGCCTCAAAGGGACAAGATCCTTTACATCTTGTTTCTCATTAAATATAGTTGTTGAAGGAGTTGGACCAAGAGCACAAGTCTAAACAATAGAGAGTACTCGGGTGAAGGCAACTAAAGGCCACCACTTTTGAAGGTGTCCCCAGTTCCAGTTGTACCACTGCAGTCAATCAAACAGGCTGCCTGCCACTCACCAGATGGCTGACAGGCCAGAAATGGTTACAGAATTCCTCTTCATGCTCCAAAATCTCTCTAAAACTCTTTCATTGCATGTCATTAGGAAGACGAACCTAGAAGAAAGTTCCATAGGCTCTTCCACATGGGAGAGTGCATCAGCTGAGCATACTAAGTATTAAGAGCTGACCTTATTGGACAGTCCCTGTCATAACTAAAATGAATATCAGAGAGGTGTAACAGCAAGCACCCTAGCATACCCAGCGTGGCTGCTAGCACAGGTTCTTAGATCTGCTTTTCTAAAGGAAAGCAACTCAAAATGGGTTAACAATCTTACTTTAATCAATCAAACATATATCATTTACCTAGTTCAGGTGGAAAAGTCAGCAC
>CM053581.1:511748326-511766295 GCA_028627135.1 Pseudochirops cupreus | reverse complement strand
TCTGAGTGCAGATTGAAAAAAACTACTTGTTCTGTTTCTTTTGCTTGTTTTGTTCTGTTTCTCTTTCTCACTGATCATTCTATCAGTTACAATTCTTCTTTACAACCTGACTAATGATTAATGGGAAGATATTTGTAGATCCTATATCCGCGTGCCTGCCTCCGTAATGGGGGGGGGGGGGGGAAATAAGGAGGGGAGAAAATCTGAAACTCAAGGGACTGTGGAACTGAATGTTGTAAACTAAAAGTAAATAAACCAATTTAATAGAAAAGGAGCCATTTTTATTGATTGTTTGTTTATGTTCTTGCCATGTATGTCTTTGAAGTAAATATATCTTTATAAAAGCTAATTGATGTTAATATAGTAAATGGAACTGGGGAAGTCTGAATGATGGCTGAAACCTCTATAGCAAAAGACTCCCCTAAACCCTCAGGATGAGATGAACAAAAATTATGAAAGACATTGTTTCTGGTTCATTAATAATCAATTTATTAATTGGGTTAGCAGATAATCAATAAATTGAGGTCAGTGGCCCTCACAGAAACCAAAGACCCTGCAAGGAGACCATTGAATATTTAAATACCTTTGGAAAGGGGTGTGTCCTTGAAGGTGAAAATCAACTCTGGTTGGTTAACAATGAAAGAATAAATATTATGAGGTGGGCTTTTTTCTAATGAGGGGCTAGGGGATATAACTTTAATCATATCAACACTTTCCCAAATCATCCCACCTCCAGCAATCTATACAAAAGAATCTATTTTCCATTCAGCCCCATAGTAGAACAATGGCAGAGTTACAGTCAAAAATCCACCTAGGGGTGGCCAGGTGGCTCAGTGAATAGAGCACCGGCCCTGGAGTCAGGAGGACCTGAGTTCAAATCTGGCCTCAGACACTTAACACTCAGACACTTACTAGCCATGTGTCATTGGGCAAGTCACTTAACCCTGACTGCCCTACCTTCCTCCCTCCAAAAAGCAAAAAGAAAAAATTCTACTTAGATAAGATGGCCTGGATGGAGTGAATTTTTGAGCAAGGTCAGAAATGTCCTTGAGAGACTGTGCTTTGCCTCAGCAAGGGAAAAAGAGAGGATCTTTGTGTCCCATATAGAATATTGGTTATAATTACAATAAGAAAATCATTTTTCTCAAGGGGTACTCTAGAACCCTGAGGGAGAAGTATAGCCAAGTCTTGATCTGAGATGGTGAGTCTCAAGTTGTTTTGTCTTTGTACCTACAATGCATAACAAAATGCTTTAACATGTAGTGTTTAACAAATGTTTGTTGAATTGAATTCCATTCACTTTGAAGAACCCCTCTTGCTATATCTGCACCTTCTCTGTTTCATGAGTACAGCTCTGAGTGACCACAGGGAGTGAGAGAAGAAATGCAAAATAGGCAGCAATGAGTCAGGGATGCTAATGACCAGTTCTGGAGGGAAGAAAAGTGTGCATTAAATACTTTTGAGTTTAATTTTCATTATTAATTTTCTCCACCACTTTCTGAAGTCTAGAGAGATAATCAACTTACAATAAAATAAGATCTTACGATAAAACATTTGCAGATTTTTGAGCTAAAAATGCTCACACTGAAAATTTAACAATAGACTCTCTGAAACTTGCAAGCTGGCTTCAGCATACCCCTGGGATGGTGCCACACAGAAACTGACTGGACTTGTAAGGACAGAAAGGACTTAGATCTCAACCACCAAATACAGAAACTTTAAACTTCAAAGCCAAGGAACAGCAGTGATGGGCTTCTCCTTGCCTAGGTTTGCAGTTGAGTCTCCTCACCCTTCTCTATATGTGATGAGCCAACTACAGAGTGAAGCAGTCAGAGGTCCTCTCAGCAAAAAGACACCAAATTATGTTGGTATTCCCAACTGTTCCCAAGTTCATGCCTCATGGCTCTGAGGAAGAGCCAAGTTCCAAGCACCAAATTCTTGAATTTTCATTCAAAGACTGTCCCAACTGGAAGCATGAGTTGATGTTCAACTGAAAATTGGTTGGGTACTATTGTGTTTCCTACATTCATCTATCCCCTCATAGGAAGCAACACCATGAGGGCTAAGGAAATTGAATTGAGCATTTCCTGGAATATCTAAGTTCAGAGAGGCCCATGTACTGTCTGGAAACTGTTTGGATCTGGGAGAGGCTATGAAGGTGCAGCTGAGGGGTAGATAGTTTATTATGTTTTGTTTTATTGCCTTTATTGATTGTATGACCAAAAGTAATATACTGTAGAGAGTATCCAAGCATACTTGCATTTCCTTTTGGAAGCCAACTCTGTTATTCCAAGGCCACATATGTGGGGATCATTGAAAGTTCAGGAAGGAGGTATGGTTTCCAGTATAATAGTGGTTCAGAGCTTATTCTAATTTGATAAATTCACATAACTCTTGCTTAAAAGTTAGATGACACGGTCACTTAAAGAGTGGCAAAATGGAGGGACAAGAGGTTCTTTTACTATCTAACAAGCACAGAGAGATGAATACTTCCAGTCAGCAGGACTAAGCACCACCATGACTACAAGGGTGAGCTGTCTTGTCTACAAGTGTTATATCTTATAAGGGCATTTGTACTTTAGCAGAAGATAACACCTTAATCCAGACAACTGATTCTAAAATTGGCCCTAGAGTGGGATGCACAGACTTTTCCACATACATCTTTAAGAACCAAGAGCTCAAGGGGACAGAGCCAAAATGGCAGAGTAAAGACAGGGACTTACCCGAGTTGACTCCCAAACCCCTCCAAAAACCTTTTAAAATTACTCTAAACAAATTCTAGAGCAATAGAACCTACAAAAATATGGAGTGAAACAAATTTCCAGCCCAAGACAACTTGAAATGTTGGCAGGAAACATCTGTTGCACCAAAGTGACAGAGGAGCACAATCTAGCATAAGTTGTGCCAGTGCAGACTGGGCCCTAGCAAACTAGGAGCAGGCCTTGAGGTGACTCAATCACTGGCAATAGTGCCAGTTTCCAGACTTCTCAGCCCAGACACCAAAGACAACTTAGAAGGTCAGCAGGAAAGGTCTCTTGCACCAGGGTAAGAAAGGAGCACAGTTTAGCGCACATTGCACCAGCATAGCCCTGCCCCCAGCAAACCAGGAGTAGGCCTTGGGAGTCACTGAATCAGCAGCTGCTTCCAGAGCTCTCAGTCCACAGAAGGAAAGGGGGTCAAACAACCAGTCGGAACTAGATTACAGAAGTCTTCTTGCTAGCACTGAGGCAGGACTCTGTTGCTTTGCCCACATTTGGATCCAGGTCACAGTCTTGGGTAGCAATCGCAGGGTGAGGAGGAGCACTGGCACAGTAGAGCTTGTGGACACAGTGGAAGGGGGCCCTGCTCCCAATTCCAGGACAGAAAAGAATGCTTGTGGTTGCTCACAAACCAGAGCACAGGCCAGGAGAGTACTAAACACCTCGCCTTAGTTCATACCGCCCTGGAAGTACTAAACACTTACAGGTCCCAAGAAGTATCTCTGAAAATAGCCGCATAAAATCCATGAAGCTTGTGACAGTGCATGCTCCACTCGGGAAGCAAAGCCCTACCTAAAAAAACTTTTAAAAGTCAAGAAAAAGGCTGGGAAAATGAGAAAACAACAGGAAAAATACTTCTGACTATTGAAAGTGATAAGGAAGATCAAAACACACACCCAGAGGAAGACAACAAAGTCAAAGTTCCTACATCCAAAGACTCAAAGAAAAATTTAAATTGGTCTCAGGCCATGGAAAAACTCAAAAAGAATTTTAAAAATCAAGTAAGAGAGGTAGAAGAAAAATTGGAAAGAGAAAGGAGACTGATGAAAGAAACTCATGAAAAATGAATCAACAGCTTGGTAAAGGAGACACAAAGAATACTGAAGAAAATTAACACCTCAAAAAATGGAATATGTCAAATGGTAAAAGAGGTCCAAAAAACCAATGAGGAGAAGAATGTCTTAAAAAGCAGAATTGACCAAATGGAAAAGGAGGTAAAAAAGCTCACAGAAGAAAATAATTCCTTAAAAATTAGAAGGGGAGGCAGCTAGGTGGTGCAGTGAATAGAGCACCAGCCCGGGAGTCAGAAGGACCTGAGTTCAAATTTGGCCTCAGACACTTGACACTTACTAGCTGGGTGACCTTGGGCAAGTCACTTAACCCCAATTGCCTTGCCTTTCCCCCTCCCAAAATGAAAGCAAATGAAAGCTAATGACTTTATGAGAAATCAAGAAACAATAAAAACAAAAACAAAACAAAGAAAAAATAAAAGACAATGTAAATATCTCACTGGAAAAAACATCTGACCTGGAAAATAGATCCAGAAGAAAGAATTTTTAAAATCGGACTACCTGAAAGCCTACACATCATCTTTCAAGAAACTATCAAGGAAAATTTCCGTGATATTTTAGAATCAGAGGTTAAAATAGAAATTGAAAGAATCCACCAATCACCTCCTGAACGAGATCCCAACAGCTTCCCAGAGTCTCCTCTGGCCAAATCACACAACTCTTCTCAAAGGGAGCCCCAAAGCAAAACCTCACATCAGGGCATATATACAGCCTTCTCCTGGACCAGAGAATGTCACAGCCCTCTAGACCCACTGCCCAATCACAAAGCAACAAGGTGCAGGCATTCCCACAAAACAAGCTTCCCGCCACAGGCTCCATATGACCACATTCAGCCTCTTAGGGGGCAGACTATACTTTCAAATCAGGGAAGGTTCTCAGAGCCACTTAAGCCACTTAAGCAAAGGGCCTGGGGGCAGGGAAGATCTTCAGATTCCCATAACAGAAGGAAGGCACTAACAGTAGAAGTAACCTCCTGCAGAAAATGTGGTCTTGATATAAATCTTGAAGGAAGCCTTTAGGAGTCCAGAGGTGAAGATGAAAATCATTCAAACATGAGAGATAGTCAGCAAAAATTTATGAAATCAGAAAATGTAGCATTGTGTCTGAGTAGCAGCAAGTAGGCCAATGTGCTAGATGGTAAAGTTTTAGGAGGGGAGTAAAGTTTAAGAAAACTGGAAAAGTAGAAAGGACTCAAGTTGTGAAGGGATTTAAATGCCAAACCAGAGATTTCATATTTGATCATGGAGGTAAGAGAGCCACTGAGGGTTATAGAGTAGTGGCTCTAGAAGAAGAAAACAGTTTCTTGGAGGCTATGATAGTAGAAAACAAGCTCTGGCAGGTCCTAAAAAGTGTCAAAGGATTCAACATGGACCTGGTAATGGAGTGTGTATATGTCAGCTGAGTACCAATATAGCAAGGGTAAGAAAAGCTCATCATCAGATGACTAGTCATCAGGCACTGACTTCCATTTGGGCCACAGAAATTCATTAAACCATTTCCTTAAACATAGAGAAGATGCAATTTGTACTGGTTGAGGGAAAACTCATCACAGAGATGAAAGTGTGGACTTTCACAGTCTTAAAACAATATTATTCCCTATATCCTACTCAATTTATCTGAAAAATATTCACTAGATGGTTGCTAGGTAGAATTTGATTTCTCTTTGTTCTAAATTCTTATCTGTCAGTCAATAAGCATTGATTAAACACCCACTGTGTATCAAGCACTATGCTAAACACTGCAGATATGCATGCTTTATTCTTTTTAAGATCCATGAGGCCACTGTGATGGGTGCCATCTTGAACTCAAATTTTCCAAGATGGCATCTGCATCCTTACCCAGGGAGAGACAGATTTTCTTTCTTTTCCTGTTTCAATGCCCTTATTGGTTTGAGAAGTTCATGTACTGAATTCTTGCTTCCTGCATGAGTAATGCCTATAAGTCTCAGCTTATTTATAAGATGGTTGCCATGTTCTGAGCTCAATGAATAATCAAGCCCACTAGCTCAGACTGTCAGGACTGCCCATTTCTCCAAGCTTTTATTCAGATGACCAAATCAATCAATTGTTCCCAAAAGAGGAATGGGAAATTTTACAAAGTCTCTTAGTCACATTCTATAGTACATTATATTTTAAACTTTAAAAATATATGTTCCTTACTAAAATCTTACTCTTGAGCCTCACTGTGTTATGTAAGTGCCCATGGGTTCTTGAAGACTATGCCAGAAAAGTGAAAACTGTGACAGATCCTATTTAGCTAGAAAGATTTTAAATATAGACCTAGTGATGGAAGACCAAATGTGGGGCATTTTAGTTAAATTCAGAGTCTCATCAACAGGTTTCCTGCAAGAGGAAGAATCTTTCAGCCTTAGCAGCATATCAAGACTGTCTACTAAGGCATTGCAGTCTGTATAAATGGAGAGAGTAGCCACTCATAAAATCACAGATCCTTGAAATTCTGAAGTAGAAAACTATATGCATAATATTAAGGGAATAGATTTTTCCTCATGTCTAAACCTTCTAATTCTATGTCTTCAGATGTAGACAGAGAAGATTCACATTTGAGTTGACTCTTAAGATTCTCAATTGACAAGGAAAGATTTAACCAATTTCTTTAGACTCAAAGAAGGATTAGATGATCTCTAAAATGCCTTTTAGTTATAAATTCAATGATCTTTTGATGCAGGTAAGTGGGATAACACATTTTAGAAACATCTTCATCAACAAGGTTGGTGACAGTAATAATTACTAATCATAATAATAATAGCTAGCTAGTATATATTGCTTTAAAATTTACAAAGTGCTTTATATAATAATATTTGTTGTACTTATATAGAGCTTTAGGTTTAAGAAAGCACTTTGTACACTGCATCTCATTTGATCCTTGAGGATATTATTCCTATTTTCAGATGATAAAATTGAAGCAGAGTGGCTCAATGCCTTGCCAGGGTCACACAGCTAGAGGGTAACAGAGACAGGTTTAAATTCAGGTCTTCTTTACTCTAATGCTCTATCCACTGCACCACCTAGTTATCTATTAAATCAAAGGGAGTTTTAAACTGTCCTCACTAATCATAAAACTCATTTAACCACAGTATTCTAGTAAATCAAAGTGTTAACTATAGTGAAATGTTAGCAATGGTATTGACTGATGCCTCAATTTACAAATTTCTCTTAATTTTCATAGTTTGGTATAACCTACTCCAAGACATGGTCTTATCATGTTGATTAGGACTATTCTTTACACATAAGCAAAAATGAACTTCTGCCTAAAGAGTATACATATACATAAGGACAACACTAAAAGGTCCCTTCACTGCAAAAATATTTAATTCACTAGTTTACTACCATGCATGAAATGCCATAAAGATATTGTTTAGGAGTAAGATATGGAAACTCCAGGATCCACTTATTAAAACACAAATATCTTTGCAAGGCATAATAAATTTCAGATTTCCAAGGTAATAACTAGCCAGAGAAGATTCCTAAGAGAATAGGACCCGAGACTAATAAGTTTTTATGGTTAAAGATATTGATGGAGGCAAAGCAGTAAACTCAGGGCATGCTTAAGATAACTAAGTCAATCAACAAGCACTACTAACCTTTGGGCATGGTCTTAGAGAGTAGACCAAGTTGGAATACTGCATAGGGAAGGGCGAGGGAAGAGTGCAACCAAGTAGCTCAAGGGACATCATAAAAGTACTAGATACCTGCATGACCAAGACACTCCAAGAAAAGGAAAGATACAGAATAGAGGATGGAAAGTGCTGATTTTAAAAAATAATATTATGTTATGAAAATGTTTGTTTTATCTCATAAATTCAAAATGAAATCTATTTTAAAAAGAAAAAAGAAAGTACCATAGATAGAGAATTGTTGTCAGTTCTTAGTGCCACGTCTTAGAAATATTTACGGGGGTCGGAGCCAAGATGGTGGCATAGAAGCAGGAACACTCTGTAGCTCCCACATAATCACCTCAAATACCCATAAAATATGGCTCTAAACAAATTTTAGGGCTCCAGAACTCACAAAATTACAGAAAAACAAAACTCCCCCTGAAGGCAGCTCAGCAGGAAGGACTGGAGGGGCCAAAACCATCCTGGCCTAAAACCATGGCTTCACCTGGGGGCCTCCAGGAAAAACCGCGGCTGGAGCCTTCAGGAGAATGGATCAGCAGCAGCTGTGGCGATTTCCAGAATTATCAAGTCATAAGAAATAAGGACTAAGTGAAAGGTTAGTGGAACTTGGCTAAATTTGGGGGAGAGGATCTGGCCAAACTATCTCCAGGGCAAGGAAGCAGCAGAAGCCGTGGCCCTGCAGCTGCTTCCACATGGCTGCTTCCGAAGCTCTTGGCCTGCAGACTGCAGGGGGGCCAAGCGATAATTCAGAGGCTAAGGGCTCTTGCCCTAAGCTGCCCGGATCCGGATCGTGGTCTTGGGTGGTGGTCCTCAGGTGCATTTTCAGTGAGCCAAAGCTGGTGGGGGCTGAAGCGGCCTCCTAATAGCTCCGGTAGCTGCAAAAACCCCAGTGATTTGGGATACAGCTTTCTCCTCTGAAAGGAGAGTTTCACAGAACTAAAAAGTCAAGTAATTGACTGGCAACATGAGCAGGCAAAGGAAGCAAAGCAAGCCCAGCAATGCAACTTTAGATTCCTTTTTTGGGGACAAAAAGAATCAAATTATGGAATGGGAGTAAGACAACACAGTCAGAACTCCCACACCAAAAGCTTCCAAGAAAACTGTCTGGTTACAAGCCATAGAACAGCTTTAGAAGGATTTTGAAAACCAAATAAGAGAAGTGGAGGAAAAATTGGGGAGAGAAATGAGAATAATGCAAGAAAATCATGATAAGAGAGTCAACAACCTGACTGAAAAAAATCAGACCTTAAAAAAATAGATTAACTCAAATGGCAAAAGAGGTCCAAAGAGCCAATGAGGAGAAAATGCCTTAAAAAGCCAAATTTGCCAGATGGAAAAAGAATCTCAAAAGCTCTCTGAAGAGAACAATTCCTTCAGAATTAGAGTGGAGCAAGAACAGCTTTTGTAAAAACTTTTTGTTTTTCTTAGTATTGTTTATCAGCCTCACAGTTCACATGGGTATCTCCTCACACTTTTACTATCCCCCTTTTTAGAGCTTCAGGTTGTGGGATGATACCAATCTTTTCCCGGAACTCTTTGACGTTTGTTTTGTTAAAGTTTAGGATTCTTGGGGAGGTAGGTGACACAGTGCATAGAGTTCTGGGTCTGGATTCAGGAAGACTACTTTTCAAATACAGCCACAGATGCTTACTAGCTGTGTGACCCTGGGCAAGTTACTTAACCCTGTTTGCCTCAGTTTCCTCACCTGTAAAATGAGCTAGAGAAGGAAATAGCAAACTATTCTAGTGTCTTTTCCAAGAAGACCCCAAATGAGGTCACAAGGAGTCAGACACAACTGAAAAACAACCCGACTACAACAAAGGATTCATGTAATGCCATACGTAGACTTTCTTCCCTCTTGAAAACTATAATAAAATTTTCCCCAGGGTTACTGTCACTGCCGCATCAGCAATCACTTCTTTCAAACTTGCTCAGACCTAACCCTGAAGAGTCAATCCCTCTCTTTGCTTCTTCAAACTTCTGATCAATAGAAAGGTCAACCAGGCAAGTGAAAGCTCTGAACCCAACACTGAATTCACAATACAGAACTTTTAAAATGACTATTAATGCAATTTAACTTTACTATAATTATGGTATAGTTATAATGGCATAATTAATAGTCATTATGACATAATTACTATTAAAAGTAATAATAGCTAGCATTCATATAGAGCTTTAAGTTTTGCAAAGCAATTTACATGAAATCTGATCTGATCCTCAAACAACCTTCTGAAGTAGGTGCTATTATTAACCCCATTTTATAGATGAGGGAACCAAAGCTGAAGGAAGTTAAGTGTGTTGTTCATGGAACAGTAAAGAGGTCAATATCACTGAATCAAAGAGTCTATGGTGGGGAGAGAGGTGTAAGAAGTGAGATCAGAGGGGGCCAGGTTATGATGCTTTGAGCACCAAACTGAGGATTTTGTATTGGACTCTGGAAGCAATAGGGAGTCACTAGAATTTATTAAGGAGAGTGACATGGTTGAACCTGAGCTTTAGGAAAATCACTTTGGTATGTGAATGGAGGATGGGTTGGAGAGGGGAGGGACTTGAGGCAGGCAAATACACCAGCAAGCTACTGCAATAGTCCAAGCTAAAGTGAAGAGGGCCTGTACCAGAGTGGTGACAATGTCAGAGAAAAGAAGAGGTATGAGACATTGCAAAGATGAAATCAGCAGATCTTTGCAATAGATTGGATGTAGGGGTAGAGGGAAGGTAAGAGACAGTGGGGAGTCAAGGGTGACACCTGATTTGTAAGGCTGAGGGACAGGAAGAAGGATGTTACTCTTTGCAGTAACAGGAAAGTTAGGAGGAGGAGAGATTTTGGGAGTAGGGAGATGGCTGAAATAATGAGTATGTTTGGAGTATGTTGAGTTTAAGATATCTACCAGACATACAGCACAAGATATCTGGAGGTCACCAGAGACATTAGAGCAGGATAGACAAATTATAAATTCATCAGCATAGAGATGGTAATTAAATCCATGGGAATTTTCAAGTGAAATGTATAGAGGGAGAAGAGAAGAGGGCCTAGAGCAGAACCTTGTGGGACACCTGTAAGTATGGGGTATGATCTGGAAGAAGATTCAACAAAAGAGACTGAGACAGAGCAGGCTAACAAACAGGTAGGAGAACCAGGAGGGAAAACCTAGAGAGAAGAGAATATCAAGGAGGGGAAGGTGATCAACAGTGTCAGAGGCTTTAGAGAGGCCAAGTAGAATGAGGATTATCACTGAGAATACACCTTAGAATTCCTCTTTTGGTATAGGACTCACATTCTAAATACTCCATAATCTAGACCTCAAACCATTGTTCCAAACTAGTCTAGTCATTCTCCCTTTATCAACAATGCTTGGCACAGTGCCTGGCACATAGAGACTTAATAAATGTTTATTGGTTGATAGACTGATTAAATATACATACCTATTTCCACTTTTGTACCACTGCAATATCCTCCTCTTCTCCTATGCTTAGATAAATCCTGTTTATGCTTCCAGGCTCAGCTCAAGACCCATCTCTTCTATGAAGCCTATGCCAACCTCCTCAGTCCATACTGATTTCTTCCTCTTTGGTGTTGGCAAAGTAGGCAATAACTTAAAATGGAATATGCAGGATGGTACAGTAAAAAGAATTTTTAATACAATTTTAAAATTCAGCATTAAAATTTATTTAATACAATATAGAATATATAAAATTAAATATAAAAACTAAACATTAAAAATAAAATTAGAAATAAAAACTTAATGCCAGAAAATTATATTCCTCATACCATACAGTTAGTTATTTTATGATAAAGTAAGTCATATACGTTACAGTGAAGGAAATATAATAATAGAGTAGGAGGAGTAAATTTTCCAACCGTGCTAAAGGGCGCACAAAATTCTTTGTCTTGACTCTAGTATATATATTTGCCAAGTATTTTATAACTTCTTCAACTGTTATTTATGTTTTGATGTATGTATACCATTTCCTTCATGAGTCTGTCAGCTTCTGGAGGGCAGAAACTGTCTGCTTTGTCTCTCCAGTGCAGAACACAGTGTGGAACACTGTGAGCAAGCACTCAATAAATGTAACTTCTATGTCACTCAGCTCCAAATAATGTTTTTGAAATAACTGAAGGAAATGTATAATTTACATTAGAAGTGAGCAAAAATAAAAGATGTCATTTTTTCCCTATCCCATTTCAAGGGCTTCATGATTCTTATCATAAATCCCCTGAAATCTATGTAGGGATCACTTAGATATGCATGGACTTCAGGTCAAAAACTGCTGAAATTAAGGAGATTCTCTCAATAATAATCTCTAGAATTCTTGTGGTCCTCACTGAGGATATCCCTTGGGAATATTAGAATTAAATTCATGTATCTCTCTAAAAGATCCCTCATTTCCTCTGAAAGCCCTCAGACTAACGAGACACTGAAAACAGGACAAGTCTTAAGTAAGCCAACAGAAATTCAAGATAGGATCATATCTAAACTTCTCAACAGTCAAGAAGCGTTTTTCTCCATTATGGAGTAAAGCAAATTTCCTTTAGATAGGTCCATTTTGAAACTGTTTAATCTGAGTTAGGACCAAAACAAAGGCTACTTTAATGGGATCAGAACACATGACAAAGAAAAGTCATACCTTACCCAGATAATTCTAAACTTAGTCATTGAATTTGTTTAATGTACATAATTTGTTCAAGAGATAACAAGAGAGGGCAGTGGCTTATTTAACTTTTCCTGGACATGCACAATATATAAATATTTGATGATAACTCCCTCTGTCTCTCTCTGTCTCTCTCTGTCTCTCTCTCTCTGTCTCTGTCTTTCTCTGTCTCTCTGTCCCTCTGTCTCTCAGTCTCTCTGTCTCTGTCTCTGTTTCTCTGTCTCTCTCTCTCTGTCTGTCTGTCTCTCTCTCTCCATTCCCTACTATTTGACTAATAACTGCAGCATGATCACCACCTGGCTCATCTATATTTTACATTAAGTTCATCACTTTATAGTAAATTTAAAAGGAAGTAGCTCTTTAGTACATATGTATGTGTTGGTTCAGGGGCAGGAGAAGGAACTTTAATCCTCCTATTAGAAAAAAAATGTTATCCAACAACTGGGGAATTGCTTAGTAAACTGTGTATATCAATGTAATGGAATACAATCATATAAAAATGACAAATATGAAGGAAGCCAAGAAACATGGGAAAATATATAAAGTAATGCAATATAAGAATACCAGAAATTAAAAGAACAACATATAGTTCTTAAAATTAAAAGAAGAGCATATATATTGACTCCAACTATATTTTTAAAAAACTGAGGGCAACAAAATTTTATAAGTGCCTAGACAAAAAAAAAGGATGGAACACTGAGTACATAAAATCATTTTTTTTGTTTTAACATTTATATAATTTTTTCACTTTCTAAATTCAAAATATAAACATTTCAGATCTTATGATGTTCTTTGGGATTCAATTCCATATTCCATTTGTCTAGGTAATTATGCAGTGTCATTAAATTTTTAACAAGTATTATTTATAACAAAAATTATTTGTGTTTCTATGTGTGCATTTTTTAAACAAGATACAAAGAAAATGAAAACCACTTTCAAGGATTCCTTCTTCCTTGCCTCATGAATCCATGACAAAGGAAAATTCACTCATGCATAATTTTTGCTTAAATTCAGTGGAGTTCTCTATTTAACTAGGATATGGTAATTAAGTGACTCAGAGTCTTCAAAAGTACTCTTTTAAAATGCATTCTAAACTGCTGAATTAAGCAGGGGGAACATCATTCTTCTTTCTTTTCAATGCCCTGGCAGTTGAATATGTTTATAGTGGTCCATATTCATTTAGTGAACCCACCTTCCTGCCTGTCAAATTATATTAGAGACAATAATGATAGTTCAGATTTCTCCCAATATCTTCCTTAAAACCAGTGCAACCCATTGTAAACTAGAATAGATAGCATCCAGATGGCAAAGCTCCTCAGGAAAGTAGGAAAACTAGTTGTAACTCTAACAGACATCACAAGATTTCTAACTCTAGAAGTAACTTGAGCAATCATCTGATCCAAGATTTAGTAATCTTTTAATGGAAAACTATTTTTTGTAATCATCTTAGAAATATAATTTTTAAGAGCTACTTTCTTTTTTTCTTTTTTTTTTTTTGGAGGGGCAGTTGGGGGTGACTTGCCCAAGGTCACACAGCTAGTAAGTATTAAGTGTCTGTGGTCAAATTTGAACTTGGGTCCTCCTGACTCCAGGGCCCATGCTCTATTCACTGCACCACCTAGTCACCCTTAAGAGAGCTACTTTCTTTTTAAAGAATATTCATATGGATTTTTTGTTGTTGTTGTACGAGAATTGACTCTGTACTCAGCATGCCTTGCTTGGCAGAGACATAATTTATTATTTAGAGTTATAAAGGGAAGAAGTCTTTCAAACAGGCTGTGAAGAAGCTTCTCCCAATCTGCTCAAGGCTCTAGATTTTTTATATTATTTCAAAGAAACCAAAAGATCAGATCAAGGTAATAAACAAGATGAATGGAAGTATGCAAAGTTGGGAAATAAATGAGGGTATGCCAACTTGAGTTACAGTAACCAAATTGTGATTGGAAGATTCTGGGAAGAAGTAAAACTTTAAAAGGCAAATTAATTACTTCAAGTTGAATAGATGCTGGTCTCTCAGTTGCCCACAGTCTCTTGCAGTGATGTCAAGTTCTATAGAAGCACAGCAAAAATCAGACCTCGAGTCCTGATTCCACATTCTGATAGTTTTATGGATGATCAATGTGCACGCTCTCTTCAATGGATACCGCTGATAACCAATGTATGTCTCCACATCTTGTGCCACTTTTGCCCCCTTACTACCATAAATCTCCCACAAGGAGTCCATCTAACATGACAGCAGCATTTCTTGTATGAACATTGTAGGCCTCTCTGCCACACTGAGACAGACTGACTTGAAGAGAGCCTTCACCTCTGGAAAAGATACTAAGGATGCTATTTGATGGATTTGCAGAGAATTATAAGCCAAAACCATTTGGTTGGTGATTACTGGTTGGAGAATAGTGAAAGATGTGAGAATCACCATCTCTTGGGAATTGTAAAGAACAACTCTCCACATGCAGAGAGAGTAGGAAAAACATCAGAAGTATTGCTATTCAGGATACACCACAAGGCAATCAAGGATAGAGGCAAAGGACTCATATGTAAAAGGAGAATGATAGCAGTTCTTTTGATAAGTAGCAAAGATCTAAAAACAAAATACATTGTCAAGAACTGAGAAATGGCTGAACAAATTATGATATATAAATGTGGAATATTGTTGTACCATAAGAAATGATCGATATGGAAAAAAAATGAATGAATGAATTAATAAAAAAGTATGGAATATTACATGCTGTGTACTAAACTCTAAGGATACAAACACAAAAAGCAAAGTCAGTCCCTACCCTTAAGCAACTTCCATTCTAATGGAGAAGACAGCAGAGAAAATGGAATGGTAGACAGGGACAGGCACTTGAGTATAGGAAGTTACAGAGATAATGAATGAGATTCACCAGAGTAGATTAACAGATTCAGCAAAGCACAGGAAGACTTACACCAACAGATACAGCTAAGTATGCAGGACAAGAAGAATAATTTATGATGGCAACAAAAACAATATGAAGAAAAACAAGTTGAAAGGCCCCAGAACTCCGATCATGGCATCAAATGATAGTGACTTCAAAAGACTAATAATTTCGCACATCTTGACAGAGTCAATGGATTCAAGCTGCAAAATGAGATCCATACTCTCAGACCTGTTTTGTTGTACTACTCATATTTGTTACATGGGAGGGATAATATTCAGGGAGGTAAGGAGTGTTCGGTTAGCAGGTTCCTAGTAGATTAGATTTGGGTGTAATCATTAATAAAAGAACAGGATAAACAGAAACAAACTTAAAAGGTACAGGAGGTATAAATAGAGCAATTTTGTTGTCCGTTAAATATGTGTATATGGAGATATACATGGAGATTTTATATATATGCAAACCAACAATCAAGTGCACATGCCAGAAATTTAGTTTCTTATACAAGATTCTTCTCCTAGGTCTCTTTAGCACATCAAATGTTTGTGCTCATTGATTATTCAGTTTACAATTTTTTTTAATATAGAAACAATACTTTTTCAGAGTCCAACTATAAATGAAGTCAGGTCTCCTTATTTGGCTAATGGCAATATTTTCCATCTCTGAAAGGAGCTGTATTTGTTCAGTACAGATTAACTGTTTTCTTCTGTGATCTTTGTAAACTATCTGTTTACAATGAAGGTGGTCACTACCTACTGCATGGGTCTTACAGTGAATTTCCCATATTTGTGAGGAAGGCCAGGACAGAACAGAGCAATGAGTAGTTTAAAAATATAGCAAAGTCCCTCATGTCATGTGAGTATCTCTGACAGAATGTGGCAGGGAGTCTGACTTGTCCCATTGATTACCATTTTTATTAAAGACTTGGGTAAAAGCACAGATAGCATACTCATCACATTTGCAAATGACACAAAGCTGGGACTAACACACTGGGTGACAGAGTTAGTTTTTGACAGACTAGACTATTGGAGTGAATTTAATAAGATGAAATGCAGCAGACATAAATGTAAAGTCTTGGACTTGGATTCTGAAAAATCAAGTTCATAAATACAAGATGGGGAGGCATGCCTAGACAGCAATTGTTTTGAAAGAGATCTGGGGATTTTAATGGATTTCAAGTTCTACATGAGTCCACAGTATGATGTGGCAGCCAGAGAGCAGCTGAACTCTTGGGCTTCCATGAGAAGCATAATCTCCAGGGATAGGGAAGTGATGATCAATTAATCAATAAACATTTGTTGTGAATCTACTATGTGCCAGCCACTGTGCTAAGCACTGGGGATACAGAAAGAGGCAAAAGACAGTCACTGCCGTCAAGGAACTTACAGTCTCTTGGGGGGGCAGGATGAGGGACAGAGATGACATGCAAACAAATCTATACAACACAAGCTGTTGTAACAGCAATCAGTCTAGCAGATACTTAGCCCTTAGTAACTTAGGACTAAGTATGGAAGGTATGAGCCCTGTCCCCTGTTGAGAGGGTGTGAAATCCCCTGTTGACTGGAAGAAGGGGATTGGCTGAAACAGGAGGCCAATGTGTGTATATAAAGAAGAATTCCAGAGACAGGGTCAAGAATGTTCCTGGTGACTCTTGGTGGAGGGAGCAGAATTGTCCCAGCATCTGGGAGCTGGGCTGCTGGACTGAAGAAGTGAGTTGAGAGAAAGAGATTCTCTCCCAGCATCTGGAAGCTGACTGAGAACTGAGATGGAGTTTTCCTGAGACCAGAATCTGGTGAAGGCCACCTGGAAGGCTGAGAGGGCTTGCCTGGAAGGCCACCTGGAAGGCCAATATTCCTTCTGGGTCCTAGGGCCTGCTGAACTGCTGGAGGACTGAAGAAGCATGACCAGGATAAGACTTTGTTCGTGGCCTGGCTGATCCTTGAGTTGCAGGCAAGAGAAGTGGCGAAGGGTTTGAGACGTGCTGGACTCTGTGAACTTCAGTATGTGCCAGAGACTGCCCTGAGGACTGGACAAGGACCTGGGAGCTCTCTACCTCTGAGGACTGGATGAGGACCTGGCAGCTGTCTGCTTCTGAATCCAGGTGACTGTTTGGTGGATTCAGGAGGGAGCTGGGACCATGGTAGGGGATCCAGGGAATCAGAGAGACCACCCCGAGTCAAGATGAAAAAAAAGGCCTCCCCTTGGATGAAATTGAGGTTTGCTGGACACTGAGGGGTAGAGGGTTTGTGTGGTTTTCTAATGATTGTATTTAAGGACTGATTCAGTTGATGTATGATTTGCCCCATGAGTGGAAGATTGATTATTGTATTGTGAATAGATGGAATGATTGAGCATTGATTACTGTATTGTGAATTGATTGAATGCTTTGTTCTAAATATTGTAGCCACTGTAGTGAACACTGTGTGGCTATTCTAATGTTAAGCTGTTATGGATACTACATTGTGATTTTCTGTCATAAGATGTAATGTTGTGAATATTATATTATGATATATCATGAATGTTTGCCTTGATTTGTAATGGAATAAACAGAGTGTTCACTATACTGTGTAATCCAAACCTTAAAAGCTGTTCACAGTAGCATTCTTTTGGGAATCTGCTGGTGCATGGCATTGCAGCTGTATACGGGATAAATAGGAAATAACAGAAGGAAGGCACTAGAATTAAGAGGAGTTGAGAAAGACTTCCTCTAGAAACTGAGATTTTAGGTAAGACTTTTATTTTTATTTTTTTTATTTACTCATTTACTTTTAATTTACAAGATTCTGTTCCACAATCACTTGAGTTTCAGATTTTCTCCCCTCCCTTCCCCCCCCACCATGGTGGCGTGCAATCATGTATAGGATCTGCAAATACTTTCACATTGTACAATAGTTTGGTCATATAGAAGGGTTGTAACCAATGAGTGATCACTGGGAAAAGAAAAAAAAAA
>CM053581.1:511731213-511747826 GCA_028627135.1 Pseudochirops cupreus | reverse complement strand
ATGATATTATTTTAAAATATATTTTGATGACTGTATTTCAATATAATTGGTTTCATTTGTATTCCTATGTATTTTATTTTATGCATTTAAAAATGCTGCTCTCAGAAGAGGTCAATATGCTTCATCAGACTGCCAAAGGAGTCCGTGACACAAAAAGGATTAAGTAGTTTTTGACTTTGAGTTCCCTTCCAGGTCTAGATCTGTGATTCCATAAACACTAGACTGGGTCCAGAGAAAGAGGAAAATGTGCAAACATATGTATTCACCTCTTTTGGCAGTGGCAAAGAAATAGAAACAGAAAACTAAGGGGGCGCCCATCATTTGGGAAATGATTGGGCACATTATGGTATATGAATGTGATGGAATATTACTATGCTATAAAAAATGATGAAGGGAACGGTTTCAGAGAAACCTGGAAAGATATCTATCTATCTATCTATCTATCTATCTATCTATCTATCTATCTATCTCTCTGTCTGTCTATCTAAATGGATAGAGAGTGAAGTGAATAGAACTGAGAGGACAATTTATATAATTACCTTAACACTGTAATGACAACAACTTTGAAAGAATTAAAATCTCTGATCAACACAATGAACATCCATGATTATAGAGGCCTCAAGTTGAAACATGCTACCCACCTCCTGACAAAGAGGTGATGAATAGACTGAGAGGGAAGACTGAGACATGTTTTTTTGACATGTCCAATGTGAATATGTTTTGCTTGATAATTCACATTTGTTATGAGGATTTTGTTTTTTAATAGAAGGGGTAGTAAGGGGAAAAGACAGATTTTTTAAATCAAATTAAAAAAATAAATTAAATTAAACCCTTCCAGCACTGGATTGGGATGGAGAAGACCTGAATTCCAGCTTTGGTTCTACTTTGTGATCTAGGACAAGTGATTTAACCCATATAACATCACTCTTGTAGGCTTGTCTTTCTTTCTATTGTAACTAGTAGGTTAAATTCACTCTGAGCCTAAACTCCTGCTTACTTCATAGATAGGCTTTTGGGAAGATCTAATGAGATACTGCATATGAAGGTAGTTGAAAACTGTAAAGCATTATTCATATCAACATCTTTCTGATAAGTAAAAGAAGAGAGTGGAAGAGGAGGTAGCTAACAGTAGAGTGTAAAGGGGGCAAAAGTTAGCTGGAATATTAGTCAGTTGAGCTATTGGTGGTCAACGAGACTTGGCAGGACTGAGGCATGCAAGTAGATATTTAATCATTGTTGAGTGCCTAGAGCCTTAAGTGATACAGTGTGATTTAGAAATTGCTATAATTTATGTTTCTTTGAGATCCAGTCCAACTATGAGCTTTTCTATTGACTATTATACAGTTCACACTCCTTTGTTGGTCTTCAAGGCCCTTTGTAGTCTGGCGCTGCCTGAGATTTTTAGGAGTATCTTACATTATCTTCCTTATTTTATTGTGCTGAACTATTCTCCACCCTCAGTCTGATTACATATCATGTTCATGCTGTTCTCTTTGCTTATAATGTTCTTATCCCTATTATATTGTAAGCTCCATGAGATCGAGGATAGTATTCTGCTTGATAAAAATGTGATAAGTGAATTGATTTGTATGAACTTATTTTAAATGTATAGCACTTATTAATATAAGTACTTTTCATTATGTTAGTTTATTTTACTCCTCTGAATAATTTTCACTTGCTAAGACACCCAAAGGAGAAGTATTACCTTTGTTTTCTAAATTTCTGTTTATGGTTTAATGGTAGACATAAGAGAGGATAGGTTTTAATGTGGCTTTTTGGGATGGGCAGATATTAATAGTGTTAGTTAAGGAAAAATGGAAGACTTTTTCCCATTTTTTTTAGAATATTATAATTTTCTTACCTAGAGACATGCTCATAGCTTGCTCTACAAACCAGATGAAGAAGTAAAGGATTGAGGGAAAATATATAATCAATAAAAAAGACATCGAGGTCGTGCTATGTGTGAATTGGTTGAAGGAAATGGGGGTATTTAACTGGGACAATGAAAGACATTGGGGACATGAGTAGCTAAAGAACTATCCGATGAAACTTATTTTGACGGAACTATGAGCAATGAGTAGAAGCTGTAGGGAGGCAGATTTACATTTGATGTGAGGACAGTTTTGCTAACAGTTAGAGCTACCCCAAAGGAGAATGGGCTGCTTTGGGAGCTGGTGAGTTGCCTCACTATTGGTCTCTGAGGACAGGATAGCTTATACCTTTTTGGATATGTTGTTGAGAGGATTCTTGTTTTTGTTGGGCTAGATGACCCCTGAGGGCCCTTTCAATCAGACTTTGTAGCTTGGGCTCTATAGACAGCCTGATCATGTGCTTGTAAGCATTACTTCATTCTTTGCAGTTAAAGATTGACACAACATATAGGACTACATCACTCTATAGTCTTGCGTTCCTTTCTGCTGTAACTTGTAGAGCAGAAGCACCATATTTTTCTTTCTAGATGTTTTATTTCAGTCACAAATGGAATGGTTTTTGCACCTGTATCAAACTACTTTAATACACATTGCTCCTTCCCCCACAAAAAAAAAACCCAACAACTAACAACAATCACCTATAGGTTCTCATATTGAGGCCTCAGCTCTCTTGCTAATGACAGATTTTCTTATTTTTTCCCGTCAAAGGTGCTCAACACTCATTTTTGCCTTTAATTTTTGGTGCTTACTTTCCCCCTTCACTCCCTCAACTCCCCCAGTCTTCTGTATCCTTGGCCAATATTACCCTCTTCCTTCTCCATGAAAACCTTCCCTGACCACTTTGGACCATACTGATCTCTACCACTACTGGATTTAGGATGACAGGGTCATTGATGGAGAGCTAGTAAGGACCTCAAAGCCAAATCCCTCACTTTACAGAGAAGGAAAAGTGAACCTGTAGAAGTTAAGTGACCTGAGCAAGGTGAATGTATCATTTATTGTCTGTAACTGATGTAGCAGAGTTTGATGGGTGTGCCTAAACAAGGCATTGAAGTTGTAATGGCAGCCCATTGCTTAAGTCTACAGAAAAGCAGGCTGTCAGTTAATTGGTAAATTAACCATCAAGGCAATGAGACTATAATCTTGCCACAAGATGATATTAGATCCAAGTCATCAGCCCAATGGCTACATAAATGTGTATTACAGTGTCATCCTTTAGTTGACAGGACTTCTGTGCAGACCTCCCCAAAGGCAACATTTCTCACTAGAGGGCACTCTCCTACAAACAGACTACTGTCATATCACACCACCCTGAGCTTGCTCCATTTATGATATAGTGCTGGACCCTATTCAATATTGATCTAAGTGTGGAAGGAAAATGGAATATGAAATATTGCTGAAATATTTAAAACTATAAACATCTCAATTGGCTTACTCTGTATCTGAGAAAGTTCTTTTAAGCTAACCAACTCTTCATATTTTTATGGCAAAAGTAATCCGCACTGTGGCCATGTGATTTATTAAAACATGATAAAATAAAAATACCAAGTAACTGTCAAACATTCTCATGTCTACTTCTCTGCCCCAGGCTACATGGAATAAAATGGAATTAAATCAGGACAGTCCTTCCCCAAAGAAAAAAGGGGAACGGATTCAGGAAGGGAGCCTTCATCTAGTGAAAGACTAAAAAGAGAAACAGGCCAGCTTTTGCAATCACACATGAAAATCTCATCCTCCATCCCAGTATGGCTTCATCCCTTCCCACAGTCAGGCAATTGCAGTCAATAACCTGGTGATTCAATTTTTCCTTTAGGAAAACTTAGGACCCCTCCAGTTCTCACAGGGGTAAAATTCATTGTTGATTCCTTTACCTCGACATGCCAGACCTGTAAACAGCATTAGAATGGGGTTTACTGAGTAGTTGTCAACACTTTTAGTAAAGGAAATATAAAATTACCAGAACTTGTAAAATGATGGAACAAAATGATTCCCCAAAAGGAGATTTTTTAGTCTAATATTCTCATTTTACAGATGGGGAAACTGTGGTCTAGAACAATGAAACAACAGGTTTCAAACATTAATCTTCTAACTCCAAAGTCAGTGTTTTTTCCATTATTCTAGAGTGCAGATGTGAGGTCCACACTCTAATGAGGCATGATGACAGTTAAGGAATTTGTAACAAATTAGGATGTCAGGATCCCAGATATAGGCAACTAGGTATCCAAAGTCAGAGAATCCAAAGGTCACAGAATTCAGGTAGACAGATAAGTTGGGTCAAACTATCAATACTTAGAGTGCTATAATGTGAATGTGATTCTGAGGTCAACACCTCACAGCTGGCATATAATTACATAGTCCCTGACAGACAAGGAATTATTTGCAGGGTGTGAATGTGGAAATAACTACATCTGACTGGGTAGGGAGAAATAAAGTTTCATAGGATTCATAGAATATCACAGATTGAAGGGTCCCTTAAAGGTCACTGAGTACATCTGTACTTCTTTGTACAACTGAAGAAATTGAGACCCAGAAATGTGACTTACCCAAGCTTAAGCATCTGGTTAGTGGTAAATTCAGGACTGGACCTTAGGTCTGTTTATTTCTGGTTTGGTGCCCTTTCCCCTACATCGTGATCTACCTATGAGATGCTAAACCTTTTGGTCATGGGAAAAACACTGAAAATGCTGACAAGGTTCCTATGGACAATATGCCTACTATGCTAGAATCAATCAGATTAATGCTTCTTAATTATGTTAGCACCATACCATCATTCAAGTTTATAGATACCAGCCGGTAGCAAGTACAAGATTTACAGTTATCTATATTCATTTGACACCAAAGATAGACTATGAGTATACTACTTGACCATCTTAATTTCAGGGGCTTATGCAATCTCCAAATTTCTGGGCAATCTGCACAGTAAGCTTAAAAAAAAAATTCCCAAGCAAGCATTTGCTTGGGTCTTACCCTAGAGACACAGGAACAGAGACTGGGGAAGCTGGTGTTTATTGTGCTTATAAGTCATTACTTTCTTGTCACTTGATTTCTACTTCTCTGGCTGCTAGCTCTTTATTTATAGTCACTCTCCTTGGTGGCTTTAGTCTTCACTTTATCCATTCAATAATTTTACTCTACAGACCAATGTTCTCTCTTAGGACAGCTCTACAAAATAATAAGTAAGCAGAATTCAATTATTTTGACTTGTATAGCTTTGAGTCTTCACAGCATCCTATGCAAAACAAGCTAGTTTCAGACAGATTCATTCGAGAGTTGAGGATGAACAGAAATTTTGGGTTAGAAAAAATCTTAATGGTTATCTGGTTCAGTTATATCAAACTCAAATAGAAAAGGAGCCACTTAACTGTACATAAGGATACCTATGTGTACATATTGAATTGGAAAACACATATTAACATTATC
Organism: Pseudochirops cupreus; assembly: GCA_028627135.1. Taxonomy (NCBI): domain Eukaryota; kingdom Metazoa; phylum Chordata; class Mammalia; order Diprotodontia; family Pseudocheiridae; genus Pseudochirops; species Pseudochirops cupreus. Next base: position 511,742,475 of record CM053581.1, on the reverse strand, counting down.
TATGTTTTATTGCATTTTTATTTATTTTTAAAAAATATTTCTCAATTATATTTTAATCTGTGTCAGTCAGTACTCAGTAGTTTTGTGGTCCACGTGTGTTTGACACCTTCACTCTGGTCTAATCCCCTCCTTTTTTTAAGCCAATGAGGAAACAGGGCCTATAAAAGTAAAGTGATTTGACAAACTGAAGCTCATATGCTGTGAATATTTAGTCATAGATAGAAACATCCAAGTATTTATCAAGTGGATAAAAGATGGTAAGTACCACCTGGGATAGTTTGGTAAAATCAGAGAATAGATGAGTATGAGTATGAGACAACTAGACAACTGACTAGAAGAGGTAGATGGGTTCAGTTGTGAAATTTCCCTAGAAAGTATATGTACAAGAAATCTACAGGCAAATGTATCTGGCCAATGCAAGAGGGAGAAATTGAAGGGGAGAAAAAAGGGCAAAATGTGTTAATGAGGCAAATACTGCTAAGAGAAGAAATCAAAATCCATTATTATTCTCTCAAAGACAGGATTTCAGGCCACTTTTGCCTTGATATCCTGAACAACAGTAATTGCTATACATATATTCTTCCTGCTCTTTCTGCTTCTTCCCAGAGGCAGCTTAAGCCTAAACTGGACTTAAGTCTACTTTCAGAAGAGAATAAAACAAAATTATTTGTATGCCATTGAGTGAATTGTACCTTGAGAATCTTGGAGTTAAGAGACTATTTTCATATATGTGTATGTGTATATATACATATATATATGTGTATATATGTGTATGTGTATATATATGTGTATGTATATATGTGTGTGTGTGTGTATATATGTATATATACATATATATGTATATATACACACACACACACACACACACACACACACACACATATATATATATATTCCCTATCCCTTTCTCACCATTTTAATCACTAACAAGTTACTAAAGGAGCCCTAAGCCCAAGATTTAGCTCAGGAACTATAAATTATTACCTAGGAGCTCTGCTATGGATGTGTTGACCAGATGTATCTTGTCTATTCATCTATAACTTGGAGATTGGTCTCCCCTGACTGTAAATTTCTATAGTGATAACTCATTTACTTGGCCCCAGTAGGAGAATGAAATATTCTACTAAAGTAGATTTTTTATGCAGCTGAAACTGACAGTTTTTGCACTAATACTTTTAATTTGAATGACTTTGATGAATGAATGAATGAAAAAATAATTCTTTGTGGTACTTTGCGTCAGACACATTAAAATGAGGATATAAATGCAAAAGTGAGACTATCTTTGTCCTCATGGAATTTACCTGGTAATAGAGAGATGATGGAGTCATAGATTTGGAGTTGATACAAGGCATATTTAGTTGTGGTAACTTTGGAAAGGAGTTTTATCCTGAGGTTTCACAGGAATGGTATGTTGACCCACAGGTCATTGAACTGACCTGTCTTTCCATGTGGAAGCAGGGGAAAGAGAAGGGGAATAGTGCTATGAAATAGGAAGCTGGCAAGAGAGCCAGGAGAGGTGACTGGATGAGACATGAACCATAGTTCAAACTGCATTACATTATTTCCCTACCGTGTTAAAAAGAGTACGATGACCATAATTGCACCTATTCCTGCTAGCTTGAGATTATTTTCAATTCAATTCTACAGACATTCATTAAGCATCTGCTATGTAAGATGCATTGTGCTGGTCATGGCTATACAACAAGAAATATAGGAACTTAATAAGTATTATAAGGCTCATACAATGTGTATACAGATAAGTAGATACAAATTATTTTTATGAGAGATGACTAAAAACTGGGGAAATCAGGAAAGACTTCATGTGGGATGTGGTATCTCATAGAAGACTTTAAGAAATCTGGGGATTTTAAGAGCCAGAGATAAGGAGTAAGGCCATTCCTGACATGGGGGAATGGAGCCTGTGCAAAGGCATGGAAGTGAGGGATGATGGTATGTTGAATTTGTAGAGAAGCTAGTAGAGTATGTATAGTATCTGAAAAAGTAGGTGGGATTCACATTATGAACAGCTTTAAATACTAGGCTGAAGGGTTTGTATTTTATTTTAGAGTCTGAAAAACAGGTTTTTGAGAAGGGGAGTAACATTGTCTGAATTGTATTTTAGGATTATTCATTTGTTAATGATATGGAGGATAAATTGGAAAGAGAAGAGATTGGAAATAGTTGGGAGGTGAAAGGTTAATGATATAATCTAAATAGTTTCTGATAGCTCAGGGTTATCATAATAACAATTATTTTAAAATTCATTTCAATAAATATTTATAAAACACCTATTGTACGTTAATGGATGGGCATTTTTTCAGCACAATTAGCAGGGTTCAGGGAACAAAGGAATGAGGCAAAAAAAATTGCTCAAGTTCCAGTGAAATTGTATTCTATTGTATGAGTTGCTATGATTTTGCTTAACAGCCTTTTTATTCTTTATTAGGTGCTTGCAAAGAGCCTCCTTTGGGAGGAAGAGATAATTATTTTGTCGTTGAAACCAAGTAAAGCATTACAAATAAATAACAAAATATAACATGGTATAGGGGAAAGAACATTAGAGCCTGGAGAAAGAAAACTTGGATTTTTACTGCCAGAGTAGCAGAGTGTGACCTTCGACAAGTCACTTCAATTCTTTGAATCCCCATTTTTTCTTATTTTGTAAACTGAGGTTGTTGGATTGAATTATTCCTTCCACCTCTGATATTCTGTGATTCTGTGAAGGCTCAGAGGCTAGGAAGAGTCAAAGCAGTCATAAAACATTTGGGATTTATTGAAACTACCTGCCACCCAGTTGCTCTTTTGGGTTATAACAACCCTAATTTGGGTGACTTTCTAACCTCAAAGCTAAAAGTTTAAGTGAGTTTAATCATCCCTAAAGCAGCACAATCTATTTACATTGTCCTGCCTCAAGTGCTGATTCCCTGGAAATGTCTTTTGTATATTGAAATAAAAGAAACTGACATTTCAGACCCTGGGCACACTGCTGTCATTGCTGCCAGTGGCATTCTAGCTCACTAAAGCAGAATCATTCCAGATCAAAGCCCTTTAAAGTAGAACAGTAATGTATGCCCAAAGGCCCTCTCCCTCTCCATTGGGCTAGGTTACTCTTTCAGGCCTCCAGGCAGAGCAGGACCAGCTCCTAAATCATCCTCATTGACAGAATCGCAAAACATTATTTGCGGCTGGTATGGAAAAGATCTCTTTAGCAATCATCTCTTCTAGTGAAGTAGTTTTAGGAGACTTTTTCAGTGGCAAGAATGGGGAGCTGGAGGGGATAGATGTGTGTGTGTGTGTGTGTGTGTGTGTGTGTGTGTGTGTGTGTGTGTGTGTGTGTGTAAGCACCAAGTAATGTCTATATTTTAATGCTATAACTTAAAGCTGAATAGCTTCTTATTCGGTAGGATTTGAAGGCCCCTTTTGCCCAATAGTATCTCTCCTGTGGGCCTATAAAGTTTCTTGAAATGTTATCTTTAGATGTGCATTTTTTTTGTGTTAAGGTCAGTTAGTCAGTTAGCAAGCATTTATTAAGTGCCTATTAAGAGCCAGGGATGATGCTTAGAGGTTAAGTGCTGAGGATATAAGGCAAAAAGAAAAAAAAAAGTCCCTGCTCTCAACATTGCCGACTGTAGTACTCCTCTTTAGAAATGAAAATAACCCTGAAAAGACACTTTCAAGGGAGATTCCTACATTGGATGGGAGGTTAGACTTCATGATCTCTAAGATTCCTTTTAACTAAAATAATAGGATTTTAGATCTAGAACTGAAAGGGAGAATAGAAATCATCAAGTCTAGTGTCTTCTTTTTATGGACAAGGAAATGGGCACAAAGAGGTTATTTGCCTAGGGCCATACAGGTAGTGAGTGATGAAGTTGGCATTCAAATTTAGGTCCTATGACTCCATTTTCAGTGCTTTTTCAACTGAACTATTCTGCCACCTCTCAGATGAAAGGATTACATAGTCCTTTTGGGAACATACTACAGTGTTATTCATCATTAATACCTTAGGTGGCATTTGTTGGTGACGTTGCTTCATCTTGAGCAAAGGAAGAGGAAAAGGTTTGGTGCATATAGAACTATTCTTTGAGAGGAAGGCTAAATGTGAGGGTTCCAGGAAACCTGAGGTATTGGGTATCTATATGTATATGCTGATACTGGAAAAGGGAAGTGAGGCACAGAGATGAGATGGTGGACCCACAAGCTTGTTCACCTTTAGAAATGTTTATCTCATGTCATCTCTATATGGATCATTCTTTTCTCTGGAGAAGTATTCATGGCCTCAGTGTTAATCCATCTAAGTGATAGTACCATGGACAGTGCTATGTAGTGTATGGATGTTCACTGACCCTTATTTGTTGGTGATCGGGTTGCCCCAGAGTTGAGGTAGGCTTTCTAAGTAAACTCCAGAAATGGTTGGTGACAGTTGTATCAGTCACTGAGTTGATACTCTTTGCAAATCAATAAAGAATTTACATGAAAGTAAATGGAATCAATGTGAAGCTTAATACCAGTACTTCTCAGTCCTAAACTGCTTCTGAACCTCTGTCTGTGTATCACTGGCCTCATGGATGTGCTACTAGTTTCCAAGAGTAATGATAGCTTTCTCTGTCTCTGTGTCTGTCTGTCTATGTCTCTTCTTCCCTCCTAAAGTTGCTGTATTCTTTGAACAATAGTGGTTATATACCTGGATCTGGAGTTTAGAAGACCCAAGTTCAAATCTTGCCCTACAAACTTACTAGTTTTGTGACCCTGGGCAAGTTACTTCACCTCTCATCCTGATTTTCCTAATCTGGGAATAATAATCTGGGGAAAATAATTATACCTCACCCTCAGAATTTTTGTGAAGATAAAATGAAGGAATATTTGTAAAGCACTATAAAAATGCTATAATAATAATAATAATAATAATAATAATATTGCTTCCATTCAGCCTTGAGTTAGGACTCTATCCCCATGGAAAGAAGAAACCTTCTTTAAGTGCCCACCAGACTTTTCTTGGCTCACTCTTATTTTTTTAATATCAAGTTCATATAGAAAGGGAGCAAGTTTAGGCTTTGAATAATCGCTAATAATATCGTTAATAGTTGCATATATACTCTATTTATTTTTCTTTGACTCTGTCCCTCAGCTTCTGCTAAGGGGAAAAAAAAATCTCGTATCCATTTAAGTGGTTTGGCTTCCCTTCCCTCCTGCTCCTACCTATCTCTCTCCTTGTCTCTCTCCAAACTCACTCCTCCCTCTCTTTCTGACTTTCTCTCTTGCCTTTTCTTTCTCCATTTCCCTCTTTTTTCCCCTAAAAATTTATAACCAAGAAGGCTGTAAGTTGATGATTATCGAGTTTTTATAATAACAGCTTAAATAGCAAAGACATAAAAGTAAACAAGGAAACAGAACTTCCCTGATGCCATTGAACAAGGGGAAAAGCAAGACGTGAAAGCGTTGACTGGTAGACAGAGAAAAATCATTTGTCCCTCAAAGGGTGAATATAGAGTAAATGGAAGATATATAATTAATTGGGTTGATGTTCCTTACTTGTCCCAGGGTCTGCAGCTCACTGTCTTGCTTCTCCTATCTCATGCATAGTTAGCAACTGTGGAATAGTTTCACTTTGGATCTTCATATAATTAATTGCCTCAACCATTTTCTGTTCCTGGCCATCACTGGTCCATAATCTGTGATCTTAAATGGAGTCCTGGGGCTACCCAGCCTGTCCCTTCATCAGTTCTTTATGTCATACCCTTTGCCACTACTGTCCCCTTGACTTCTTCCCAGAATTCTTTTCAAGGTCACATGTAAGACCATCAGTACTTGGGAACTCTGGATAGTCTGCTTGACTCACCAGCAGATACCTCATTTGTAGGCAGATGCCTCAGTTATGACATTTCTGTGGTAATGACTGTATTTCTGGGAGAAGCTTGGCTATATTATCTGTGGGATTTTGGGAAAATGACTAAAGCTTTTTGTCCTTAAGATTCCTATTTTTGTAAAATGAAGGTAATCATGGTTATTCTCCCTGTTTGATAGGATTGTTTTGATCTTCAAATGAAATATGAAAGCATTTACAAACTATATTTATAAATGTAAAGAGTATATTATTATCAAAATAAGGATATATAACAATTCATTGTTAGAATGTAAGCTCATGGAAGTCAGGGACTGTTTTGTTTTTGTAGTCCAATGCCTTGTTCCATAGGAACAGAATAAATGTTTGTTGAGTTGAATGAAATAACCCGTTGAGTGTTTATAGTACTTTGCAGTTTGTAAGACACATTTACATACATCACCTTATCTGATCCTCATTATACCCTCGTCAGGTAGGCAGGAATAGGCGTTGGATAAATAACTTGCCTAAGATTTGGGGACAAGAGGATCACAGATTTAGAGCTGAAAGGATGAGGCCATCTAATCCAATCTCTGTTCCAATGTGGAAACTAGAACCCAGATAGGTTAAGTAACCAAAGCAAGGTCACAAAGCTAAGGAATGTCAGAACCAAGAGTCAAACCCTGGTCTCCTGACTCTAAATCCAACAGAAAACAGGGTATTAGTGATTATTATTGTAATTCTAAATGGTTTAAATTCTTAGGACAATACTAAAAATTGTAGGTGTGCTCTCTATATTTATGTATAGATTCACAGAGCTCTCTCTGTCTCTGCCTCTCTGTATTCAGAGCAGATGCTTTTTTTCTTCTTCTTGCTTTGTTTCTAATAGCATCACTGATAGCCATATCATGAATTGTCTGCTGGGAGCTGCCTGATTTTGAATCCCACTTCCTAGCTCTTTTAGTCTCTCTTTTCCTATCAACTCTCCAAAGAGGCTTGTCAGCGAGGATAGAGATCAAGTTGTTTGTACTATTCTGCTGTCCTTTCATTGTTGATGTGCTTGTGACTGTTCCAGGAATCTTTACCTGGTGTAAGCTTCAAAGTAACTTTGACAGTTCACTTGATGTTCAGACTTCCAGTTTCTCTCTCCCTCTCCTTCTTCCTCTCCCTCTGTCCCTTCCTTCCCCCCCTTTCTGTTTAAACTTTTAGATGAACTTCTTTGGGAGGCCATCTGGATTGGCGGAAAAATTGGTGGAAAAACTAAGAGTTAGGATTGCTGGGTTCTACCTTTCCTCCCTACTGGTAGCTGGAGACATAATCTTGGTGATATCATAGGATGAAGATTTTTTTTTCAACAAATTCACAGGTGCTTTAGCCAATCCTTTGGGTTGAGAATCTATAGGTGATAGGTGAATATAGGATGAGAGTTAGGTGAGTAGAGAGGCTGCAGATTTGTTGTAAGCGTTTCAAAATCCATATACGCACTAAGCACTGTGATTCTGATATTCCTTTAGCTCCACCAAAATATGAAGTGTGAATTTACCCATGAAATTTTTTGTGCTAAAAAGAGGAAAGGCTCCATACATGAGTAACTGTAATTGGCCACTTTACATGATAAGTGCATTGGAGAGATGAAAAACAAAATGCTAAGTGAGATCTGATGGGGAATGAGGGAATACTTTACATTTGTGTAGAATCCTTGAATTTCAGGTTAGCAAGGGGCCTTACAGATCATTTAGTTCAGTCTTTCATTTTGCAGATGAGGCATTTGAACCTCAGAAAAGTAAAGTGGCTTATCTCAGGTGCCACAGATAATAATGTTAGCAAAGTAAGGTTTTGAAGACTGGTTTTCTCATTCTACACTAAGTACTTTCATACCTCATAACTGTTTTGAGCCTCAGTTCCTTCCTCTGTAAAATGGAAATAATGATGCTTGCCCTGCCCATTTCACTGAGGTCTTATGAGTATTTCATGAGATAAAAGATACGAAAGTATTCACTGCCCAGTTAGTAGATGTGTGACCTTGAACAAATCACTTTCCCTCTCTGGGACTCAGTTTCCTCATCTGTACAATCAAGGGGTTAAATTAGATTACATCTGAGTTTTCTTCTAATTCTAACATTTTAAGATTTCTTCTAGATATAGAAATTCCCTGATTTTACCCTTTATCTCAATTAATATTGATTCTTCCTCTCACACCTTCCTTAGAACTTTGTTTTATAGCAAATGTATTTTTTGTGTGGTATAGTGAGTTATAGTTATCCACATATATATTTTGTCTTCTTATTGAACTGTGAGTTTCATCTGGGTAGGGACTATGTCTTACCAAATGCAATAAAGCACTTTGCAAACCTTAAAGTATTATATAAATACTAGTTATTGCCATTATTACTTAAACTTGGTATCTATAGCAGCCTTCACAATGGTCCTCAGGTAGCTGGTGCTCAAATATTTGTTCAATTGAATTATGTAAAATAGAATCCATCTTTCCACTGGGGGGATGGCTAAACAAATTGTGGCACATATATGTGATGGGCTATTTCTTTGTGACAAGAAACAATGACTAGGAGGAATTCAGAGAAGCAGGGGAAGATACTTGATGTAATATAATGAAGTAAGCAGAACCAGGAAGCGATATGCACAATATATACAACTATATAAACGGGGGGGAAAAGAAGAAAAAAACCAAAACTGACAATGTATAATTTTGATGAACAAGTTTGACCTCAGAGAAGAATTTTTTTAAATGCACCTCCTTTCTTTCATTATAGAGGTGGCAGATTATAGATTTGGAGTACTGTATATACTATCAGATATGGTTGATGAGTTGGTTAATTTTGATGAACTTTTTTTTTTTGGTTTTTAAACCTTTATTTCAAGGGATGGCTTATTAGGTAGGAGAAGGGAGGACAGATATTTTTGAAAATGTGATGGAAGCACAAAAAATATGAATTAAAAATAAGAAAAAAATTAAAATAATGTTCCCCTTCCACAGTTTTCCCAAATGCCAGTTGGGAATGAAAAGTGCTTACATATTATTTTTGATGATGCTTTTACATTGCTTGTCAGCGAATCTCCTTCTACTTTTTTTTTTAAGATGAAAGAGCCATGGTGACATGCATAAAACATTTCAAAATCGCCTAAACATGATTCTACGAGTGCTGAGGAAAATTACAAGCATACATTTAAGGTGCCATTTTTATAATCCCTGAGACTGCTTTGAAACTCTGAAGAAATTACATATTTCATAACGGCTTTACATCGTGTATAAACCATATCCATTCATCACCATGTAACTAGTAAAAAAGATGTTTCCGGGCCCTGGAATGCAAATTTTTTTTGTAAACTACTTTTGCATGTTTCTTCTTTTTCTATCTCCCAGCTTTTCTTCTCTTCTTTTATGTTTATGGGCAGTAAGTGGGTTAATAAAAACTACCTCCTCTGGATTCACTAAATTACACCTGAACTTAATCATTAAATGGAAATTTGCTTGGAGACTCATAAAACAGAGGGAGAAGGAGCAAACTGGCATTTAGAGTTAGCTACAAACAATCCTGCGCTGAGAAAGGAAGAACTGACCTCACTTTCACCCAAAGCTCAAATGAGCCTTTGAACTGACCCTGTTTTGAGGACCCTATTATACCCATCACATTTAGGCCCTGCCTGCTATTTGTTGTTGTAGCTGTTGTTTTATAGGAATCCCCCCCATGGAGGCACCAGTATGTGGCAAGGAAATTGTTCTATTTGTGTTTTGAACAGAGAAGGGCTAATACTTGTGTCTATTTGAGCAAACTTTTCTGATGCAGTTTGACTGAACCAAGGGCTTTGAATGATGTGCTGAAATCAGATAATGGAGATTATCCTACTATTCCTTATTAGTGATCTTCTAAGACAGGGAAAAAAATGAACTCCAGACAAAAATATTTACAGCTGTGCCACGTGGCATGGTAAGAGTCAAGGAGCATAGGGTTTGAGTCATGAGACCACAGATTTAGAGCCAGAAGAGTCCTCAGAGGCCATCTAATTCAACACGCCCTCCCACTTCATTTTACATTCATAGAAACGGATCCAGAGAGGTTAATTGACCTTCTTCACATTCCCCAGGTAGTGTCAGAGAAGGGATTTAAAGCCAACTCTTGTGATTTCACTTCCAGAAATTTTCCCCTTCTGCCATATCCTGGCATTGCTACCACTAACTCTTGTGGTATTGAGAAAGTCATAGAAATTTGCTGTTCTCTATCCAACTGGGTTAGAGTTTCATAAGATCATAGCTTAAGAGCCAAAAGAGATCCTAGAAGCCTTCTCATCCAACTCCCACCCTTTCAGGATGAGTAATTGAGGGTCATAGAAGTTTCATTATTTGTCCATGGGATAGTAAGTAGCAGAATGCAGATCTCCAAGTAAAATTCAATGTCCACCCATCAGATAGTAAATTATTTGAGAGGAGGCACCATGACTGATTTTTCTTGGTATCCCCCAAATCCTAGCATATCATATTGTATGTAGTAGTAAATGCTAGTTGAATAGATGACCTCATTAGCTTATTGTTTCATTTTATAGGGATCCTTGAATGGAGGCACCAACATGAGACAAGAAAATTGTTCTATTCATGATTCTAGCAGACAGAGACTAAAATTCAAGTGTCTTTTGAGCAAAGGTTTCTAATGCAGTTTGGCCAAGCCAAGATTTCTCACAATTTATGTGAAAATGACACACATATGTATAGATGTTTATGTATAGGTATGTATAAATACTATCTATATCTATATTCATATCTAATCTATCTCGTTTCCCTTACTCAAGTTGGAAGTACAAAGGTTGTTAATGGTCCTTGTCTCACTCTGATTGACATAGGAAGCTTAATCTGTTTCACGTCTGACCTTGGTCCACTTGTCCCTCTTTAGACCACCTAATAACCACCTACTCCCTCAGACTCACCATATTAATGGTGAACTTTGCACAGGCACTTGATTCGCTTGTCTCCTGCAGCTCAGAACACCTGAGTTTAAAACAGCCACTAGCCTCTGTTTGGATTACAGGTATGTACCACCATACCTGACTTGAAAACTTCCTGGAAAAAAAAAAACCCTGAGTTTGCTACAATATAAAATATTAAATGTCAAATCAACTTTCCTTTTACCTATATTTTGGCAAAATTAGAGAAGGATGTCATTAGTGATTTATTTAGGGTATACAATGCTTTATGAAAGTCAGCTATATGGAAATATAGAAGACCATATACGAAACAAAGACAAATTAGGGGATGATTCTTAAAAGATACCATCATAGTATTCCTATGAGTAGACAACCTCCTAATTCATTTAAGATATAATTTACTAAAATCTGATAAATATGATTTTTCAAGGAACATACTTTTAAGTCAAGTATGACACATTAGTAGTCCACTAATTTGTACTTGGGTGGTTCCAAGTATTAATAAT
>CM053581.1:511707041-511730713 GCA_028627135.1 Pseudochirops cupreus | reverse complement strand
ATTTCTTTTCATTAATTGCCTTGATATTCTGGACTTTTTGTCCTTCCAAATGAATTTTGTTACTATTTTTTCTAGTTCTATAAAATAATTTTTGGGTAGATTGATTGGTATAGCACAAAATACATAATTTAATTTAGGTAAAATTGTCATTTTTATTATATTAGCTCGACCCAGCCATGAGCAGTTAATGTTTTTCCATTTAGTTAGATCTGACTTTATTTGCATGAAAAGTGTTTTGTAGTTGTGTTCATAAAGGTATTGGGTTTGTTTTGGCAGGTAGATTCCCAAATATTTTATAATGTCTACAGTAACTTTAAATGGGGTTTCTCTTACGATCTCTTGCTGTTGGACTGGTAAGACTTAAAGGAAGCCAGGGAGGTCAGTAGTCAGAATGGAGGAGGAGATAGCATTCCAGGCATATTGGATGTCCAGAGAGAATACCTAGAGATATGGAGCGTCTTGTCTGTGGAACAGTCAGTGCCATCAGATCAAAGAATAAGCATAAGGGTATAAACATAAAAAGACTAGAAAGGTAGGAAGTTGCTGGGTTATGAAAGACTTCAAATACAAACAGCATTTTGTATTTGCTGCTGGTGTCACTGTCGGCTGGTTCTCCTTGTCAGACTTCATCTGGCGTTCTGGATGCTATGGTTTAAGAAGGATACTGAAAAGCTAGCAAATGTCTAGAGGAGGGAAATCAGGGTGGTAAAGAGCCATGCCCAAGTCTAGCTCGTATGAGGATAGGGTGAAGCAAATGACCATGCAGAAGAGAAGACTCAGAACTGAACATGACAGCTGTCTTCAAGTATTTTAAAAGCTACAATGTGGATGAGGGATTAGACATACTCATATCATCCAAAAAGGCAGGATCTGAAACGGGAGTGGAAGCTGCAAAGAGGCCAGTTTAAGCTTGATGTAAAGAAGCACTTCCTAACAATAATGAAATCAGCTATCTGGAGAAGTGGTGGGTTCTCCCTCCTTTGAGATATTAAAAAAACAAAAAAGATTGGATGACATCATGTTAAGTGTTTACCACGGGAGTTCTTTTCATGTATGAATTCAACTAGGTGGTCTCTAAGGTCTCTTTTCAATGCTCAAATTCTGTGATTCTATGACCAAGTCAACTAGTAAACTAATGCATAACAGGCACATGTTATGCTATGTTCACGCACACGTGGAACAGATCAAGACCCTGTGGCCAGTTCTCTTCAGCAAAAATGAAGTTAATAATCACAATGAAATACAGGGAACTCCACTTGGAACATTATATAGAAATTTGAATTTGAGAATGGAGAAATACAAGCATACTTTTGAGAGACAGGAGCAAAATCTAGACAAGGAATTTGATCAAGGTCAGAAAATTGCAACCTCTGTGCATAGAAACCTCGATTTCTATCATCCACCAGAACTCTGAACTTTGACTATATACATTAAGCCTAACATCAAAGAACAAATATGATACCTAATTGTCATGGAAAGAAGAGTTTTCTAGTACCAGAAAAAAGTGTTTACAAAAATAAAAAATTCATATGGAACTAGGTTTATGGTTGCACTACCTACACTGTTCCCTATCTTTCCTTTAGTCCTACCTCTAGATAATATACCTGGGATTTACACTCAGTTCTGTAACTTATGAGCTGCGTGACTCTGAGTTAATTGATTCACCAGTATGGGCTTTAGTTGCCTCATCTGTAAAGTGGGGATAATATTTGGTTTGTCTGAAGGTAATGGGAGATGAACCAAATGATCTCTTGAGTTTCCTTGCAGCTCTAAGATGGATGATTCTAATTACTCAAGTCCCTCTCCCATCCTATAAGCCAGAACATCAAATTTTAATCTATGCTGTTTCCCAAGGGAACCAAAATATTAGAAATTCATTGCTTATCTCTTTAGAGCTCTAACTGGCTATTCTCTCCACAGTCAGTAATTGATCACTTGCCCAAACAATGGGCCCAGTTACACAGAGAGGGACTTGCAAGAGATGTGAAATTTCTCCAGTCATCACAGGGCTCACCAGTGGTCAGGAGAGGTGAATAAGTAGAGACCTAATGTACCTGACAGGCAGAAATATCAGAATTAATAAGGTGTAACCAACCGAAACAGGGGACACCAATGTCTGATTGGGAGTCATTTATTAAGGATCCAGTTCAATGGCCTGTCAGCCTATTAGCATATTTAAATAGTTTTAATCCAGTTTCATCGCTGATTAAAACCGCTGACAAGGGTGGAAAGTACTGATGAACAGAATGAAGCATGGCAAATAGTATGAATATAAATAGGCTTACCAAGTCTGGGTAGATCGGTGGCAGATTTCATCTTGGAGCCAGACCAAATCTTCCTTCCAAAGTGTAAACTGGTAGAGTCAGAACTGTATTCCCTAAGAATGCTTTGCATTTATATACTAATCACCTCCCATAAAATAGTAGTAGAAGAAGAGGGAGTAGGAAAACCACTTAGAATGGGATTCAGGAGACCTGGATTGAATATTGTGAACCCCTGGATACTCCAGCCTGAGGGACTCACATTTTACCAAAGCAACAACACTTTAAACCAATGGTTCTCTTAATGGTGAAATTTCAGGTACCAGGGAAAGGTGGCTGCGGTAGAAGAGCAGAGAAGGACCATGAAATCCAGGTGAGTAAGAATTTTCATCCTTGTAAGGCCAGCCTTGTTCTGAACCCCAAAATGGGCCTGGTGGTGGGACTAAAATATTTGGTTTGAAGCCAAGTGGTTTCTAATCATTTTGACTCTCATCACCCATATACTGATTGTCAGTGTCAGTCAATTTGTTAATAAAACCTCATTCTAACTCTACTTTGCAGTTTTGTTCAGTGGAGTCCTTAGGATGATTTAAAGGGATCTTGGTTCATGACTCATATCCCAGGATTATGATGGGAATTTAAAAGGAATATCAGACTATTATTACTCAGACAGGAGTTTAAACTAAAGGACCAGAAGTATCAGCAAGAGAAAAGCAGTGAAGAAAAGGAGGAAAGAATGGCTTTAAAATGCCTATAAATGAATTTCTTTAGCTTGGTGACTAGATGTGGTTGGCTGGCACTTCTGTTACTACAGACTTATAGATAACCATATGATTATAACCATATAATCTGACCTATGTCTTGCCACTGGACTCCTATGACTCTGGAGGAGAGAGTGAGGCTGGTGACTGCAACAGCCCTGCCTCACTTAAATCCAATTCACTTACAAGTCAATATACCTTCCTGATGTCATAGGTCCTCTTTGAGAACTATGGACAAATGACAACAACAACAAAACAATGGATAACCATGCTAAAGAGCTGGCACACCTTTCTCCTTATTCGGAAGAACCTTTTTTCAGTTAAAAACCAGATGGTGGTCACAGTAACAACTAAGCAAAGCAGCTGCATTGTATTTGAAGACTTGAAGGGAGCAGCAAATTAGCAAAGAAGCAACATAAAAGCAGATGATTAGGGTATGGCAACAAAGAAAAGTAACAGCTCAGCAGAGGTGCCCAGCAGGCATCAAATGGAGATGTCCCAAAGACATCTAGAGATATAGATCTAGAGCTCAGAAGAAATGTCAGAACTAGAAATATACATATAGGAGTAATCTGCCCAGAGATCACAGCTAAAGCCATGGGAGTAAATTAGGTTGCCAAAGGGAAAAAATAGAAAGAAGAAGAAGAAGAAGGGAGACAAAGACCACAGAGATTACTTCACATTAAGAAGTCAGAATAGGATATATAGCTTTTGAAGGGGCCAGAGGAGTGATTAGATTGTTAGCAGGAGAATCAAGAGAGTATTGCATCTCTCAAGTCAAGGGAGGAAAGCTCCCATCCTTTTCTGTTTACAGACCTTTCCTATACTTATATTTAATATAGGAGCCCTTTGAAGAAGCCAGTATTCTGAAAATATCCCAGGGACTTCACTCTCCAAGGTCTGAGACAGTCATTTGATAACTGTTGAAAAGTGGACTTTATGAACAGGATGAATTCACTGACCCTCCAGAGTCACCCTCTTCCACTGATCCATATCTCAGTCTTTTAGGAGCTACCTAAGAAACAAATGGTATGTGGTATTCCTAGCTTATTTTTCCTCCCGTTTTTTTTCTTTTTTTGAGGGAAGGATATGTAGATCAAGGGAGTTGGAATATAATGAGATATATCTTTCCTGAGAAAAAAAAACTGGTTTAATCCAAATGAATTCCATGCATCACTTCAGAAAAAGATTGCAGTTTCTTTCCCAGAACCAGCTACCACTTACCCTCCAATGCCCTCCCTCATTGCTGCTTCCAAAGGAGATGGTGCCTCAGAGCTTTTTTAAAAAGCTCCAACATTGCAGTAAAATATAATACAATAACAGGACAGATCAAATTTATGGAACACCTTTTATGACAGCCTCCCAAAGGGCTTAGTATAATGGCTATAAAATTGTGAAACACATTGTGGAACAGATTTAATTTTTAAAGCAGCAGAAAATATACATTAATGATTTACCATCATTATTCCTCATCAGGTCTTTAGGAATACTAATAAAATGAATCTACCTATAGCTATTTCCGACCAAGTGTTTCATATTGGAATTCAGTTTGGCTCTTAATGCATATAATGGGACAATGAAAATAATGTGCATTTTTAAAAAACATGCAATTGTTTCAACCGAAGGAACTTCTAGCTTCCAGCAACAAGCTACATTTAGCCTCTTTCTGGTTCCTGAACTACCTGCTTAGTCTTCATGTGCCTTTGTCTTGATATGTTTACAAACTGTACTTGGCTTAATAGGGCTTGGATGGAAAGATGCTCCATTCACATAGCTTTGCTTATAAAAGACAAGTATATTCAAGCCTTTGCTATCTAATTTGCCCCATCTGAATCCATCCTAAAGTCCCCCCACTTTTGCAGGTTTCTCTGAATACCACAACCTACGATGTTCAAACTCACTGTACTATGCAGCCAAAAAAAAAATCCCTGTTTTTGTACTGAAATGTCATAAAGGATAAATGACTAGATACTGAGGTTAAATGTTGACTCTTAAAATCATTCATAAACTGTCCCGCAATAAAGTCACAGAACAAGAATAACCACATTGGAGCCTCATTGTATTGCTGGCCTCAGGTCCAGGGTGCAGGACTATATTGTAGGTGAAACAAAGTTATTACTATTGGTACTTCGAGTAATAAATCCCTTGGATGGGGTCAAAAACAGACAGCTTCTTATTGAATGCCATGCTATTATACTGAGGTTCTGATGTTTTTTGGTTCCTTTAGTTTAACCCAGAGTGAATACCAAATACAAGCCTTCCCCAGACTTCAGCAATGAATTAAGCCAAATATCATCCAGCCCCCGAAACCCAGGTTCTTATTAAGAATCAAAGGCTCTAAAAAGAATATGACATGGACCAGAAGCTTTCTCATGTAAGAGTAGGGGGCAGATGGGGAGAAAGATAGAGAGGGTGGGGGCAGAGACTGAGAAACAGAGACAGAGGTACATGAGAGAGAGTAGGAAAAGGGAGGGAGAGAAGAAGGAGAGAAGGAGAGAATAAGAAGAAATGGAGAAAGAACAGGGAAGTAGAAGAGAGAGGAAGGGAAAGAGGAACTAGGGAGAAAGAAATGGGGGAGAGAGAAAGAATGTAGGGGGAGAAGAGGGAGAGAGGAATAAAGAGAGGAAGGAGGGAGAAAGGATGATAATGAAATCCAATGAAAGAAAGAGAGTGTCATAAGTAAACATTCTAGGGGTATCTTTCTGGTCAGTTAACTCAGATTCATCTAATTGTGTGCTACTTCATCTTTTGGACTTTTCCAGAGACTAAAAAATGTGGATGCTTTTCCCTCTCCTCCTCTACCTTACTCCTGCTCCCCAGTAGAATTCCAAAATGTTAAAGCTAAAAGCAATGCTAGTGATCATTGAGTCCAACTATTTTGCCCCTTTTTGTAAATGAACAGCGTTGCAATAAAGTGACTTCGTAAAAGTCACACAGCTAAATGGCAGGACCAGACCCAAATATGCTGAATGTTGGGCTCTATAGAGCCCCAAGCATGATCCACATAAGATACATACCAAGTATCTGAAGTCCAAGCAGAGGTCAAACCCAGCAGAAAAAGAGATATGGTAAGCTCAGCCAGAACTCCCCAGAGCAGAGCTAGTCAATACAACAGTGCTTCTTTGATGTCTATTTTCTTTTAGAGATGGTATCAGCAGATGACTGAGCCCCTTTAACAAGTAAAGCTGTTGGATTATAAAAGTGGAGAAAAGGGGGAAAGGCAAAATGAAAATATGGTTGTGCAAAATATTCTTGGATGATCAATTATTCATGATGACACAAGGTTTTGTTGTAACTAAGATGGGGGCTGCCCCTTTGGCATAGACAACCAAAAAGAAAATAGGGTACAAATAAGAATTTATACGTGTTTGATGAGATCAGGAAACAAAGCTATGAGAAGCCCTGACAGAAGGAAACTTGATGCTTACAAAGCATATAAAACTCTTTGCAAGCCAACCATATAGTGTTCTATAAATCTTAGCTACTACTACTGATCATAATAAACATGTATATAGTGTTTGCTGTGTTACTGATAACTTTATAATTAGTACCTCATTTGATCTTCAAGAACCCTGTGAGGTGGGTGCTTTCATTACGTTCATTTTACAGATGAGGAAACTATGTCCAACAGAGGTTCAATGACTCTCCAGGGCCACACGGCTAATAGGCATCTGAGGCCAGATACGAACTCACATCTTCCTGACTTCGGGTCGGACACTCCACACCAGCCATCTTCCCTAATACTATCAACACGAAGAGCTCATTTTTCTCATCTTGTTCCCTCATGGTTTTGAGGGTAGTTGTATTTTTAAAAATGTTCTTTCCATACAGCTTGGAGATTGTGAATATCTGGTGTGGCGGCATCTATCAAAGATGTTATTCTTTAAGTTTTTGTGGATTAATGTTATTTCCATATGATTGTGGGTAATAGCTTCTTCTGTAATAATGATCCAATTCCAATGTAATTTGTGGACTAAGTTCTCCAGGATATTTTGAACTTCATAGTATGGTGATTCATTTTATGTCAACCCATGAAAGACAATTCTTACTATTCATCCAACTTTCTACTAGAATGGTTAAAACCAAGGCTGTTTCTTAATGAGATGTTCATTTGAGGAATGTCCTCCATTGGCCTCCAAAGAAGATGTCATTGAATTCCATTTAAGGAAAAAAGTCTGTAATCTAAGGAGGGAGAAGAACCAGACTAATCACACATCTATCCCTTTAGACATTGAGTGGGAATTCAATTCATAGTGCTAAAGAGGCCAAGGTTGTGGCATTCCATCCTTATAAGGATGAGCTACCATTGCTATATTCCCTTGTCCAAGAAGACTCCTTGCAAAAGACAGCTATTAGTCATAGCTAAAACCAAGTGAAAGTACAAGGATCAAGACTTTAAACTCTATGAGAACCAGGGCTATGTTGTTTTATCTTTTTATCACCAAAAGCTAGCACAATGCTTTGAGTGTAGTAGATGCTTAATAAATTTTTATTTTATAGAAGGGATAATAACAAATCCATTGCCTCTGTTGTGTAACCAACTCCAAGTTTATTATAATGGGCCAGTGTATGCCAAAGTACCACCACGTAGATAATCCTGGCACAGACATAGATTATAGAGGAAATTGCTTTAATGGATTTTGTACACCTTGTCTATCACATGAACTACTTAAATATTCTAGGAGTTTAACTCTATATTAAAATCTTCTTGCTTAAAGCCTGCATAGAAGAGTTCTGCTAATGAAGCTTCAATGGGGCAAGAAAGTACATTGAAATGGAAGTCAAAATACCTGCTTTCTAGAGACTAAATAATATGAATGCTTTTTTCTATACATCTATATTTGCCTCTTATCATGTCAGGTAGAATCCTAGAATGTTAAAGCAGAAAGCTATCTTAGTGATCATTTCCAACTCTGTTATTCCATACTTTACTGACAGAGTCCCAGCTCTGTCATTAACCATGTAGTGCAACCTTAAGCAAATAATGTAACATCTGAGCCTCCTTTTCTTTTTCTATAGAATAAAGGGATCAGAATAGCCAATCTTTAAGATCCTTGTACCTATTCTAACATTCTCTAATTCTGTAAGGCTATGTCCAGAGAGAGAGGAAAAAAAAAATCTCTGCCAATCTAGTATTTGATCTCCTTGTCCTGGATGAATTTCACCATTCCTTGCTGTAGATTTTCTAATCATTAATATTGCCACACACACACACACACACACACACACACACACACACACACACACACACACACACACATAACCTTGACCAACAAGAATATTTTGCTCTATCACTTTTTCATCTTATCTGTTTCCCGTGTATTTATTTTCTAATAAATACCTAATACCTTTCCATACAATATCTGTCTTTTGGTATTCTCTTTTAAATACATGTTATATTGTCTATGATAAGTACATGTTGTCTCACCCAACAGAATGAAAGCTCCTTGACGGTGGAGAATATTTTACATTTGTCTCTGCATTACCTACCACCCAACACAGTGCCTGGCACATAGAAAGTGCTTGATACATGTTCATTGATGAATGCTAAATGCCAGACCTGCTCACTTCTAAAAAGCCATGTATCTTAGTTGATATGGGGTCAAAGAAGATGCATAAATGACCTCAGGGCACTGGAAAAAATTTTCTAGTTCCTTTGATGCAGCTCATACAGTTCACATTTATGTCTACTCCAATCATATTGATTAAGTGACTACTACTGGCACCGTGGTAAGTGCTGGGAATACAATTAATAAAAAAAATAATAATAATCCCTGCCCTCAGTGGGGGAGAGGGGAAAGAGATAATAAACAAAAGGGGGAAGAAAAGCAGGGGGAGGAGTCAGGTGGATCCAACATAGCAGCATCTTGTTTCATGGAGTTGAAATCAGGCATAGAGGAGACCCAAAGTGGAGTGACTCAAAAAACCCAGTTCCTACCCTCCATAAAGGAAGGCATTGGGAGAAGTATGGTACTTCACCCTCCAATCTGAGTGGAGAAGAGACTGAGGATGGTGGTGTCAATCAAGGCTTGAGTTAGCAGCCTGATGATGAGATTAGAGGTGATGAGCTTAACCTGGGAGGGGCTTCTTCAACTCCATGGAGTTGAAATCAAGCAGTATAGCAGATGCAGAGTGGCTATAATCACAAAACACTTTTTTTTTTTTGGAAAGGGAAGGCAGGGCAATTGGGATTGAGTGACTTGCCCAAAGTCATATGGCTATTAAGTGTTAAGTGTCTGAGGTTGTATTTGAATTCAGGTCCTCCTGACTCCAGGGCCAGTGCTCTATTCACTGCACCACCTTGCTACCCCAACAAAGCATTTTCTTCACAAAAAATCTCTGTGAAGCACCTGTAGTTCAAGTATCACCAAGCACATTTTTAGGAATAAGGAAACTGAAGATTAGAGGAGTGATTTGCCCAAAATCACACAACTCATAAATTGTAGAGCTTGGTCTCAAACCCAGCCATATTCTTGCCATTTTACTTTGCTGAGGCTGATTCTCAGTCAACAAATGAATCTACAGGGTTCAATTTCCAGTTTTAATGTTCTGAGCAAGAGAACAAAAAAATATGAGGCCAGAATCCCAGGGTAGTATATGGCAGGGAAAATATGAAGCCAGAAATTTGGGTTCAGGTTTTGGTTCTGCAAGTAAATGATTGTGTGCTCTTAAGACAACCATGTCAGCTCTCTAGATGCCAGATCCTTCATTTACAAAATGATAGCATTTAAATAATCTGTAAGATACTTTCCAGCTCAAAAATTCAGCACTTCTATGAAATACATATTAAAAAAATAAAACCCAGCAGGGTTTACCACTTTTTTTTTACTGATCTAATTAATGCAAATGAAGAGCCTGGTGTTTTGTGAAATGGTTAAAAAAATCAGATGTTGCCACTGGACTTGGAGATGAGCTCAAAGGTCCCAGGGAGGGAAAAATCTCCTTATTGTTTAATCCCCATCTTGCCAACAAGCCAAACATAAAATCCATTAATCAAATCTAATAACTTCAAGCTAAGCTTCAAAACGATGAATGAGAAATAACTAATACATTTTCTGTCCATCCAAATTCACATAGATAGGATTGAAAATGTGTTCTCAAGTGATGCCAGAGAAAAACAGTCACAAAGAAAAGCAAATATTTTAACGAGGATGTAATGATAGTTTTCTAGAAACAATTTAAGCCATATGTGCAAAGAAGTTTGATCTAATCTCCCTACTCTGTCCACCTCTCACCAGTACTTGACCAGATATCACCATTATAAGGAGAACTAGGGGGAGTGCATGGTATCTACAGACATTAAGAATAATTTAGGACAGTTAACAGGGAATGCACACTGGGGAATATATGTGTAATAAAGGACTGGCCAATACAAGCCCAGTCCTCAGAGCATTCGAATATGTGCTTTGAAAGTTGCTAACACATATGGGGAATTCAGTGAGCCTGCTTCCAGAAATACATGATGATATATAATAGAAGTGTTCTGTCCCCAATTCAGCATATGCACAGGCATTCTGTAACTATTTCCTATCTACTTATTGCATAGTGAAGAAAAATCTTTTAACTAACTACTGAGCCAGAACTAAGAGTGCATATGAAAGACTGCAATGGAGAAATTCTAGTTCTCTCTCTTTTTGTTGGTGATTATCAAAGGAAGACAGGCTGTAAGTATCAGGATGAGGAGACACCAGGTGGCCCATGGGCACATGGTCTTACCCTTTTTTCTGTACCTGTTATGTTTATCCTTTCTCAGTTTTAGGTTAAGGAGAGCTGGAGACGGAGTAACCTTGTGATTCAAAAGGTCAGAAAAGCCACTAAAGAATCAGCAATGTAGAATACATAGAACCTGACACAACCCAACGAGATTGAACCATCAGTGGCTGATTGTTAGTGGCTTTTTAGTGGCTCTTTAGCCGCTTTCAGGAAAACCATGTTCTGCAAGCAAGCCTCACCCAGAAGTGAACCTGTTAATTTTCATGAAATCAGTAGCCTGCTGAAAGGGATATATGGAGTTATCCAAGGGGCAACTCTGGTATGAGGGCTTGCTGAACCTTTTCAGGGCTCTCCCAACCTTTGATGTCTACCTTTCACCCAACTCTCACCCATGGCTCCAAGAAGCTGTAACATGTACAGCAGCCACACCCTGGTAAAACTCAGCAGACGGCTAATCCAGGGTGAGGGTAACCAGCAGGCCTCAAAGTTATTGGGGAATTAGGAGGATGTCTTCCCTAAGCAGGTGAAGATATCCACCAATGGAATGGGTAAATGAGAACAATTTGTTCCAATGCCATGAAGGCAACTGAAGCATTCTCTGTGGATCACTTAGAGCTCAGTCAGAAAGCAAAGATACCCAGGTCATCCATTGCATCCCAGGCCATTGGCAGTCATTCTGGCCTTTACTTTGTCACTGGACCTGACTCTGAAAGTAAGAGTAAGGCTAAGAACTTTGTGCAACTCTGCCTCATTTAAATCCAATTCATATACAAGTCAAGGCATCACCCCATTATGTCACTGGTCCTCTTCAAAAGTAAACGAACAACAACAGCCTCAGGAGAGGAAGCAGTCTACACCCAGAGAAAATGTCCATGCAATCACATACACATCCCCTGACACAGTGAGGATGGCAGCCTAGGGCAGTCACTCCTGAATGGTGAAATAGACTGGCAAAAGACTAGTCGGCAAAGTACAGAGATAGGGGTGGTGTCAGAGAGGAAGTACAGCATCCTCCTAGACATCTGCACCCTGGGGCAAAGCCCCAGTCTCCCTGTGTCATTTACTAGACACCAAAATGGGACCTGGAGGCAGGGAGGCCTCAGTTCAAATTGAGCCTCAGATACTCACTATATGTGACCCTTGACAAGTCATTCTACCTCTCAGCAACAGTTTCCTCATTTGTTAAATGGAAATCACAATAGCACCTACCTCCAAGGGTTGTTGTAAGGACAAAACAATCTTTGTAAAGTGCTCTGCAAACCTCAAACTGCTATGTAAATGGTAGCTCTAATTATGACTCCATGATGTTAGGGATCCTGTCTAGACTAAATCTTCATATTTCCTCCAGCAGCTTTCACAGTGCCCTGCACTTTAATGCAGTTGGTTAAATGTTGATTAAATGTTGATTGACATTGATTAAATGTACTAGGTATTTCATAAGTATTTTCTGAATGTTGAATAGTAAATAATATTTTTATAAAGTTCCAGATATTTGAGGACCAAGAGAGATCATTTAGGCTGTCATATTATCTCTGTTTCTATCTCAAGTTGATAAAATATGTCTGGGAAAACTATTCTGAAATTCTCTACTATTCTTCTGGAACCTGAGGAACACAACCTTAAAAAATGATTGAGTTTTGATACTAGACTCAGACCCCTCCAAACTGAGTTAGCCAATTCAGCATTTTCCAGAAGTTCTACATTCAGGGAAAGGAGCAAATTTGGGAGTGGGGGAAGTCCTGCTTTCTTGACATCTCACTGTGCTTTAAAAACAATGCTGTTCAAAGTTAAAAAGCACCAAAAACATATTAACTACATCCTTAACTTGTAGCAGGCATCCCCCCACCAAAATCTCCCCATGCAAGCACGTGCCACAGTCATGGGTTAAGAGTACAGCACTTCCCCTTTTCCACTGCAATCACAGTCGGAAGGCGAGATTCATAGCAGCCATTTTCAATTCTTGTTGCATCATTTGTCACGAAAATGAGGCATTAGAATTTCAGTGCCTAATATGCTCTGTGAGTTATAGCATGGAGTGGGGCTGCTCCTTTGGTATTTCTGATAATGCGTAGCTTTGTCAAAGTCTGACAGCAAGCAATCGGTTTAAGTGTGTCTTAGAAAAGTGCACTCTTCATGTCCAAGTGGCTTAGGGCTGGAAAAAAAAATTAACACCACTCAAAATGTCACTTAGAGGAAAAACTCACATATATGCAGGAAGCCACTGTGACCTCCCAGAAAAGACATCTAGGGTATCTCATGTCAACAAAGAACAAAGACTACATCACTTTTCCAGCTTTACAATAGCTTGCGTTAATAGAGTGCTTTGAGGTTTGCAAAGCACCTTATATACAGTTTCTCATTCGATCCTTACAATACTTGGGGGATGCTAATGGGTGAAGGGGAACAAGAAGGGAAGGGCACAAATGTGTGACATGGGATGAAGATGACTGAAGACAAAGAAAGGGGGGTCTGGGTCTGGTCTAAATATGGTGAATCCTCACCAATCAGGAGGCATAAGGGGAAGTGACAATGCCAGGTTAAAAGCAGTGGCTAGGCTCTCATTTCTCGTCATTTTTAAATTTTCAGTTACTATCCAGATCATCCCTACATAATGGAGGAGTAAGCAGCTGCCATTGTAATGTAATTCAAGTACTAAAAGGCTCTATGGCCCCAAATCTCTACTATATCCAACCTTCTGCCCTCGATGATTTAATGCTGGATATTCCCATCATTATATTCACTCTTTATGAGACTTCTTACAGATATGTATATTTTAATTAGGTTAAGCCATTAGAATTATTATTAAGGGATGACATTTATTAGTCAAGACCACAGCAGGAATATGATGATGAGTTTAACCCCATTAGCAACCCTTGTAGCAGAGTGTAGGGTTTTGAAAGAATGCTATATAGGCCTATGTACTATTCCCCTTGGCTTGGCCCCCAGGTAGAACTAGGATTAAGCCTACTCAGGAATTCAGCCAAGAGTTGTGCTAGAAAAATCTTCAGTTTATAGCAGACCAAGTTTTCTTTTGCTATCAGGTAGCAAATAGGCAGGATCTAGATGTCAGAGAGACATACAAGTTAACGAAGAACAGGTCATCTGTCCAATAAATCAGTCACTGAGCATTTTTAAGCACCTTCTATATACCAGACACTATGATAGACACTGGGTGAACAAAGAGAAGCAAAAGACAGTCCCTGCCCTTGAGGAGCTCACAATCTAATGTTCACCTGTATATAATTCAGAAGTATCAGCATACAAAAGAAGAGAACCAAGAGTCATGTCAAAGATCGGACAAGAGTCCAGGGTATTAAGTACCCAAAATGAGGTTGAACTAATCCAAAAGAGAATATTTTCCAATTAGATGGAAGGTTCTGAGCCCCCATACTTTTAAGTCTTAGCTTTGGCTTGCCTTCCTCAGCTTCAGTTTTGATCTTCAATCTGACCTTTAGCTATCGTCTCCTATGTTAGCAACAGTCTTGCTTGCCTATCTATGAAAAAAACTAGTAAGTACTAACAAAAGTGAAAGATCTGCAACATAGGTTGCAACAGTCTTCCACTGGTGGTATGAACTGTCATGGCCAGGTTTCCAAAGCATATGAATATGATCGAGGTTTGGAACAAAGAGGGAAATGTCCACAGATAAGGTGGATATCTGGAAAACTTCAATTTGTAAGCATTGCTGATCACAACATGAGGCATTTTAGATAGAATTTCCTCCAATCTGACCCTCCTCAAATGGTTAATTACAGGAACAGTCCCAATCTTCAGAGTTCTCAACTATAATTGTGTACCTTCACATTATGTTGCTATGTCTAATATTACATTGGAAATAAGCAAAACGCCTTAATCAGTGGTTAAGATATTCTACTATCAGAGTCCACAAAGCTTCTTTTACTTATGTAAATCAGTGGAGAAATCAACCTGTTATACAATCTCAAGTAAACTCTCATGTCTTGACTAAAATATTTTTCTTTTTCCCTTATTATGTCTATTATACTTTTCCCCACTTCTAAATCTGATTTTTCCTCATAGTCTTGTATGATGCCCCATCCCTTCTCTTTCATCATATATGTACTCTATCTTCTCCTCTACTCTTACTTCAAAAATTCCTCTACATGTTTATTCATCTTTTCCTCCTTGGCTTCAGTGTCTAAAGAAACACACCTAGCCCTTATTTTTCCCAATATCAACTAGTATTCTCTTTCCTATCCCTTCCCTGTCATCTTTTCTTGGAGATTCCTTCCTTCTCATTCACCTTCAACTGCTCCCTTCTCCTTGTCTCTGCTTAAGGGCCAATCAGGTATGACACAGGAGTCATGTCCAATAAGACCTGGTCTCTGGCCAGGGTGGGGAGTGGGTCTATAGTTTCAATATGAAGAAAACCTAAATAGGAAGAAACTCAGAATAACTGATTCAGTATTCCACCTTAATTAGTGGAAGGGTACCTTATGCCGCCTCCAGACAAACTAGAATGAGAGTCATAAGTGATCAAAGAGTGAGTCAAAGGCCTGACAACCTTTCAATTTCACAACTACCCACACATAAATTATCCCTATGCCTATGTTAATATGAGATAATCTGAAAAGAGAGCAATAATCACTAAGGTCATCATAAGAAGAGAAAATTTAAGGACATGAAAGTTGTCTTCAGAGATTTGACAGGCTATAATGTGAAGACCCCACAGGACAGAACTGTGATCAAAGTATATAAGTTGTAGAGAGGCAAATTTGGATTTGAGGTAAGAGTAAACTTCCTAACAATCAGAGTTATATGAAAGTAGTTCCATGGAAGTGGTTTCTCTCTCACTGAGATATTCAAGCAAAAAAGGTTTAAAGAGGGGAGTGTTGTGAAATCTCTTCCAGGTTTGCAGTTCAGTGAAATTGCCTGCTATTTTCAATTATCATAACTTGTGCCACCACCCAGCCCTAACACTAAAGCCAGCCTTTTTAACAACATTCTCTTGGTTATATTAAATGACTATGAATCATGGAGCACCATTATCTGAAAGCAATCCCAATTTCAGGTAACTCAAGGCACAATGTTTTCTCATGACATGGAAGCAAAACTAGATTTTTAAAGGCTATGATAGGAAAGCACAAGATCTGTCAGATTTTTACCAAATTGTAAAGGATGGTGTCCAACAATAGACTGGATAGCATACCAGATCTAAAACTGTATTAGAAAGCAGCAATCATCAAAACTATCTGGTACTGGCTAAGAAATGGAGGGGTAGATCAGTGGAATAGGTTAGGTACACAAGACACAGTAGTCAATGACTATAGTAATCTATTGTTTGATAAACCCAAAGACTCCAGCTTCTGGGATAAGAACTACTATTGGACAAAAACTGCTGGGAAAACTGGAATATAGTATGGCAGAAACTAGGCATAGACCTATAGAGGTGGGGAACCTGAGGCCTTGAGGCCTTCTAGGTCCACAAGTGTGGCCCTTTGCCTGAATCCAAACTTCACCCCTGGGCCAACATTTTATGCCATATACCAACATAAGCTCAAAATGAGTATACGATTTAGACATAAAGGGTGATACTATAAGCAAATTAGGAGAGCAAAGAATAGTTACTTGTCAGATCTATGGAGAACAGAAGAATTTATGACCAAATAAGAGACAGAGAACATTGTGAAATGCAAAATGGATAATTTTGATTACATTAAATTAAAAAGGTTTTGCACAAACAAAGCCAAGACAATGAAGCCAAGGCAAGGAAAACAGAAAACTGGGAAACAATTTTTACAGCCAGTGTCTCTGATAAAGGCCTCATTTCTAAAATATAGAGAGAACTGAGCCAAATCTATAGGAATACAAGTCATTCCCCAATTGATAAATGGTCAAAGGATATGAACAGGAAGTTTTCAGATGAAGAAACTGAAACTATCTATAGTCCTATGAAAAAAACTCTAAATCACTACTGATTAGAGAAATGCAAATTAAAATAACTCTGAGGTACCACATCACACCTATCAGACTGGCTAACATGACAAAACAGGAAAGTGATAAATGTTGGAGAAGTGGGAAAATTGGAATGAAATGACAAGTCTTAATAGAGTGACCACAGAGTCTGAATAAAAGGTTTTAGGAGCTTTAGTTTACCAGCTGGGGCTTTCTCCACACCAATTCGAAGGGAGAAAGAGCAGCCCATAGCTCAGGAGTACAGAATCTTATATACAGTACAGCTTCATTGTTTTGCTAACTAACATAATTTGTCATTAAGCTAATTATTATGCAGGTGTGAGCAATCTATTACTAAGGCAATGGAGGGGTTTGTGATTACATCTGTAGGCAGGGGCTGATGGATAAGGGAAGGGGCACAGGGCATGACGATCTGAGCATGAAGGAGAAGAAAAATGAAGAAAAAGACCAGGCCAGTTCACAGGCAAGTTCACCGATTTCTATTTCAAATTCATCTTGAGTTCATAAAGTTTTATTTGGCTGATTTCTAATTTCATAAAGTATCATTTAACTGTTTCCTGGTCCAGTTTCTTGACTCTTATCTTAAGTCCATGAAGTTTCTACTTAACTAATTCCTAGCCACTTCAGGAACACTGAAGCATTGTTAGTGGAGTTGTGAACTGATCCAACCATTCTGGAGAGCAATTTGGAACTGGGCTTAAAGGGCTACAAAATTGTACATACCCTTTGACCCAGCAATACACTTCTAGGGCTATATCCCAAAGAGATCATAAAAATGGGGAAAGGACCCACACACACAAAAATATTTATAGCAGCTCCTTTGTGGTGGCCGAGAATTGAACATTGAGGAAATGCCCATCAATTGGGGTAAGTTGTTGTGGTATATGAATGTAATGGAATACTACTGTTCTATAGGAGATGATGAGCAAGCAGATTTCAGAAAAACCTAGAAAGATTTAAATGAACTGATGCTGGATGAAATGAGCAAAACCAGGAGAACACTACATAGTAACAGCGACATTGTGCAATGACCAGCTTTGATAGACTTAGCTCTTCTCAGAAATGCAATGACCTAAGACAATTCCAAAAGACTCATGATCTCACTGCAGATCAAAGCATATTATTTTCTCTTTTTTTCCTTTCTCATGGTTTTTCCCTTTTCTTCTAATTCTTCTTTCACAACATGACAATGTGAAAATGTTTAATATGATTGTACATGTTTATCCTATATCAGACAGCATGTCATCTTGGGGAGCAGAAGGAGCGGGGAAATTTTAGAACTCAAAATATTATAAAAGTGAATATCAAAACCTAAAAACTAATTAATTATTTTTTTAATGTGAGCTCCTTGAGGACAGAGACTTGCTTTTTTCCTTTCTTTTTCCAGGGCTCAGTTCATAGCAATTGGCACTTAGTAAAGGTTTTTTTTTTACTTGACTTAAAAGAAAGGAGCCAGTGGAGAAATTTAAGGTGCTAGAGAAGAAGTAGATAAGTGTGGGAGCCAAATTCCTTATGATTTGTCAAGGGTTAGAATCTCTTATTCAGGAAGTAGGGTTCACTTTATGTAAAAGTGAAGGAGTAATGTGACTGTAGGTTTTAAAGCAGAGTTATATCAAGGGAGATAAAAAGATAGAATGGATGGATGGATGGATAGATAGACAGATAGATAGATAGATAGATAGATAAATGGAGGGTATATCTGTTAAGCACTTATATTTATTAAGGCACTGTGCTAAGTGCTAGGGATGCAAATAGAAAGAAGCAAGACAGGAGAGATGACAACTGTGACATAAAAAGTCAGAGACATAGTGTCTGGGTAATTAATAATTTTATCAATTATGGCTAGTGAATAATTAATAATTAATTGTGATTATTAAATAATCATACTACATATATAATACAATACATAACGTATATAATTAATGGCAATAATTAATAAATTTAATTAAAATCATAAAAAAAGGATAGTCATTTGGCTGCTTCTTATAAAACAAAAGCTAGATCATGGCAGCTTCTTGATGCTCATATGCTCTTAAAAGAGTTGGTGTTCCTGACAGGTAGAAATCAACTCTGATTGATTAATAATTAATGAGAGAATGAATATTACAATGAGAGGTAGACCTATTCTAATTTGGGGTTGGGGGACATGCCTTTGATTGTCACTCTTACCCCCAGAGCACTCCCAGGCTGGAGCAATCTAGACAAAGAATTTACCCCACCCTCCAACTCTGAGTAGAACACAATGGGCCAGAAATCACATAGACTAGATTCTCTTCACCTTTTTACCAGACCTAAGCTTTCCCAGTAGGGTGGGTCTGAATAAGATTGAGAATGTTAAATCCAATCTCATTACCAACACTGTTCTTCCAAGACTGATTTGATCTAATAGAGAATGAGGAAACAGCAAGGTAAAAAATCCTGAATCTCCCCAATAGTAATTGGTTATTAAAATATAAGAAAGAAATAATCGTTTTTCTCACAATAATGAGGGATGAAAACATATGGAAAGGTATTGGAAAATGGAGAGTGGGAACAGATGGATGAAGGCCAGAGTAGAGGTGGAATGAAATAGGAAAGTGATGAGGTGTAGGCTCTAGGAATCCCCTTGAGCTCTCCTTGAATCTTTGGGAAACCCCTTGAATTCTGACTGAATCTTCCCACTTGATGAGGTATTTGCAGAGACCATAAGCTTTTCATTGTGGTTGGGCCCAAACCTCTGTTACTAGCCTAGCCCTCCATTGTCCGTCTACTTCCCACACTTGAGCCTATCAAAATATTAATTCACCCTTGCATTGACCTCATTAACTCCTCCTGAAGACCCTCCCCAAACTCATTATTGGAGTCCAACCTCATTGACTCCTCCTGAAGACCCTCCCCAAACTCCTCCTCCAGACCACACCTGTATTCCTCCCACAACCTTTCTATATATAAGACCCCTTTTATCCCCATGTCTGTGAGAGTACCATCGAATTTTCTAGCACAGACTTACTCTGTCTAATACAAGCAAACTTTTAATAAACTTTACTTTTCTTTGGCTGAGAAGACTTGAGTCGAATTCATTCAGCAGGACACGGCATGTTGGTATTTTGGGGTCTCCAGAGCACCCTAACCCTAACCACATCAAAAGGAGATCAGTTTTAAATGTTCATATTGGATAGTCTTTTGTCTTTAAGTAAGTTGAGGCTTCAATATAGATGAGGGAGTTGAATTGTTTGTATCACTCCAAATGTCAGATATCAGATCAATGGGTAAAAGTTAGCAGTGACATAGATTTCACATAAGGAAAGCCTCGAACCATCCAGTAATAGGACAGATTGCTTCCTAGATGGTGAATTTTCTGAACACTAAATAGTGGAAGTATTTGAAGTAAAAACTAAAAGATCATTTGTCAGGGATTCTATAGAGATGAATTCTCCAGTGAATGGCAGCATGGACTAGGTAACCTCTAGGGTGCCTTCCAGTTTAAGAGGTTGTGATCTCCCCAGCAAAGGGTGATGGGGGTAGGGGAGGTAAATGGGATTGGGAGTGTATGGAGAGTGAAGAAAAGTCAACACTTGTTAGTGGTTCAGTAATAGAGGGCTGTACTAGGATGTAGCTTTAGGTTGACATAGATCTGCTCCCAACTCTATGCTCCCTATGTGACCCAGGGTAATCCATTCCCCAGCTCTCCATTCACAGTATCTGCTGCAGGACAACATTACTAGCCTTACCTATGCATTTTGTTGTTGTTGTTGTTGTTGAATTATTTAGTTATGTGAGACTCTTTGTGACCTCATTTGGGGTTTTCTTGACAATGACTCTAGAGTGGTTTGCTGTTTCCTTCTCCAGCTCTTTTTACAGACAAGAAAAATAAAACAAACAGGGTTGAGTAACTTGTCCAGGGTCACACAGTTGGTAAGTATGTAAGGTTGTATTTGAACTCCAGGCTTGGCACACTATCCACTGCACTACTTAGCTGCCGTTTACCCATACCTAATATAAGGCTATTTTGAGCATCAATATAGATAATATACCTGAAAGTGCTTTGAAAAATACAAAGCTATACAAATGTAATGTGTTAATAACTAGCATTTTATCTTTCAAAAAGTAAGGATGAAGCATGCTACGGAAGGTAAAGAATTTAATCCAACCATCAACATTAGGAACAAGGTGGTTTAAACAAAATTAATGGATAATGGAATGAACACAAGTGGTAAGGGAGAGGATAATGAAATCCCTGGAGATTTGCCCTGAAGTATCCCTTCTGCTAGCATCACCTAAAAATCTTTCCTGTGGATCTATATTAAAATAATACCACGAGGACTGAGACTAATGAAAGTAGTCAATTAATAGGGAACAGCAAGCCATTAAAATGCCTCTTGGAATCACATACATGGAATCTTAGCAAGGAACCCCCTCTCCAAGCCCAAGCCATTTAAAACAATGAATAACTTCCAACCCAGGAGGGAGGAAAATGGTGGTTGACAGGGGCAGATGGCTTTTGATCCTCTGCAGAGTAAAAAGGAGTTTGGTACCTGATGGTTACTTCTTTCCTCAGTGTGAGTCATTTTTTTTAAGTTCCATGAACTTAGCTGATGCACTTCTTGGCTTCTGGTGAAGTAAAGCTCTTACATTAGCAATAAAAATACAGCAAGACTTGGAGTCAAGGGGCCTGGTTCAAATTCCAGCCTGGACACTTACTAGCTATGTGACCATGGGCAAATAACTTAATCTCTCTGAGTCAGTTTTTTCATCTATAAAGGAAGGAAATATGCATTTAAGTACCTACTATGTGCCCTCCATTGTACTAAGTACTTTATCAATATTATTTCATTTGATCCTCACAACAACCTTGTGAGATATGTATTACTTTAATCCTATTTTATAGCTGAGGAAACTAAAGCAGAGAGTGACTCGTCCAGAGTCACATAGGTAGTGTCTAAGGCTGGATTTTAATTCAGATCATCCTGACTCCAAGCCCAGGACTCTAATCCACCATGCCATTTACTCGCCTCAAAAATAAATAAATGGGAATGATTATAGTTGTTGGATCATCTTCCTCAGATTTGCTTTGAGGAATTGCATGATAAATGCTTATCTGATTGAGGAAACCATAGGAATTTGATGGAATGCTACTATCATAAGAAATGATGAAAGGAATGGTTTCAAAGAAACCTAAGAAAACTTAATGAACTGATTCATAGTGAAGTGAGTAAAACCAGGAGAATAATCTATACAGCAACACTATAAAAATGAACAATTTAAGAAGTCTGACACAATGACTGATCATAATTAAAGAGAACCAATGATGAAGCATTCTACCCCCTTCCTCACAGAAAAGTAAACTTAGGATACAATATGAAATGTATATACATTGTATAACATAGTCAATGTGGGACTTCATTTTACTTGACCATGCACATTTGTTATGAGGATTGTTTTTCTTTTTTTTTCCCAAAGGAAGGGAGAGATTTTTTTAAAGATTTTTGTTCATCAGAAAAAATTAAATCCTAAAAGCTAAAAATCTTGTATAATAAATGTTCTTACATAAGTGGAAGTTATTATTATTAACCTCTCCATGCCTCATTTTTCTCTTCAGTTAAATGAGATATTGGCGCTACCCACTTTTCAAGATTATTCTGAGGAAAACACTTTATAAACCTTTAAGAATTACATAAATGTGGAAGGGACAGAGTCATGAAGTGGCACAGAAGCAGGAAAACTCCATGGCTGCCCCCGTAACTATCTCAAATACCTATAAAATATGACTGTAAACAAATTTTAGAGCTACACAACTCACAAAGTGACAGAGAAAAACAAATCTCCTGCAGAAAATAGCCCAGCAGGCAAACAGGAAGGGTTCATCACAACACAATGGGAGCCAAGCCCAGCCCTGCATGAGCCAGCAGTTTTAGCCCCAGAGTGGCTGGAAGGACTTCAGGAGAGTGAATCACCAGCAGCTGTGGCCAGTTCCAGAATTATCAACCCAGAAATATGAAAGACAAGGTAAAAGATCAGTGGAACTCTCCTGGATCTGAGGGGGACTGAATGTGGTCTGGCCTCTCCCCCCCAGAGCGAGAAGCAGTGGAGGTATAGTGGCCCTGTAGCCACCTCCCTATGGCTACTTCAGAGCTCCCAGACTACAGATCACAGTGGGGGCCAAGTGACCATTCAGAGGCTAAACGCTCTTGCCTTAACCTGCCTGGATCGGGATCACAGTCTTGGGTGGTGGTCCTGACGTGTGTGACCAGTGAGCCAAAGCTGGTGGAGGCTGTAGAGACAGCCTCCTCCTAATAGCTCCAGCAGCTGCAAAAACCCCAGCAATTTGAGACAAAGCTCTCCCCTCTGGAAGCAGAGTTCTACTGTGGCAAAGAGCTCAAAAGTCAAGTAATTTCCTGACAACATGAGCAAGCAAAGGAAGCAAAGCAAACACAGCCATCCAACTTTAGATCCCTTTTTGGGGGACAAAAAGGATCAAAGCATGGAATAGGAGAAAGACAACACAGTCAGAACTCCTGTACCAAAAGCTTCCAAGAAAAATATAAACAGGTTATAGGCCATGGAGGAGTTCAAGACAGATTTTGAAAATCAAGTAAGAGAAGTGGAGGAAAAATTGGGAAGAGAAATGAGAATGATGCAAGAAAACCATGAAAAGAGGGTCAACAACCTGAATGAAGAAAATAACACCTTAGAAAATAGACTAACTCAAAGGGCAAAAGAGGCCCAAAAAGCCAATGAGGAGAAGAACGCCTTAAAAAGCTGAATTTGTCAGATGGAAAAAGAATTTCAAAAGCTCACTGAAGAGAATCATTCCTTCAGAATTAGATTGGAGCAAATGGAAGCTAATGACTTTATGAGAAGTCAAGATACTATTAAACAGATCCAAACAAATGAAAAAGTAAAAGGCAACATGAAATATTTCATTGGAAAAACCACTGACCTGGAAAACAGATCCAGGAGAGATAATTTGAAAATTATTGGACTACCTGAAAGCCATAATCAAAAAAAGAACCTAGAAATCATT
>CM053581.1:511659613-511706541 GCA_028627135.1 Pseudochirops cupreus | reverse complement strand
GTCATAAGAAATGTATCATTTTAGATATGGTCATTGTTTTGAGACCCTTGATTATCATAGAATATATTCACAGACTATATTAGAATATGTACAATTTTATTTTCTTCAGTAAGAAAAAAAAACATATTTCTTTCAGATATTAGCAAGACCACTAGGAAACATATCATCTACACTAAACCTCAATGTAGTCCTGAAATGACTCATAAAAACTCTGTAAAATTTAAAAAAAAACACTTCAAATGTTCAACTGCCAAGAATTTTACATGTGTCATGAAAGCCTCAAGTAACAAACTCTTCTAATATAATTTTCAGATACATTTGAAAGAGGAAAATCAAACCCCCTCCTGATTATTGCAAGACCACAAAGAAACACTTCCATCTGTCACATTTTCTAAATGTAGTCTCAGAATAACACAGAAAAGGTACTATGCATGCATTGTCCCTATTGTCATGTTTTCACAGCACAGACATGCTTAAAAGATTAGGAAAGGATTCAAACAATGTTGTGTCTTGCTGTCACTGACCTTTTGACTTAGCACTACCCAAACCCTTCCACGTTCTATGTTTTCTGTGCCCAACATCTCAGGCAGCTTGAAACACAGAGCAATACATGAAATTGTTTGCAAGAATATACACAACAGAGGGACAAAAACAAATATGAGAGAAAAAAGTCATCCAGAAGCTGTACTATTCTGCCACAAGGCAGTAGCTGTCTGTACATCTGACTATCTCTGTCAGTCTGTCTGTCTGACTCTCTTACTCATTCACCTATCAACATATTCATCTCTGCCTCCACATTGAAAGGAATTTTAAGAATTTTAACCCATAAATTCTAAATGCAGACATGAATGTTCTAATCAAAATTCTTAACAATAGTCACTGTCTTCTCATTCCTATAGCTCACCTGCCATGCCTTCCTGATTGAGCTAATATACTAAATTCAAACTGTATCAAAAAAAAGGGAAGATTGGTGTCAGTGCTTATGGACAATTGTGAAAATCATCCCTTTTGTTTGCAAAAGCAACAATAGCCAGAGAAATGGTAAGCAATATTCCTACATCAAAGGTGTCAAATACACAACCTGCAGAGAGCAATGTAGTAGGGGAACCAAATTAAAATGTAATGAGGAAATATTTAACAAAATAAATAAAAATACCATGGAACATAGATAATGTGGTTTTCTAAGTCAATATACACCCAGGGGGATCCTGTATATGATTTAGTATCCTTTCTATTTGAGTTTAACATTATTGTTCTAGTCAGTATATATGAATAATCATTTACAAATTATTGAAATCATGTTCTAAAACCATACCTTGTAATAGCAAATAGGGAATAAAAAGCTTATTTTCAAGTCAGCTCTTTCCCTACCTTTCTCTGTATCTTAGTGTCCAACTTTCCATCCTTCCAGGGAGTGAGCAAGACTTCCTCTTCCTCCTTGCAAGGAAGGGTCAGAAGACCCAGTCTAGGAGGGCAAACAGGTAGGTGAGTAATGAGGAGGAAGATACAATTCTAGACCATTCAGGTCTTCTGCTTTCCTTATGTTTTAATGACATCACCACTACACAATGCTGTAGGGGGGAAAAGATGGACAATGTCTGCCCAAACTCCTGGATGGCACAGATCATATCTATTTACACTGTCCTATAGAGTGCCTAACCAGGGTCAGAGTACCTCAACCAGGAATCAAGTCAATAGATTTATTTGTATTTTTAGAGGCTGGATAAATGAATGAATGAATGAATGAATGGATCGATGGGTGGATGGATGAGCATTTATTAAATGCCTACTCTGTACTGGGCATGGTACTAAGCACTTTTGGTGGTCTGATATACTAGAAATTTTCTCAGTATATTTTATGAATTTAGTTTGACACTGCATTTAAGCACAATAAGTTCAATAAACAAATAAGTTCAAAAAGCAAATGACTAATCTCTTTAATAAAAAGATATAATAAAATCTAGACTGAGCCTTGTAACCCAGAAATAACATTACATAGAGAGGGCCAGTTTCTTTCTCCGAATAAAAAAAATGTTGTCTCTTTCCAAGTAGACACCTTGAGCTGTGCACTCATCCCAGTGATTCAACCAGTGCTCAAAACTTTTTGGGAATTCTTAAAAGCAATGTTTAGTCTATTGTTTCCTTATTTCCTCATTTCTATGATTATTTAGTCTATTATTATTCTTTGAGTTTTGCTCAAAGCACATTGTCTTGATTTCAATGTGCCTCATTAGCATTTTATCTTATTTGTCTAACACACAACTTGGCCCTGTGGTTCCCTGATAAACTATTCTATGAGTATAGCAATAATGTCAAAGTCTTTTTCACATCAAGGGGATCCTTTTCCTCTAGAGCACATCTTTAGTCCATTCTGCTTCTATCAAGCTTGGTGAGACCTACAGAGGCAGAAGCACTTGTAGTGTATTGATTTTACCCCTCTTCTCTAGTTGTGTTCCCATCCATTCATATACCCCACCTCAAACACATGATAAAAGATATGCCAATAAGATAATAAAAAGAGCATATACATCCACATGAAGAAGTATTTTTCCTCTCAAAGTATTTACCATGAGTCTTATTCCAGTGACAATTCCATTACTTAAAGCATTTTGGGAACTCCTTTAGAATTGCCTTTAGAATCTGTGGCATAACTGGAAATTAAGGGGATGTCCATCAATTGGGGAATGGCTAAACAAGTTGTGGGATATGAATGTAATGGAATATTATTGTGCTATAAGAAATGGGGAGGAGATGGACTTCATATTTACCTGGAGAGGCTTATGCAAACTGATGCAAGTGAGAAGAGCAGAACCAGAAAAAATTTGCATACAATCACAGACACATTGTATGTGTGATCACCAACTTTGATAAACTGGACTCTTCTCAGCACCGCACAGTTATAAGACAACAGTACAAGTCTCAGGATGGAAGGAAATACCTACATTCAGAGAAAGATCTAGAAAGAACAGAGTTTTGATGGAGACTGAAGTAATCTACATGCTCTCTTTCTTTTCCATGTTTGGTTTTGTTTCTTCTTTCCCACTGTTCACTCCATTGGTTA
Source organism: Pseudochirops cupreus (assembly GCA_028627135.1). NCBI lineage: Eukaryota > Metazoa > Chordata > Mammalia > Diprotodontia > Pseudocheiridae > Pseudochirops > Pseudochirops cupreus. The sequence goes on along the minus strand of CM053581.1, from coordinate 511,703,480 downwards.
CAACCCTTCTATACAACCAGTCTAATGTCCAATGTGAAAGTATTTGCAGATCCTATACTTGATTACATGCCACCATGGGAGGAGGGGAGAGGAAGGGGAGAAAATTTGAAACTCAAGGGATTGTGGAACTGAATCTTGTAAACTAAAAGTAAATAAATCAATTTTAAAATAAAAAAAAGAATCTGTGGCATATCTTCTAGTATATCCTAAATGATGAAAAATCTTCAGCTTTTGAGGAAGTCTTTGATTTTTGGTAACATCCAAAGCTGATGAATAAGGTAGTCAAAAAATGAGACAAAATTATAATTGGTCCTAAATGAGGAATTCCAAAAACATTTTTAAGCAATGCAGCAACATTGAAATAAGGGTAAGAAGAAATTTGGAAGAAAAAAAATTGTGTCATAGGATGAGTTTGAATCCAGTTGTCACTTATTGCCTATGTGACCATGGGCAAGTCATTTAATCTTTCTGGGTCAGTTTCCTCATCTGTAGAATAAGAGAATTGGACTAAATAACCTCTAAGGTCCCTTCTAGATAAGATGAATGATCCAAATTAACTACTTTGAAAGACAGCATCCATTTTTGCATTTGAGTTCAGGAATCTCTATTCAAAAATCAGTCAGAATAGAAAGAATTAATGACCAAACTTGGGTATACAGGAAATGATGCATTCTATTCATTAATTAGGAAATCATTTCTCTTTCTGTCATTAAAAGTAGTCATGTATTAACTGAAGAAATATGCCCATACCTATAAGACACTATCATTTCATGAAAATATTAATCTTAGTTTACCTGCTCAACAGAAAATGTGAGAATAGAGGATTCATACATAACCATTTCCGAAATTCCAGTGGCAAAAATAACTATAATAAGCTCAGGCAAATGTACCCAAACTTTCTACAAAGAGAGAATACTTTGAGGGGCAGCTAGGTGGTGCAGTGAATAGAGCACAGACCCTGGAGTCAGGAGGACCTGAGTTCAAATCCAGCCTCATACATTTAACACAAAAGACTAGCCATGTGACCTTGGTCAAGTCACTTCACCCCAATTGCCCTCCAAAAAAAGAAAACAAAGAGAGAACACTTTTCATTTCTCTGAACTATAGATATGACAAGAAAGCAGGAGAAAGGTGCTAAATGGTAAAACTCTTGGGCAGTGACACTTATGGCTATAATCATATACACACACACTCACACTTCAAATACTAGTGAGCCACAGAAACATGGCAGAGAGCTTAGCTCAAGCATCTTAGAATCATACCACTTAAGGTTTTAAGGAATATTAATAGGAAAGAAGGAAGGAAGGAAGGAAGGAAGGAAAGAAGGAAGGAAGGAAGGAAGGAAGGAAGGAGGAGGGAGGGAAGGAAGGATTTATTAAGAACTTGCCCTGTACTAAGTACTTCACAAATTTTATCTCACTTGATCCTCACAATAACACTGGGAAATGGGTGCTATTATGATTCTCACTTCACAGTTGGGAAAAGTGAGGCAGACGGTGACTTAACCAGGATCAGACAGCTAGCAATTGCCTGAGGTCACATCAGAACTCATGTCTTCCTAATTCCAGGTTCCATATGAATGGGGAAGATGAAAAACTTCTCAGTCCATAAGTTTTCTTGTGGGAGCAGGCCAGAGTTTCCACTTCCCCTTTCTTTCCCCCTTCTTCACTACTGACACATCAGCATTAGGCCCTTTAGGGGTTTTCGACCTCCGCCTTTGCTTACAACCTTTTCCCCTCCTTCTTTAGCATTATGACGTGAACATTTGAATTGTTCAGATTGTTCAGGACCCTTCCACCTTTCCTTCACTGTCAATCAGCATTAAGCTCTTAACCCCTCCCCCTTCTTAACATTGGTGTTTGCCAAATAAGGACGTGAACAGTACCCTGGTTTTCTGTCCTGGCTCCCAGCCAATAGGGGATAGTGATGACCTTCTTTGTTATTCACCATTGGGGAAGACTTTTGCAGTGAGACTGAGAGCCCACCTCCCAGACAATGGGAGAAGGGGGGGGAAGGGGGGAGGGGGGGGAGGCTTGACTGCATTAGGGTATAAATTCTTGTTCTGTCTCTTGTAACATGCCTCATTCTGCTGGTTCATACTGGTGAAAGGGACGCCGTCAAGAAAATTGAATAAACTTCCTGTTCCTTCCTCAAGATACTTCTGACTTTTAATTTTTCTTGGGTAGGGGATTTTTGGAGTCCCTGTACCCATACAAATATTCTATCTACTGTACCACTTCACTGCTCTAATATATCTAAGGAGTATCAAAAGATTGTGAGAAATAAAATTATCCTCAATTCAAACAAATGTCCTATTTCATAGAATTTGGTGTTGCAAAGGACCTTAGAAATCCTCTAAACCGGCTCCCTCATATCAAAGAGAGGAAACTGAGTCCCAAGGTTACACAGGCCATAGTATCATAAATCTAGAAGTGGTAGAAGGTGTTGAAGGTCATCTAGCAGGGAGAGGATTCTGGGAAGGTGGTGGAATAAGACAGAAAATTACCTGGAGCTCCCAAATTCCCCCACAATTTAAAATAACACCTCAAAATGAACTTTTGAGTGGTAGAAATAACTAAAAATCAGTGTAAAGCAGTAGTAGACTTAAACTAGGACTTTAGGAAAAACATTCCAGGGTGGTGATTGGCCCTGATTGCAGGGCACATACCTCCAGGCAGACACCTCTGAATCAACAAACAACAAGCCCCAGGGCAATTTCTCAGGCTGCAACCTCAGCTTCAAGACCTTTCACCCCATGGACACTGTTGGGAGTTGGATGGCTGATGGGGGAAGATTGCAGGGCTGCTTACTGGCGGTGAACACTGGGGAGCCGATGCAATCCCAAGGCTGCGACTGTGGAAGAGGAGCAAACGTGCTTAGGTGCATGTAGTTCCAGAAGAGTTGCAGGGGCCCTGCTGACTGCAGGTACTAATAGGAGAAAGAAGTCCCTGGTTTTGGTTCCAGGCAAAGGGATGAGCCAAAACTTTCAGCCAAGAGAGGGACTGCTGAGAGTGACAGCATTTTCGGGGTAGTGTTGCTGGGAGCCCTGGTTGTGGTTCAGAGGTAGAGAGGAGTAGTACCTAAGGTCCACGCACCCAGAGAGAACTCAGAAAACTATAGTACAGAAAAAATAAATCTGAAGCCTGAGACATTATCCTACATGCCTCCAGACTAGAGTCTAACAAAAGTTAATAGGCAAGAAATAAGCCACTAAAAAGCCAGCGGGGTGTGTGTGTGTGTGTGTGTGTGTGTGTGTGTGTGTGTGTGTGTGTGTGTGTGTGTGTAAGCAAAAAAAGAAGAACCTGACCATACATAGCTACTATGGTGACAGAGAAGATCTGTGTTCAGACTCAGAAGAAGATAGTGAAGTTGAAACAGCTACTTCTACTTTACTTTCTTTAAAAGAAAAAAGTAAAATGTTCACAAGCCCAAAAAAAAAGTTTTTGGAAGAACTTTAAAAATCAAACAAGAGAAACTGAGGAAAAATCAGGGGAAAAAGTAAGAGCAGTGAAAGAAAATTGTGAAAAGAAAGTCAATCAATTGGAAAAAGAGATCCAAAAACTTATGGAAGAAAATAACTTCTTAAAAATTAGAATTGGGAAAGGGGAACCTGATGACTTCATAAGACATGAAAAAATAATAAAAGAAAATCAAAAGAATGAAAAAATAGAAGAGAATATGAAACATCTCATTATAAAAACAACTCAACTAGAGAACAGATTGAGGAAAGAAAATATAAGAATTGTTAGACTACTTGTAAATTATGAAAAAAAATAATCTAGACAGTGTACTTATAGAAATTATTAGGGAAATATGCCTTGAAGTTTTAGAACTAAAGGGTAAAATAGACATTGAAAAAAATCCATTGATCATCACCTAAAAGGAGATTCCAAGATGAAAATGCACAGGAACATTGTAACTAAATTTCAAAGCTCCCAGGTAAAGAAAAAAATACTTCAAGAACTCGAGGGGGGAAACAATTTTAATACAAACAGGATAACACAAGATTTGGCAACTTCTATATTACAAAACCAAAGGGTATGGGACGTTATATTGTGAAGATCAAAGGAGCTGGATTTGCAAACAAGAACAACCTACCCAACATAGCTGAATGTACTCTTGCATAGGAAAAAAAATGGATATTTAATTAATTTAAGGAATTTCAGGTATTTGTGAGGAAAAGACCAGAACTGAATCAAAATTTTGATCCACAAGAATCAGGAGAAACAAGAAAGTAGACCTTAAAAACAGATTATAAGGGATTTAATAAAATCAAATCATTTACTTCTTATATTGTCTTTAACTCTTAAGAATGTTATCATCACTTGGAACATACATAGAAAGAAGGCTTGGAGTTGAGTTGAGTGTAATGGAATTATCTTAAAATAAAATTGGGCAGGGAGAGGTAAAATGGAGCAATTATCTCATACAAACAAGGCATGAATGAAAGAACTGTTACAGTGGAGGTAGGAGACAGTGGAGGGTTGGTAGTGCTAGAATCTTATTCTCATCAGCACTGGGTTAAAGGGGGAATAACATATAATAGAGAATGGTATAAAGGTCTTCTTAACTTACAAAGAAATAGGAGGGTGAGTGAAAGGATAAGGGAAGGACTCTTGGGTGGTTAAATTAAGGAATAGGTGGGTAAGAGGAGAGAATAAGGATTCTAAGCAGAGGTACAGATTAGGGAGACAGAAATTAAATTATTAAGTTTGAGGAGGGAAAGGATAAAAAGAGAGAGAGAAGGATAAACAGTGAGGAAAAATAGGATAGAGGGAAATGTACAACTAGTCATAACTATAAATGTGATTGAGATGACCACACAGAAAATGGAAACAGATAGCAGAATGGAATAAAAACCAGAATCTGACAATATGTTGTTTATGAGAAATGCATTTAAAAATGAGAGATACACATAGAGTAAAAATTAATGGCTGAAGTAGAATTTATTATGTTTAAGCTGATGCAAAAAAAAAAAGCAAGGGTAGCAATCATGATCTTGGGCAAAATGAGAGCTAGAATAGATTTAATTAAAAGAGATAAATGGGGAAACTATATTATTATGAAAGGTACTACAGATAATGAAGTAATATCAGTACCAAACCTATATGCACCAAGTGTTATAGTATCCAAATTTTTGAAGGAAAAGGTAAATGAATTACAGTGGAAATAGATAACAAAACTATAATAGTGAGAGACTTCAACCTTCCCCTCTCAGTGGTAAATGAGTCCAACCAAAAAATTAATAAGAGAAAAGTCAAGGAGATGAATAGAATATTAGTTAAGTTAGCTATGATAGACATCTGAAGAGAACTGAATGGTAATGAAAAGGAATATAAAAGGAATACCTTTTTCTCAGCAGGATAAATGCTTTACAAAAACTGACCATATGTATGAGGGCATAAAAACTTTATAATTAAATGCTGAAAAGTAAAAATATTAAATGTATCCTTTTCAGATCACAATGCAATAAAAATTATATTGAGTAATGGACTATGGAAACAAATTAAAAATTAATTGGTAACTAAAGAACCTAATTTTAAAGAATGAGGGGGTTAAAGCACAAATCACAGAAAAAATAATTTTATTAAAAAGAATAATGACAATGGGACAACATGCCAAAACCTATGAGATTCAACAAAAGCAGCAATCAGAGGAAAGTCTACATCTTTTACATGCTTATTTCAATAAGATAGAGAAAGAGCAAATCAACAGATTGGTCAAAAAATTAAACCACCTAGATTAACAAAAGAGAAAAGAAAATATCTAAATAAACCTATTTTAGAAAAAGAAATTAAACAGGCCATAAATGAGATTCCTAAGAAAAAACATCAGACCAGATGGATTTACAAGTAAATTCTACCAAACATTTAAAGATCAACTAATTATAATGTTAAATCAATTATTTGGAATATTAGGTAAGAAGGGAGTTATACCAAACTCCTTTTATGAAACAAATATGCTGTTGATACCTAAACCAAAAGGAGAAAAAAAAACAGAGAAAGATAATTATAGACCAATTTCATTAGTGAATATTAATGCAAAAATCCTAAATAAAATACTAGCTAGGAGACTACAATAATATATCACAAAAATTATACATTTTGACCAAGTGGTATTCATATCAGGAATGCAGAGACGGCTTAACATAACAAAAACTATTAACATAGTTAGAAAGAGAGGGAATAGACAGTTGGAGGGTGGAGGAATAGGGAAAGGAAGAGAAAGGGGAAAATCATCTCACATGATTAGGGTACACAAGTTGACATCTATACAAAGAAAGAGGAAGAAGTGAGGAGAATGACTGACATTTGAGCCTCATTCTCATTTGAACTGATAGATGAAAAGAAGGAAGAATACACACACACACACACATATACACACACAGTTGCATACAGAAATATATTTCACTCAACAAGGAAACGGGAGGGAAAAGGGAGAAACAGGGAGGGGGAATTAAGAGGAGAGTACTCTTTTTTCCTTCCCTTTCCATTTTTCTCTTAAGATCATCAAAATATGAGACCATTCCCAGACCATTTGTTACATTAGATTTCCTCTACAAACCTTGATGATGATAAAGTTCAGAGGGAATACATTTATCATCTCCTCATATTAGAATATAAATAGTTTATCTGTTTTCAGTCACTTGCAGTTACTTACACACATTTACCTTTTCATGTTTCTCTTGATTCTTGTGTTTATGACTGAAAGTTTCTACTCAGTTCTAGTCCTGTTTCACCATGAATACCGGGAAGTTCTCCATTTCATTAAAAGTTCATTTTTCCCTGTGGAATTATACTTACTTTGGTTGGAAATATTACTCTTGGCTATAAGCATATATCTTTTGTCTTCTGAAACATCATACACCAAGCTCTCTATTTTATAGTAGTTGCTGTTAAATTGTGTGTGATCTTGATTGTGGTTTCTTGGTACCTGACTTCTTTCTTTCTGGCTACTTACAGTATTTTTTTATTTGATTTGGAAGCTCTGGGTTTGGCTATAATGTTCCTGGGAGTTTTCATTTTGGAATTTCAGAGGTATTTGGTGTATTTTTTTTTTCTATTTCCACTTTGCCATCTGATTTTAAGAGCTCTGGGAAGCTTTCTTTTAAGATTTCTTGAAATATGTCTATGTTCTTTTTTTTTGGTCATGGCTTTGAGATAGTTCAAGTATTCTTAAATTATCTCTCCTTGACTTTTTCCAGGGCAGTTGTTTTACAATGAGATATGTTACATTTCTTCTTTTTTTTTCATTCTTCTGGCGTTATTTAAATATTTCTTATTGCGTTGTGGAATCATTACCTTCTATTTAATCCATTCTAATTTTCAGAGGATTTATTGGTTGGGTAAGGTTTTTTACATCTTGTGCCAATTTGCTAATTCTCTATTCAATTCTTTCTTCCATACCTCTCATTTCTTTCCATTTTTTTTCCTCTAGCATTCTCATTTCACTTGTAAAATCATGTTAGTTCTTTTAATTTGTTTTATCTTTTCCAGGAATTCTAGTTGAACTTGTGACCAAGTTGTACTTTTTAAGTCTTGTAAGGAAAGGCTTGTATATATTTTGGAGTAGTTTGTCTTCTTTTAGAATTCTTTTAGGTTTGTATCTTTCACCTTAATAGGTGATAGGATTCTTTTCAACTTATTCATTCTTCTCGCCTACTTCCTAACTTCAGATTTTGTGTTAGGGTTGGGCTTTATGCACTACTGGGGGTATTGAGTATTATGTCATTCTAGGCTCTCAGTGACAACTCAGATTGAGAATCTACAAGCTTTGGTGCTCCCAAAGGGATCTGATTGGGATGTGATCCAGGCCAAAGTCTGATCATTGCTATCCTTATCTGAGCTCTGCAAGTTTCTGACCTGGATCTGAGTATGAGCAATGTGCCAGTGGGCTTGCCGCAGTTGAAGTTCAAATTGACTACTGCTGGATTCAACCACTATGAGCCAGCTGGCAAGCTCTGATGATTGCAAGTTATGGAACTGCAGGCTACTCTTTGATCTGGGATTCCTGTCCGGGTTATTCTACTACAGGCTTCAGACCAGGATATAAGCTGGAATTTAGATCCTACTCCATTCCAGTGATCAAAGCCATACAGATACTGCTTGCTTCTGAACTTGTTCCTTATTCATTACACAGCCTAGTAGGGCCTTGAATTGTTCCTCATCCTGGCAAATTCCTCTCTGGTATAGGTTCTCTCTTCAATCCACCCTTTATCTGGGAGCAACAAAAGTGCCCATTGGCAGCTTTACTACACTCTGGACAAGTTTAGGTTCCTCTGGCCTGGATGTGGGACCTCTTCTTGTCCTGGTACATAGCCTCTCACTGCACTAAAATACACCATGCAGAATTTCCTGACTAGACCCCATCCCTGGTATTCACAGACTTACTTATCCATCCCCCTATGACTACATGGGCTAGAAAAATTATTCGCTGTTTTTTTTTCTTGGATTTCCTAATCAACTCTCAATTTAGGAAATTTTCTATGTCTTTTTGGAAGAGTTGAAGTATACAACTCAGCTGTACTTCCTTCTGCTTTCTGTATTTTTCTAATGATTCTTCCAGTTATAGGGTATTTTTTTGCCTTTCTTTCCATAAAAACTTCTCTCCCCCCTTACCTTTGTAAACTTTATGTTCACCAGGGGAATTGGTATCAGCACAATGTACAAAATCAGGTAGTAATTTTCCTGTAGATTCTATGAATTAGAGAAGTATGGAATACAAGAAACCCAAGTTTTTCATGCAGTGAAATCTCCTAATGTGAGTGTTACACTAATAGCTCACATTTATATATTTTAAGGTTTAAAAGGAACTGTGAACTTAAAAAAAAAGTGAGGTAAGTAGCCCTAGGATTATTGTCGTTGTTTTACAGATGAGGAAATTAGATGATAAATAGATGGATAGATAAGTTGGTAATTATATAGAGCTATACATTGATAAGCATTTATTAAGTTCTTAAATTACCAAACTAAGGCTCAGAGAGGGGAAGTAGCTTGACCACAGTCACAAAGCCCTGACTTCAAGTTCCATTTCTGTCACTTACTATGTGACTTTTGGGTAAGTCTCTGGATCTCAGTTTCCTCCTCTATGATATGAAACACATACAGCTACCTTGTAGGGTTGATATAAGACAATCATTCTGGAAATCATGAAGTACAATAGAAATCAATTAATTCCATTGCACCATATTGCCTTTTAAAGAGATTTTTTTTCAAAATATTCAGTTAGAGTTCTAAGCTCTCCTTCCCCCCAAAATAAATCCATGCTTTAGAGAATATTTTCTTCTGTCCTAAAAAAATGAAAATTCTGGAAACAACACTATCTTTGCTTGGCTCTCTGCATCCCTTTTTACTAATGGGTACCATTCTACAAACCCTTCTGATGGTACTTGTGATGCTGAAGGTCTGGAAGGATAAGGAAATAAACAAAAGGATGTGAGCTTAATTTCAAGCTCCACTGGAAAATAGTCTGTGAAAGGGATATATATTTAATAGGGTGAGAAGGAATGGAGTCACTAAGAAGCTATTAGAACCAAAGGGATGGGTACTTTATATAAGCCACATGTTTAAGACACTAAAAGAATAATGTGAAACGGAGGAAAATAGTTAGTTGGGTTCACTAAGCACTATTTTAATTTCTGTATAGAGCTCAGTCCCAATCAGCAGTAACTTAGCTGATGCTCTTTGCTCTTCAAGGGATTTTTTAACTCCTGGGTGCTTATCAATGAGTTAATCGCCCACAATGGTTGCCTAAGGTTTCTCTTTTCCAACCAACAAATTAGGGTGAAAAAGATATCAAAGGACAAATGTTCATTAATGCTTACCTTGTATAAATACAACCTCAACTGGAGAATTTCCTACTTTATAAATATTCTTTCCCCCCTAACTCTTTCCGTGTCCTCTGTTTTAGAAAAGTCAATCCTTTCTCTTAATCTCCATAATAGTAGTAGGCCGCAGCATCTAACATTTATATCTAAGTTTTGCAAAATTATATATATATGTATTGTCTTATTTGACCCTCATAACAACCCTGTGAAGTAGGTACTATTATTAGTTTTATTTTGGGAGCAGGGAACTGGGGCTGAGATGGATTAATTGTCACACAGCTACTGTTAAGTGCCTGAGGCAGGATTCAAACTCAGGTTTTCCTGAGTCCTAGTCCACCACTATCAATTATACCACCTAGCTTGCTCCATGAAATATCATTATAACTTTGGATTCTTTTTGGTTACATATACTACAATAGCAATCTACTATACAAAATATTATAAGAAAACACACAAGAAAGCAGGATTCCTGCACTATGAGAGCTTACAACCTAATGTAATTTCTGCTAATTTTATTGCCCCCTTTTTAGCTTTGCTACTTTTTCTGTTTCTGAAACAAATGTCTTTCCATCCTCCTTTTCCCCAAGAATGAAGGACAAACCATAGCCCCACCCAAGCTTGAACAGGAGACAGTGGTGGCCCCAATACACTTCCACATTTTATTCCTCTGATGGAATGAATGCCCTACTCTTTCCCTAAAAAGAGTTAGGGTCTGCTTATCTCTTAAATTTTTTATTGATATATTTTGTTTTTATATGACCTAAATTTCCCTATTTTCCCCTCTTTACCCCCATCTCAGAGATCCATTCCATGTAACAAGGAATGTGTTTAAAAGGAAAAAAGGAGGAAGAAGAGGACAATCAGCAAAACCAATTAATATATCCAAAAAATCTGAAAATACATAGCTTGCTTTTAAGCCTTAAGTCAAGTCCCATCTCCTCCAGAAAAAAAAAATGAGTGGTAGGACCATGGTTATCCAATTAACAAGTATTTATTAAGCATCTGCTGTATGCCAGATACAATACTAGGTATTGAGTTCACAAAGACAAAAATGAAACATTTTTTGCCCTCAGTGAGCTTACATTCATTAAAGGCTTTCTTTCTATTAAGGGAGACAATATGTCAGTACATAAATAAGTGGGTACAAAATAAATGCAAAGTAATTTTGAGTAGAAGGTCACAAGGAGTAAGTGACAGTGGAGATAAACAAAGAAACCAGGACTGGGAGAGCCAGTGAAATTAATGACAAATTAGATATCTCACAGGATCATAGAACTGGAGTTGGAAGGGCCCTTAAATGTAACTTTCCCCTTTTATAAAAAGGAAAACAGGTCTAGAGGCTGACTTGCTCCAGGTCACACAGGCATTAGCAGAAAAGGAGGTCAGTTGATTCCAAGTTCAATCCCCTTTCCAAAATACCTATATTAAATAGTGGCAAATACATGGAATAGTGAAATGAGTACAAAAGGTCACTCAACAAGTCTGTGGTAGCCAGAACTTTACCTATGGGTTTTTCCACCATTGCCTAGCTCTCGTTTCAAGTATAGATCACTTGAATATACCCCACTAGTTACAGTAAAGTGGGGGACTGTGTCCTCTTGTGCTGAGGCTATGAGTCAGGATAGAAGCAAATACAGAACAAGAAGGCAGTTAGAGAAATGATTATTAATAATGAATGATTCATGGAGAGCCAGAGTTCCCCCTCATGTCTAAAGTCTTGATTTTAAAATTCAGCCACTTGAAGCGCATTGATCATAATGAAATTAGAGCCACTCTGGGGCCACCACTGTCTCCTGTTCAAGCTTGGGTGGGGCTATGGTTTGTCCTTCATTCTTGAAAAGGACCATGACATCAAGGAGATGATGACATGACTTGCAATTGACTTTGATTTGAGTGAAGGAAGGCTGGGCAAGGTCACCAGTCTCACTTTCTCTTCCGAAGTCATCAGGATCCAGTGGCCAGATATTGATAAAGACCACTGGAGAAGGCCCAGCATGCAGTGGGAAACCTTGGCCCTTTTAAATTAAGGTCTTTCCTGGTTCTCACTTTGAGTGAGGCAACACCCACTCAGTGAATAAGCCTGTCATCATCTCTCTGATGTCATGGTCCTCTCCTCTCCTCTCACCTTACCTGAAGGTGTTCTGTCCAAAGGAAGGTAATTTTTGATATCCAAAAGCTACCTAGCTAACTTGGGTTTTACTGGCTAGATTTCTTTCTCAAAGACCAAGCTTTAAACCCAATTCACTCTATTTCTGGGATTGGACAACAATAGGTCCCTGCCCAAGCACTACTTTGCTGGGGCATACATTCTTTGAATGTAACCCAAAACTGGGGGTGGTCTGACTATAAAGATAATTTCTCTGTCCAAGGGCGACACCTCCTATTGTGTTAAGCAATCAGAATTGAATCAGCCACTCCTCTTCCAAAAGAACATATAAACTCTGAGTCTGCTTCTATGATTGTCTTTGGTCTAAGAGAGACAGCCAAATGATTATCCTTTTATTAATAATGTGCAAGACTTACTAATAAAATTACTAAATTATCCAGAAACTATGTCTCTCAAACTTTTTAATCATCACAGTAGACAGTCCAGAGAGAGCCCAGACAAAAACAGGAAGTTAAAAGATAGGGTCAGTTAAAAAATTTTAAAATATGGCCCTAACAGTCAGAATAAAGCTGGAATCAGAAGCCAGGTAAAGAATTAGAACAACAGATACAAGGAAATAGGAGCAAAAGAAGATTGGAAACTAAAGTATCTCCTATCTTAATGATCCCTTACATCTGTATCAGGCTTTAATAGCTTTCAATGCACTTCTAAGTGTATCATCTCCATTGAGCCTCACAACCATTCTGCAAAGTAGATTGAAACAGGTACTTGACTTTCTACATCACAGATGAAGAGATTTTTAGAAAGGGGAAATGTCTTAGGTCACAAAGCTGAGCAAGAACAAAATGGGAATTTAAACCCATGTCTTCTGACTTAAAAACCAGCAATCTAGCTACTACATCTTAAGTCAGGAAACTTCGTGTCCAGACCAAGAGCTGTAGGGCAGGAGCAGGCGATCTAATAAGGAAAGAGGAAGTAGATTAACCTGACTTTAGTGAGTAGGGCTGGGTGGGAGAAAGGGCTGATACTGATAATATTCATTTCTCTCACTAGCTCTAGTTAGAGAACAATTTTTAAAAGGCTCAAGCTGAGATCTTGGTATTTTAGTTCTTGACCACATGCACTACAAACTGAAACCACACATAGTGCTCAGAGCCCTTTATTAAAGAGAGTTCACCTCAACTGAAAAAGAGGGACAATATGTTGTCAGGATCAAATGAGATAATATTTATAAAGCCTTTGGCGCAGTGCCAGGCACAGAGTAGGCACTATATAAATGTTTATTCTCTTCCTTTACTCTCATCTGTTTAGTCATTTATGTCCTAGGATACTCCTTCCTACTTATAGCATGATCTACAGCTTAACAACAAATTCAAATTTCATTCATTCAATACCCATTCATTTCAAATTTGGGGTTGTTACATGCACAATTATTAGGTAAAGGTTTAGTCAATCCATAAATTGTACAAATAATATTATAGGGAGTACATTCAAACCTACCTAGTAGAACAAAGTGTTTACATAGAACCAATCTACCAATCTGCTAAATTGCACTTCCTGGATGTTTCTTAGGCATATCAAATTCAACATGTCCAAAAAAGAGAACTCTTTTTTTTTTTCATTTAAAGCTACTCTGCCTTTTAACTTCTTTATGTTTATAGAAGGCACCATGATTCTTCTTCATATCCAGGTTCCCAGACTAGAAGTTATCCTTGGCTCTTCACTCTCTTTTGACTCCCATATCCAATCAGTTACAAGTATTTGTTGATTCTACCTTCTCAATATCACCTTCTCTTTACTTGTACCATTACCATCCTAGTCCAAGCCTTCCTCACCTCTCATTGGGACTATTTCAACAGCCCTCTAATTAGTCTCCGTTAATCCAGCCTCCCTCTCTTCAATTCACCCTGCCTTGGCTAGAAATTATCTTATTGCTCAGTTCTGATCACATCACTCTCCTGCTCAAAAAGTTTCAGTGGCTCCCCATTGCCTTTAAAATAAAACAGAAACTCCTCTTCTGTCATTGTCTACCCTCATCTTAACAGACTGATTATATATTATTGCCTTCATATACACTCTGCTCCAAAAAGACTGGTCTTTTTGCCATTCCCTATACATGATACTCCATCTTCAATGCTTCATGCCTCTTCACAGGTCATGCACAGTCTTTCCCCCTTAGACCTCCTAGCTCCCTTCAAGGCTTGATTCAAATGGCCACCACCTTCAAAAGGTCTTTCATGATTCTTCCCATTCTTAGTGACCTTCCCACTACTTTGTATTTATTTTGCACATAGTCTATATTTATATATAATAATTGCTAACATTATGGTAGTATCATAAAGCTTACAAAGTGCTGTACATATATGTTCTCATTTGATTAAGCCTCACACCAAACCAGTAAAGTATACTCTGTTATTATCCTAGTATTATATAGATGAGACTATTGAGTCTGACAGTGACTGATTTGCCCAGCCAGGATCACACAGGTAGTCAGTGTCTGATTAGATTCAAACTCAGATCTTCCAGATTCTGTGACCACCATTCTATCCACTAACATCCTGTTCCTCCACCCCATAGAAGGTAAGCTCCTTGAGAGCAGGAATAATATCACTTTTGAATTTGTGTCCATAGAGCATAGAACAATACTTGGCATGTAGTAGGCACTTAATAGATGTTAATGAATTGATATTAGTCAAAAACATCTCACCTATTTTGAAATTGTATTTTGGCTAAGAAACTGTATTAAATTGGAAAAATACCATGAACACATTCCATTTGCAGGGTGGCAGAACTTTGCAAGTCAAACTAGCAGTGGTCTCTTGCTTAGCTCCTGACTGAAAAAAAAAAATGTAAACTGCTGGCCCAAGCATTTTTTCTGCTCAGCCTTCTACATGGAAATAATTGATAAGATGTCAAGGTTTTCCTTGAAAACATTCATCTTCTCTGTGGGCTTAATAGTAAGATATTCTCAGCTTACTCATCCAAAATCCCACAGCAAAGCAATTATTTATTTTAACATTTGCATTTAAACTCAATGATATTAAAATCCGTCAAGCTGTGATCAGTAACACCACAGAGTAGGGGGGGGGGGTGGAGGTGGGGGTAATAGAATCTCCACCAGGCTCTTTGTAGCAATCCATCCTCCAAATAATCAGACAATTCTGCGACCAAGACAAATTATAGCCAGCTTTACTGTATTTACCATTTGGATATGACTATAGCATCCATAAAGAAAAAAAATCAGTATTTGGCTTTCAATCAAGGATGACCTCAACCTCAAGCTCTCTGGCCAAAAATTCTCTCTGCACCAGTGATGCCTTGTCCATTTCATTAAGTCCTGTGTCCTCTGGGTTTTTTAAGAACTCACAAATGGGAGGTTTTAGACAATATTATTTATGATATGTGCATCAGTGTCATGCAGCATGGGAAAGCAATACTTATTTCTCCCCCTTTCCTCCCCCCCAAAAAAATTTATTTTGCACATACTTTTACAGCTGCTTCCTGAATCAACCCAGAGAGGGTAAAAGCTCTTTATATTCAAGGGAATACTCCCTGGGTGAACTTTAATTAGTGGTGAAATATAATCCCAGATAAGTCAAAGAGGACGACAATTCATTCTTGTAGGACTCAAATCAATATCCTGGGAGCTCCCAATGAGCCAGTAATTCCTATTTATTGTTTAATTGCATCTATTTCATTTTAACCATGGAAAGGACTTCAGAGGAAGGGGAGGCAATGATGGCTCCTGCTGTTCAGAAGGCAGTTTGGAAATGATTTGGCTGGGTGCATTACTGTGTCAAGTAATTGCACTCTCCGCCCCAGCTCTGGTGGGAGTCCCTCTATGCCCCACAATGGATCATGTGGTGCTCACATTGTGTTATCAGCAGGCTTTAATTATTCCCCTTTAAACTGTGCACCAGCATCGATATCTTTTTTCTTTTTCTTTTTTTCTCTTCCTATCACACATGGCCACACCATGGAGCAGAAAGGAAAAATGTATTCAAGACCATAGGAGTGCTGTTTTCCATGGGCTGCTCTGAGTGCTTCCAAGACTGATGACAATAAAGAACAACCCAAAGAAGAGATACCATGAGTCCAGTACATAGCTGGACTTTGGAAAGCTAGGAGAAAGCTGTCATCTGCCTTTTTATAGAGGCAGCTAAGTGGTACAGGGGATAAAGAACTGGCCTGGAGTCAGAAAGACCTGAGTTCAAATCCTATCTCAGACACTTATTAGTTGCATGACCCCTAAACAAGTTACTCAACCTCTGTTCACCTCTACTGCAAAATAGGGACAATAAATTGTCAGGATCAAATGAGGTAATATCTATAAAGCATTTAGCATAGTTCCTGGCACAGAGTAGTCACAGCATAAATGTTTATCCCCTTCCCATCCTCCCATCTGTTTAACCACTTATGTCCTAGAATACTCCTTCCTACTAATAGCATGATCTACAGCCTAACAACAAATTCAGGTTTCATTCATTCAGTACCCATTCGTTTGGAATTTGGGATTGTTACATGTACAATTATTAGGTAAAGGTTTAGTCAATCCATAAATTGTACAAATAATATTACAGAGAGTACATTCAAACCCACCTAGTAGAACAAAGTGTTTACATAGGACCAACCACATCCTTAGTTCAGTGGGTCTGTAAACTCATAGGCTTGAGTACTCCCTTCATTGGTGCTGATTGTAATCCTACCACAGCTTTTCAAGCTGTACAAGTTTTTAAAATGTCTTTCCATAAGAGAATTCAATCAGAATATTGGAGGTCTTTCTGTGGTTTTTGTATACTAAGATTGTTCATCTATTATCCCTTGTTCTTCCCATATGACCTTTTACACATCTGTAGTGGAGTCTTTTACATCACTTCTCATAGGCAAGTCATGCCTACTTACCATCAACCAACCATCTCATTATGGATCTTTCTACTACTGCCCTTTGAGTTACTGATAATCATGTCTGAGACAATGACGTTCTCATATTCACGGCTACAGAGCATAACCATGAGAACATCAATGTTAAAAACTAGAGCTTTTGTGCCAGCAAGTACCTTGAGATCATTGAAAGGATTACAATAAACCAGAATTCATTATAAATCATTTTAACTTATTCATTAAAGCAGGTGTAGGGGCCTGTTTTAATGAATAACACAGTGACCAAAACTTTTTTAAGTTTAATCAAGGATTCTATGTGTTTTTGAAAGTGTTTTTATGAAAATATTCTATAATTCAAACCTGTTGGAAATTCAGACCAACTTTTCTACAATTCTATTTCTAGAAGTTTCTAAATGTAATTGTGCTTCACGTTTTGTTGCATTTACTAACAAATTAATTTCCTCATTATCTCAAATGCAGCTAAAAAGCCTTTTCAAGCTTATTATTATCTGCTGAATGAAATCCAAACTCCATGGCCCAGACTGAAAATGAGTCTTGAAGGCCAAGACCAGCAGTTTATATTTTATTCAGTAGGCAGATGGGTAGCAGTGGATAGAGCCTGGAATTAGGGAGATTTGATTTCAAATTTGTCCTCAGATGCTTAGTAGCTATGTTACCCTGAGCAAATCACTTAACCTCTGTCTGCCTTAACTTTAAAATGGAGATAATTGGTTCCACTAGTGGCACAGTGAATAGAGCACCAGCCCTGAAGTCAGAAGGACCTGAGTTCAAATCTGGCCTCAGACACTTAACACTTACTATCCATGTGACCTTGGGCAAGTCACTTAACCCCAATTGCCCTGCCTTCCCTCCTCCAAAAAAAAAAACTAAAGTGGAGATAATAAGAGCACCTACCTCCCAGAGTTGTTATGAGGATCAAATGAGATAATCTGTAAAGTGCTTAATAAAATGCTTGGCACATAGTAGGCACCTAATAAATGTGTGTTTCCTCCCCAGGCAAGGAGTGGGCAGCTAACATTTTTCAGTCAAGGGGTAACATGACCTTAGTAATATAAGAAGTATACTCAGGCAGTGGTGTGAAAGGTGGATTAGAAAGAAGATAGAATAGAACCAGGTAGCCCTCTTGGGAGACTAATACAATAGGGAAGAAAAGGGAAGGACCTAATCTAGGGTAATTGCAGGGGAATCATAAAGGTAGGGAGGGAGTTGAAACCAAGAGTTATTACAGAGGTAGAAGCAATAGGGCATGAGGAGAGCAGGAGGAAAATTTCAAAAATGATGTTGAGGTTAGGGTCCTGGGTGACTAGAAGGATAGTGAAACCAGAAACAGAAACAGAAAGGCTAGGAAGAGGGATGGCTTTTGAGTGATAAATGATGAATTCAGTTTTGTATATATTGAGTTGGGATATTTGATAGACAGCTGGGTCTTTATATTATATGTGTCTAACAAGGAATCAGACACAACTAATCAACTCATCAACAACCACAATAAAAATTTAACTCACAGCAGGGTAGCTAGATGGTGCAGTGAATGCAGTGCTGGGCCTAACATCAGAAAAACTCATCTTCCTGAGTTCAAATATGATCTCAGACACTTATTAGCTGTGTGACCCTGGGCAAGTCCCTTAACCCTGTTTGCCTCAGTCTGCTCATCTATAAAATGAGCTAGAGAAGGAAACGATAAACCACTCCAGAATCTTTGCCAAGAAATGGGTCAAATGGGGTCATAGAGTTGGACGTAATTGAATAACAACAACATTTAACTCACAGTTGTAAACTTGGAGCTCTAGGGGAAGGTTAGGGTAGAAATGTATATCCAAGAACTTTAGATAGATAGATAGATAGATAGATAGATAGATAGATAGATAGATGGATGGATGGGTGGGTGGATGGATGGATGGATGGATGGATGGATAGATAGATAGATAGATAGATAGATGGATAGATAGATGATAGATGGATGGATGGATAGATAGATAGATAGATAGATAGATAGATAGGTAATGATCCATTCAAGCCCAGGAAGTACATGATGTCATCAAGTGAGAGAACAGAGAAATAGAAGAGAACAAACCTTGAGAAATATATATGTTTTCCTAGGATCATAGTTGGAAGAGACCTCAATGAGCCTCTTAAGTCCAACTGCCACATTTCACAGAGGTGGAAACTGAGGTTCAGAGATGTTAAATGATTTGCCCAAAATCACAAAGGCAGTAGATTGAAGAGCCAACATTTAAAGGCCAATCTTGTGGTTCTAAGTTCATTTCTCTTTCCACTGAACTATGCTACTGTGTTTAGTCAATTCAAGTCAGCAAGCATTTAATAAGTACTTATTATTCATAGAGCACTACACCAGGCACTGAGAATACAAAAAAATAAAAAGAAATAGCCTCTATCCTTAATGAGCTTACATTCTACTGAGATGATTAGATATGTATTCAGAAAAATAAATACAAAATAATTCAGAGAGAAAGCATTAGCAGCTTTGGGAAGCAGGGAAGGCCTAATGCCTCCCAGATGTCCAATAGACCTCTCCTCAAATATGACCTACACTGGGGTAGTAGAGAACTTTAAAAAGAGGCATAGTGGTGTAGTGACTGCAGCACTGGTCTTGGAGCCAGGGAGACCTGGCTCCTAATCCCAGCTCAGATACTTACTGGCTATATAACTCTGGGAATGGACAGTTCAATTCTATGTGCCTTCATTTACTCATTAATTAAATAAAGGTGTTGGCTTCAGTGATCTCTTAGGCCTCATTGGCCCTAAATTTCTGTAATTTATGACCTTATCCTGTCAATCTGACAATCTATCAAGCTGTTCCCATTCATGATTTCCGTCTCCAACAGCCTTTGATGGTTGCTCCCAGCAGCTGCTCTCTGCTGAAGACCTGAGCTGCTCCCATCTCCAGCTCCCAGTAAATGTTTATATCAGGGCTGGGTTTTGGCCACAGTGATTCCCATACAGCTCCTTGTTTCTCTTGCAAATGGACAGCTCAATATAACTCTCAGCACCACCTCTAGAGGACAGCTCATGGACCTTGCATTGCTTAATTCTGGGAAAGGGTAGCTCCTGCTACAAAGCTCTCAAATTCTCTGGTTCTGTGAGGATACCTGAGAGAGGTAAAAAACATTGATGGTAAATTGATCTATCTTTATGGTATACTAGGGCTCATTCTACACTATAAACCTTTATGTTCATAGATGGAGCAGGCTTTTATCTTTGTACAGTGCTTTGCATATAGTAGTTGCTCAATAAATGTATGTTGAATTAATTAATTGATAGCACAGGGCAGTGTAAAGAGCATTGGATTCATAATTACAGCTTATGGATTTGAATCTCAACTTTGTAGTTTAGGATACCTGAGACCTTGGGCAAGTAACTTGAATTTTCTGGACTTTTCTTTCCTACTTTTTCAAAACTGGCCTCTAAGGTCCTTTCTAGCTATATATTTAGGATCTCATAATTCACTAGGCAAGTCAATTAACCCTGTTTGCCTCAGTTTCCTCATCTATAAAATGAGTTGGAGGCAGAAATGGCAAACCACTTCACTATCTCTGGCAAGAAAACCCCAAATGAGATTACAAAGAGACATGACTAAACAACAGCCAATGTGGTATGCTTTTAAGAACAATAAAAGACCCACTTATTAGCAAAATATGTCTCTCCCTGGTCTGTCATGGAGATTCTAACTGTACTAAGGAAAATATTCCTATGGTACCTAGAAAGTCCCCATAAAAAAGCAAACAATTTCTTCCTCCTCACAGATGTCAAATTGATATTCCTAGGCTTAGGTCTGACCATGTAAAAAAAATTCAAAAGTAAATTTTCCTAAACATAGTAAATCTTGATCTATCTAGCTCATAAAGAAGTCTTTCCCTTTCAAATTTCAGTTTCCCCAAAATATCAATCACATTCATTGGCTACACTGTTAAGAACACAGGATCCTTGCTTTAAAAAACTGAAGATCTCTAATGCCTCTAAGTCAAATACAAAGTTATATGTTTGATATTTAAAACCTTTCATGCTCAAGCTCAAGCCTACCTCTCTGGGCTTATTATACATTATTACCCTTCATTCACTTTATATTCCAGACAAAATAGCTTGCTTGCTCATTCTTTCATACAACATTGCTCACAAATGATGTTCCATCTCTCTTCTTGGAACCTTTTCATAGAGTATACTCTCATACCTAGAATGTACTCTCTCACTCTTCATATCCACATCCTAGATTTCTAGCCTCCTTCAAGGCTTAGCTCAAGTGCTATTTCCTGATTTCTTGATCTCTCAAGTAGTTTGAGCTCATACACACACACACACACACACACACACACACACACACACTTTGTATTTACTGTGTGTTTACATGTCATGTGTATTAATATATGGAATAAACATGCAGAATAAATATATGAAATAAACAAATGAAATATACAAAACAAATGTAATTTAGTTAAATACTATGTGCATGGCCCACAGGAGGAGCTATATAAATCCTTCTACCCTTCCATTCTCTTCCTTTCTCCAACTTGGGGCATTAGGAAAGGGATCATGTAGAAGTTGGTACTTGAGCTATGTCTTAAAGGAAGTTAAAGATTCTATAAAGCAAGAGATGAGGAAGGCATGCATTTCACATATGAGCAATGGCAAGCATAAAGGGAGACGGAGTACCAAGCATGAGGATTAGAAAGAAATCCAGTTTGACTAGACCATAGGGTGCAGGAGATCTTGGGCAAGTCACTTAACTTCCCTAGGACTGTTTTCTCCTCTTTTAGCTCATAATTCAAATCATTCCCCTTAACGATGGTTGTTCTCTATGGTTCTTTCTTTTTAACCTCATCAGCTTCCAAGGATTTAGCTATTGTTTTTATGCAGAAATCTCATAGATCTACATATCTATCTCCAGTCCTTTCCTCCAATCCTGAATCACTAAATGCCTATTGGACATATCAAACTGGATATCTCAGAAATATCTTAAACTCAGCCTCACTAAAATGATATCTCAGAAATATCTTAAACTCAACCTCACTAAAATTGTACTCGTTATCTTTCTCCCAAACTCTCCCCTCTCCCAAATATCCCGATTTCCATCAAGGGTACCACTATGTTTTCAGTGTCTCAGGTTATAATTTTAGCATTAGCCTGGATTCCTCAGTCTTCTTCACCACACAAAGCAAATAAGTTGTCAGATCTTTCATTTCTAGCTTCATGACTCTTACAAGTGATCCCTTCTGTCCCCTTATATGGTTACCATGTCAGTTCAGGCCTGACCACTTCTTCCCTAGTTTATTGCAAAGCCCTCCTAATAGATTTCCTTGCCTCATGTTTCTCTATGTTCTCATCCATTCTACATACTACTGCCAAATTAATTTTTCTAAAACACAGATCTGTCTATGTGACCTCTCCACTCAATCAGTTCCAGTGGCTTACTATTGCCTTTAGCATCAAATATAAATTCATCTATTTAGCTTTTACAGCCTTATACAACCTGGCCCCAACCTATCATTCTAGCCTCGTTGGACTTTACCATCACTACCCCCTACCCTGCACTCTGTAATCCAGTCAAACCAGCCTTAATATTCCTCACACACAACCCTTCTCTTCTTATCTGTGTGACTTTTTACCAGTCATGCCCCAGGCCTAAAATTCAAACATTACTTACCTCTACCTCAGAGTCCCTCTCTTCCTTCAATGCTGGAAGGATGTTACATCATCTGACAAGGAAATGTGTTTGATAATAAATATTTTCTTTCTCCAATCTGTACAAATGCATTTTAAATATAAACAATTAGAATCAAATATTATAATTTTACTTTGAAATAAAATTTTGCATCTTACCTTTGATTGACACAGCCTAGTCCTTCAAGGTTTTATTAAATTCTAGTTCTTTTAGGTAAGACCAAGCACCATCCTCTACATTAGAGATGTCAACTTCTTGGCCTAAAAATTCCCCAGTGTGACCTGAACCAGATTAAAATGTAATTGGTAAGTGTTAACATAAGAAATAAAAATATAACACAACAAGATAATGTTAATTTGAGGTTTTCTAATGAAATATGATGCCTGCACAGATCCATTTCTTTTTGAGTTTGATACCACTGCTCTACATAAAGCCTTTCCAGATTCCCTTTCAAATGCTAATACCTTCCCTCCCAGACTATCTTGTATGTAGTCTGTGTGTTTAAAATGTTTTTTAAAAAAATCCTCAGTCAGTAATAGACTTGTGTCTATGAGGCAGATTTTTTAATGGCACAAGTTTATAGTAATTCTGTGCTTATTATATATTATATATTTGGAATATATATTTGGAATGTATATATACATTATTTAATTGAAAGTACAGTTGTGAAGTGGCATGTACTTGTGCCTGCAGTTAGAGACCAAAACCTTTCTAGCAATGCACCTAACATTTGAAACCTTTATTCAGTGCTGGGGAAGGTAATTGTTTTATGTTCTGTCCCGCTCCCTTATGCCATTAACAAACGGACACAAGGAAATGCAAAGACAGAGTCACTTACATGTATTTATGAGAAATAAAATTAGATCTCCCATCAAATGCAATCTTTAACAAAATCTTTTTAAAAGACATAATTATAATGGGTGCCAATCAGACCAGCTGCAGTGAGATAAGGGAGGGGAGACAGGACCACTATTTCCTTCTGTCTGTAGGCACGCCAGCTACTGAGACCAATGCCTATGAGGGGAAAAAAAGCAATCATATGCCTCCCTGCGCAGAGATCACTTCTAAACATATTTCCCTTTCTGTTTATTGTTCATAATCTCTGGTAGAAGCTGGGGCTCCTACTTCTGGGGTGGAGAGTTCCCCCCCCACACACACACACATACACGCACAAACTCACACAACTCCCTTTTCTTCTCTCCCTCAAAAGATCCTCAAAACTAGCTGTCCAAGGAGAAGCCTCACCTTCCAGTCTTACATTCTAGTGAGCTTACCTCAACCTTCTTCCCAAGATGGAAGGAACCCTATCATGTTGCAAGGATATATGTGTGTGTACACATATATACATATATGCATATAAACACAAATATATATGCCTCCTATTTGTGCTGTACGTATTTTTGCATGGACTTGTCTCCACTCTTAGAATGTAAGCCCATTGAGAGTAGATATTGTTTCCTTTTTTCCCCCTTACATCCTCAATGTCTAGCAGTGACCAGCACACAGTAGGCACTTTATAAATATTTATTAAGTAATAGATGACCTTTTAGGTCCCTTCTAGCTGTAGAGCTATATAACTCTGATTCTTGACAGGGAGCAGATTTGGACAGAGGGTATCAACCATTAATTATTTTCATCAGTACATAAAAAGGGATCAGGGAACACAGGAGGGAGAAAGGAACTTGAATGACTTCACAAAAATGCTTAATAGATATTGCCTGACTTCCTATCTCCTTGACTCACTGACTGATTTTTTTGGTTTCAAGCTCCATCGAAAGTGCCGTTAAGAAATGCTATTTAACTGGGAAAGAAAACAAGAAGTTTAAGCTGAACAGAGGACCTTGCCCACTCCCACCCACCACCCCTAGTAAACCAAGGATAAGAGAAATTCATTGGGAAAATGACAGCATTTAGAGACGTAAAGTACAGACCAGCTAGAGAAGAGTAAGTTGATAGATGATGAATAAAAGTAAAATACAGGAATGAATGTAATTTCAGTGGAACAGGAAATTTTATGGGGAGTTATTGCCCAGAACCAAGATTCAGAAGCAGTAAGGGAAAAGAAATCACACACCCCAATAAACCTGCAGGAGAGCAGTTTATTATTTTAAGGAGTCTGAGTTAAAGAGCAACATCTTCAGGGGCTGTTGGGATGAGTGTTCCCTCCCAGTCTAGGTTGCATCAACTAGGTCATAAGTTAACACCACTGCCTTACAAGCACTATGAGGGCAAAGTCTTTGTTTTCATCATGATGATGCGCAGCCATTCCCCATACCTCGTACAGAGCTCTGCATAGAGTGGGCACAAATAAATGTCCCAGACTGATAGACTGAGCTGATACCTCATTGGCAAACTGACTCCCTACCTGCTGACCTGTCTCATTCACTCCAATCAGTATTAATTAAGCCCCTGCATTATGCAAGGCACTGTGCTAAGCACTGAAAAAACAAGGATAACAAGCAATGTAGGTTCTGTTCCCAAGAAGGTTATAGGCTAATAGGTAGTATAGTTAATAGAGTGAATAGATAGTAGACTGAAAGTCAGGAAGGCCTGAGTTCAAATCCTGCCTCAGACACTATTGCGACTGAGCATATCACTGACCTCTCTAGGCCTCTGTATTCTCCTCTGTGAAATGGGGATAATAATAGTAACTTCCTTGAGGCTTATTGTCAGCCGTAAATGGGGTAACACATGTAAGGCATTTTTTCAAACTTTAAAGCTGTATGTAAATATGTTTTATTATTACTATTATGGAGGATTAGATTTATACATAAATAACTATATCTACTCAGTCCCTGGTTTCCCTATCTATAAAATTAGGGAGATGGTTAAAGTTCCTCTAAATTTATGATCTCATTATATTTTTCTGAACTGGACCTATGATTTCACAAGTACAGGGAACTCCCAGTGAAGAAACTCCCTCTCTCAGTGCAAATCAATAAATGATTTCAAATTCTCATCTTAGAGAGTTGCCTAGGACAATGAGAGGTATAGGACTTGCCTAAAGGAATAGAGCTCATGAGCTGGGATTCAAAGCTAAGGCCTTCTTGACTACAAATCTAACACTCTTTTCACTATGTCCTGCTGCCTCTGAAATGTAAAGATCCAAAGTATTGTAACAGATTTGAGGAAGGAAAATTCCATCCTGACCCTGTGGCTTGCTACTTATTTGACTTTGAGCAAGTCGTCTCTCTTCTCTCATCCTAAAATAAGGCAGATTCGATGATCTCAGAAGTCCTTAGAGCAGATTTGTCCATATACAGACAGCAGGCCAGGACCACATTAAATTGTAATTGAGAAATATCTAACAAAATAAATAAAACTACAGTAAGACCGAAACAATATTACATTTTAAAACTAAGTCAATCTGCAGTAAGCAGGGATCCTCATGCACAAATTAATGACTCCAGATTGTATTGGCATTTGACACCACTGCCTTACATCACTATGATCCTCTGAGATCACCTCCAGCTAGTGGTATCACAGAAGGTTTCATTGTCTAGGTAGCAGCAAGTTAGATTTAAAAGAAGAAAGACATTTCAACAGTTATCTCATTTCCTACCCAACTTCCCTCCTTCAGACTTCTTCATCTGTCTCCCATCTCATCGTCATGTAAGATCACTTCAGCCTTATTACTCATACCTCACCAATACCCTCAGGAGTAGAAAATTCCTCCCAAAACCTCCATTTAAGGAGGACACCTGGAAAGCCATCTCTTCGTTTCCCACTCAGTTGTAGTCCTTTGGACTTTTTCATCATGGCCCCCATTTGGGTACCCTTCCCTTCTCTCCTCCCCCTTTCAGTTTCCTTTTGTGTGTTGTTCCTCCCTCCCCCTGCCTTAGACTGTAAGCTCCTTGAGGGCAAGGGATGTCTTTCTTTATAGTATCTGTATCCCTGGCACTTTAGCATAGCACCTAGTACAAATGTCTATTGATGGACTAACTCTGTTGAGATGATGGTTGAGAGGTGGGATGACTGAGTCCATTCTTGGCATAGGGAAGAGTATGAGCAAAGGCACAGACATGGGAAAGAAGGAAAAGGTAACGAGGAAAGGTAAATTGTCTCATTTGGCTGCAGTGTTGAACAGCTAAAGGGAAACATGGTGAGCTAAGACTCAAAAAGCAGTGTGTGATCAGCTTATGAGGGTAGGGAGGGTCATTAAATGCCAGGCTTTATGTAGTAGGTGATGGGAAATCACTGAAGGTCTTACAGCAGAATAGTACGATCACACTATAAAAATTTAAAAAAAATACTTGGGGAGGGGAAGGGGGATAGGGCAGAAATTTCAAAATGCAAGTTGCAAGCTGTCCTGCTCATCCACTGAGAAACATTCTTTCAGGGCACAGCAGGAAGAAGAACCAGCAGAGTTAAAAGAAGGGCAGTGGGGTCTTAAATAGAAATAGGAGCCCATAATCCATATAGTAAGATCCCCATGGGATGCATATTGACTTCATTTTAAAATGTAATATTATCTGTGTTAAGGTACTATGTCATGGGGCAGCAAAGTGGCACAGTAGACAGAGGGCCAGGCCTGGAGTCAGGAAGACCTGAGTTGTAGAAGACCTAGCTCTGGCCTCAGACGCTTAGTAGACACAAGAGCCTAGGCTATTATTTAGCCTCTGTTTGCCTCAGTTTCCTCATCGGTAAAATGGAGATAATAATAGCACCTACCTCCCAAGGTTGTTGCAAGGGTCAAATGAGATAATACTTGTGAACCACTTACTCAACACAGTGCTAGCACACACAATTAGTTCAAAAATGTTAACTAGGGGGCAGCTAGGTGTGCAGTGAGTAGAGCACCGGCCCTAGAGTCAGGAGGACCTGAGTTCAAATCTAACCTCAGACACTTAGCACTTACTAGCCATGTGACCTTTGGCAAGTCACTTAACCCCAATTGCCCTGCCCTACCTACCACCTCCAAAAAGCAAAATAAAATTTAAAAAAAATAAAAATTTTAACTATTATTATTATGTTTTATTGTATTTTTATTTATTTTGCTAAATATTTCCCAATTACATTTTAATCTGGTTTGGTCCGAACTCTGGAATGTTGGGAGGCACACACAGCCCACCATGCGTTTGACCCCTCTAGATGCTGGCTAATAGCTACCAGATGAGGAAGAAAGGTCAAGGAGGGTGACAGATGAAAAACAACCAATGAGATTGGTGATAGGATGGTCATTAATGACCTGGGAAAGACACAGTGGTGAGAGAAACCAAATTCTCACAAGTCCTGGCATGAAAAGGTGGTAAGGAAGTCAGGGTATCAAGCATAGGCAGCTCTTTCTAGAAATGTGATAGCGAAGGAGGGCAGAGGGATCAGTGGAATATGCACACTCTATATAAAATGTATTGTCTATTTGGTCAGACCTGAGTATGTATATATGTATGTATATATGTATACATACATATGTGTGTGTATATATAGCTATATATAAAATAGGCATTCTATTTCATTATTTTATAATGAAGAAACTGTATCTGAGGATCAGAAAGGTTGAGCCACCTACCTATGGTCACACAGCCAATGAGTATCTGAGGTAGGGTTTGGACTCCAGCTCCCCTTTCACCAAGTCCAGGACTCTATCCACTACATCACTATGCCTCTTTTCATTCCTTTCTCTCATTCCAATGTTGTTCACACTTGAAAGAGAGAAGAACCATCCTCACTGTCCTTTGAATATCTGAGGCCAGAGTAGAGATAACTGGTCATTCATTACACTCCTCCTGGGACAGAATATAACAGCATTTGACCAGCATCCCAGGAGGGATTGAAAAGCTAAAGGGGGAAAAAATCATAGGCAGGGTCCCTGGGAGGCCATAGTTTGAAATATGTAACCTGGCCCACAGCTCTCTGATATATGACCTAGGTAAGAAGCATTACCACTGTAATGCACAAATCTTTTAATGGATTTGTATCTATGGGGGATTGCCCACGTGGCCATTCTCTGGAGCTGAGGAAAGCTGGAGAACCAAGTGTCATATACTCAGACCACATTCACACACACACACATACACACACACACACACACACACACACACACACTTTTTATTTTAACCAAATGTCCTCATCATGCGTACTTCTAGAAGCCTGACCCTGCTGAGTGTCTCCGCACTGATGAATAGCGTAACACATCACCACTACAGTGGCATTCTGATTATGAGTTGCTGTGATCGATGGCTTACTCACATCACTCCCATTATGGGCTCCTGGCAATCAATCATGGGAGAGACAGGTGGACAATAAAGAAATGTTATACATCAACCCCAGAATGCCCACTGCTGGGACTGGGTGAAAATTTGTAACCCAACGGAGTTGAGTAGGACACAGAACCATGGATTTTGAGAAGCGAAGGAAGCTCAGAGATCATTTAATACAACTTCCTCATTCTACAAATGAGGAAACTAAGGCCCAGAGAAGTGAAGTCACACAGACACAGAGTATAAACACTCCAGATGTCTATGCCTGTGAGAGGTTTAGAACTATCCCTGTTGATAAGAGTCGGCAGTTTCCGACATGGTGTAACTTCAGAATGCCAGGAGGTCCCCCCATTCCAAATATATATATATATATCCCCTCCTTAGCACTGCCATCATCTTCTAAATTTGCCAATAAGTCAATATTTACCAGGCACTTAATGAGTACAAGGCACTATGTAGTGAGAAATCGCATAAGACATAGCACCTACCCTTAAAGGACTCCACTTATAAGCACAAAAATTTTATTAAAATAAAGATGAAATATGCAGTATAAAACAAAATAATTATAAATGACCTGCACAACCAAGACAATGTTACTTTATAGTATGAAAATGTCTCAATATACCTAAATTAAGTCAATTCTTCTGGATTGTATGGCAGTGGGTAGGCAGTGGAAATGGCCTGCACTGAGGTAGCTGGTTGTCCCATCAGCACTTGGATTAAGCTCAGCCTCTCAAACTCCTCAGGAAGGGCCTTTGGGGTTTGTCTGAGGGAGTTTCATTTACTTACCTCTATAGCTGGAGCTCGAGGTAGGGGTGGAGGGGGAGAGAAAGGAAAACTCCCAATGAACCTTCTGGCCAGCCTGGATTACTTAAGACACCCTAGGCTTCCTGCTGCCCCTCCCTGAGCCCTGTGAGTGCTGTGCCCAAACAAAGAACCCAGAAAGCCTACAGTAAGGGCAGGAGTGGCCTGTCAATGGCACGCTCTTGCTCCAAAGTGCCTCTTTCTCTCTCATCCCCAAATGCCAGGGAATGGGACCAAGTATACAGTGGAGACCTCATAGTAATAACAGCAAGCATTAACATGAGCACTTTCAGGTTTGCTTATGTTAACTCTTGTAAAACTCACAACAGCCTGGAGTTAGAGACTATTGTTATCCCCTCCCTATCAGTAAGGAAACTGAGGATGAAAAGCTAAGTGTCAGAGGCAGAATTCGAACTGGATCTTCCTGTTTCCAAGTCCTGTAGGCTCTACACTGGCCCACTTAGACCAGATAGCTCAAGCACTACCTTGGAAATTCAGAAATTGTACATTTGGAATTGGAAACATTTTTCTTCTTCCTCTGATGCTTAGGCAGTATGGGGCTGGAAGCAGTAGGTAAAATCTACGAGGAGGCAGCCAGGTGCCACAGCAGATAGAGTGCTGGGCCTGGAGTCAGAAAGACCTGAGTTCAAATCCTGTCTCAGATTCTTACTTAGAGGCATAATCCCTATGCAGATTAGGCAGGGGATTTACTCTTTAACTGTCTGGAGTTGGAGTCTGCCCCTCTGCATAGAAATATAGTACAAAAAGGTGATCAAGTGAAATCTAATAGCAATCCAAATTTAGACAAGTCATTTTGGCTCTGTACAGTTGAGTATTTTAAGTCACAATGCTTCTTAGGGGAAGGTAAATGCTGTAAGCTAATTATTCTAAATCTTCATCAATAAATCAATAGACCTCAGATGGGCTAGTGAATTTTGGATTGCATTTCTAATCAAATTTTTTTATATAGATGAGGTTCCTGCAAAGAATATTCACCCAGGGTCCATATACCATAGGGGTAGCGTTGGCAAGGACCATCCCATGTTTTTCTCGTTGTAACCCCAATGCTTCACACAGTACCTTGCACACAGTTAAGTGTTTAATAAATGCTTGTTAATCATGGGAGTGTTGGTTGTGGGTGGACACCATGTAGCATGTATGCAGCTAGGTAGTAGAGTGGATAGAGTGCTGAAACTGGAATCACAAAGACTTGAGTTCAAATCTGACCTCAGATGCTTATTGTTGTGTGACTTTGGGCTAGTCACTTAACCTCTGCCTGCTTCCATTTCCCCATCCATAAAATGAGAATAAATATTAGCACCTACTTCACAGAATTGTTGTGAAGATAAGATCATGTGAAGCTCTTTGCAATCCTTAAAGAGTTGTATAAAAGTTATTATTATTTTATTATTATATTATATATTATTATGTTTAAGTTAATTTAAGGTTTGCTGCAGGATTACTTATGTTTAGCTGTTTGGGAAAATAGCTCTCCATCTCACAGGGCTTTTTCACACAAGCCCTTTTATTCACTGAAAGTTCTAGGTCTTTCAATCTAAAGAAAGAGATGGACAACAATGAGGAGACCTGGAAGGATAAACGCCAGAGGATACTTAGGGCCAGAACATATCTTAGTCAATGGGAGTATTTGACTAATCAATTTCACCAATTATCCTAAGATGCTAATTAATAAACATTTTACTGTATGAGCTTGAATTGTTATCAATTTCATATGTTATCTCAATCCTCAATTAGATTTCAAACCTCTTGATGAATCACCAGTTCAGAGCTCAGAAGGAACTTGGAAGCTATCTATTCCAACCCCTTCATTTTAGAGGTGAGAAAAAACTGAAACCTGGAGAAGTTGTGACTTGCCCAAGGTCACACAGGCTAACAATTAACCAAGCCATGATTTGAACCTGGGTCTTCTAACTCCCAATCCAAATGCTTCTTTCACTGTAACACATGCCTCCAATGGAGGGCCATATCATCTGTATCATTGTTGGGGTGGTGAAATTCATGATTTATTAAGACCAGATCCATGTATATTTGTATGTATCAGGGCCTGATTTTTATTCCTAAGTCCAACCAATGAAAAGATAACTTGGTCCAGAAGTGGCATAGATTAGAAATAAAAGTCACATACTCTAAAAGGATCTGTAAAGTCAATGGGGGCATAATGGAAGGAGCTCTGGAGTTGGAGTCACAAGAGCTGGGGTATACTCCAGACTCTGTCACTAACTAACTGTTAGTAAGACATGACCAAACCACTTTGACACAAACACTGCCCATATTCTCTCACCAATTCTACTACAGAGAGGAATTTCTTGAGGACTTTTGCCCTACTTTATCTGCCAGTTCTGTTAAAAGCAGTCCTTTCTTTAAAACTCTATGTTCAAATTCATTCACCATGCCCCTTAAATGCCAATGCTATTTACTCGTATGAAAGTAAATTTCTACAACAGGCAATACAATCTTTAGCAGGGTGAAGCACATTGAATATTTAATTGAACTATTTAATGAAAAAAAAAAAGCTAGGTGGTATGGTGGATGACTGAAGCTGAAGTCAGGAAGACCTGAGTGTGAATCCTGACTCGGACATTTCCTAGCTATGTGAGCCTGAGCATGTCATTTAACTTCTTAGCCTCAGTTTCCTCTTATGGAAAATGGAGGACATAATAGCACAAACCTCACAGAGTTGCTGCAAGGATCAAAAGATTAATTCTTTGCTAAACTTAGTTATCATCATCATCATCAATGAGTTAGCCATGGTGGTGGTAGCAGTGGAAACCAATTAGAATATAGGCACACAGGTGGTACAATAGCAAACATCCAGAATTTGGACAGAATTTCTAGCTCAGTAACAAATATACAAATCCATCAAAATGTGATTTCTATAAACTGAGACTATAATTGCTAACAGTAACCCTGAAGATTCAAGACTTGTGAGCATTCCTGAAAGAGGATGGAAATGAACTTCCAATTAATACCTATTATGGGTCTAGTAGGACTTCCTGCAAAACCATCAGAGAAGGGAAGAGGAGTCTTGCTGTTTTGTGTCCATCTGCCTTCAAAAAGGGAGCCAAGGGAATGGATGAGGAAAAAAAGCACAAAATAATTCTCAGGAAATCAGTTTCTTCTTTCCTTTCCCACTTAGGATCATTTATTTAGAGCCAGAAGGGAACTTATTTAACTATCATATCCTTTTTAAAGACGAGGAAGTCAAGACCCAGAAAGTTGCTTGGGTGACCTGCCCAAAGTCACACAGGTAGTAAGTGACAGGTTTAGATGACTCTAAATCCATCCATTTTTCCACTGTACCACAGGTCATATGCAATCATTGCTCTACAAAAATCCATGCCTTCTCTTCAATAAGGCTTGGCAGCAATATCATACCTTCTCTAGTTTAAAATTTAAGCCAGGTTTTAGGTTTAGTAAAGGTTAATTAGTCAGCCCCCCTCACCCTCCTTTTTTTTTTAAGAGAAAAATCAGTTTTGAAATAAAAAGGCCCACCTCTGTTAACAATGGAAAGTAGCTTCCTCTTAAGAAACACAGGTACTGTTGTAGGGAAAGTTAGAGTGGTGATGGGGGAGGACACAGGAGAGAATAGATTGGGGGAGGGGTTATACAATGGGATGGCTGTTTTGGGGTGGTGGGTATGGGAAAGATGGGGAGAAAATTTGTAACTCAAAATCTCGTGGAAATGAATGATATAAACTAAAATAAATAAAAGTTTAAAGATTAAAAAGAAAAAGTAGCTTCCTTAATCCAAACAACTGACTTACTTGAGCCTATTTTTCTGAGATCTGCTGTTCTATCTGGAGCTCAGTGGCGAAAGGATATATTATAACGTTGCCTCTAGCCCCTACTCTAAATAGTTTGAAAGTAACTCAATTCCATTCACAACTATGACATTGCCAAGGGTCGATAAGTTTCATTTACAATAAAATGAATTAGATAATAAATAATATATTTAGCTCAAACATTATGATTCTTAGATTCCAGTCAAGCTATCTCTAAAAGAATACCAAATAGATGATGCCCATCTTTCTTCTAATCATATTTTCTCCTGAGCATTTCAGGCCTATTAATTATCTTCATGGAATCTCTTCTCCCTGTTTCCTACTAGTTCATTTCTAGGATTCGTTCACTTGTTTACTTGGCTTAGTTACATTTGAGGGAAGTAGATAAATGCATATCTATATCACTCACATTATGTATTCTAAATCATTAATATAATTAGTGAAAAGGAAGCACTGGGTGGTTAAGTAGTAAGAATGAGCTTCTAATGGGAATGAGTTTAGATTTTGAACAGTGGCTTTGTTTCCTTGTCCTTCTGAGTATGCCAGGCTAGATGTCATCAAACTTTATGGGTGCTTAATCAATTTTATTAGCCCTGGAATTTGATTGATCTTGTTAGACCTGACAAGAAATCAATTGTTAAAAAATATACGTACTTTCCCGGAATGGGTTTGGCACCTTGGAGAAAAAGAACAATCTAACAAACATGGGTGAAGTGCCAAAGAACAGCCTATTTACAATAACAAAAAACTTACACAGCCATAGGAAAAGGTAGAAATCTGGCCATAAAAATGAATTGGTAAGAGATGAGGCAATGGTAGTAGGAGAGAGGGCAAGGGTTAGAAACAAAAAGAACAGCTTATAAAAATTCCAGTGTCACATTTAAGCTATGATGACCAGTCAGAGAAAAATGTCAGCATAAAATTAATGTGGATGTTTAGTATTCAAAAGCAACCCAAATGGCTTCTTTTACATCATCAAAAGAGCAGGTAATAAGGTAAAAATCGTGATGATTGATATTTATATAAACTTTTACATACATCATCTCAGAGGGTTCAATAACTCCCTGAAATATATACTACAAGTATTATTATCCCTATTTTATAGATAAGAATACTACAGCTTACTTTGACATCCTTTTCTCACACTCTTTTCTCAAGTCTTTGAAATCTGTCTTCTGGCCAAATTGTTCAACTGAAACTTTTTTCTCCAAAGTTGCCAGTGATCTCATAATCATCAAATCTAATGGTCTTGTCTGGGTCATAATTCCTTCTTGACTTCTCTGTAGCATTTGATCCTGTTGACCCTATCTCTTCCTGGATACTCTTTCCTCAATAAGTTTTCATGACATTGCTCTCTCTTGGTTCTTTTTCTACATTCCTGATGACTCTTTCCCATCCTCCTTTGAAGTATACAGGCCATGCCCACTGACCAGGTGTCCCCTGCTCCCCAAGGCTCTGTCTTGGGCCCTATTCTCTTCTCTCTTGGTAAAGCCATCAGCTCACATTAGTTCAATTATCATCGACTCCAACATCTATACATTTATCCCTTGTCTCCTTCTCTCCCTTACATATAGAGGATATAGACATATGCGCAAACTCTATAGGATGTCCATTTAATTGAATATCATAATCTGAGCAATAGACATTCTTCTTTCACTTGTTTTATTCCTTTATGGATAGTTAGGACAAACTCTCTGATGCAGTTACAGATGTCTTCCAGTAGTCTCTGCAAAGAATTACAGACAGGAATACCTAGAGAACATTACCATCAGAGGGAATCCTCCTTCAGCTTGGTCTATGAGCTGAATCTCCCTCTCAATGAACAATGCCTTTGGTGAGTATATCTTGATATAAATATAGATGTATCTGGGATAGACTGTCCAAATGGACAATGAATTGGACCCAAAAGTAAAGCGGAGGGAAGGGGGTTGGACTGCCTTCAGGAAACTAAAGTTCCTTTAGTGATCCCAAACTTCTCCTGGAAACAAAGGTCCAACTATTGATACCAATATTCTACCAATATCTAGGTCTAACTCTGAGGAATTTAAAATGAGAATCACATGGAGAGTACTGGAGAAGTACATGGTAGGTATGAGCAGGAAGCAACATATAATAAGTGTGCAACCTTGTAGATCTGGAGAAAAGAATGTCATCTAGGAAATATATAATTGCAATAGACACATTGGTCACATATTGAGAGAAGGTCTAATAAATGGCCAACCCTAGTGCTCCATTCATACCCTCAAAATGTCAAAAGAAAACAAGGAAGCACCCCCCAAAAAGCCATTATATGGGTCTCATGGCAAAATTATAGGAGGACGTAGGCAAGGGCCACAGAGGATGAGTAGACATAAGTAAGATGGGATCTTAATGTCTAGAAGAAAAATCCAAATAACTGAGCGCGTAGATCTTTTTTTAGTATCTGATCTGTGCTGTACTACCTACATTATAAGCACTCTGGCAACTTTAAGGTGCTCTATAAATATGTTGACCAAGTAATGGAGTTACTGTTATTATTGTTTAGAGGGTTAAACTCCTTCAGTGAAATGAGCCTTCCCCTACCTGATTGGACATGACCCCACTGGTAGATGGGATACCCTTTATGAGGGTAATATCATGGGGGAGAAATAGACTGACAGGAGCAGAAAGGTGATGTAGCATATGCCCAACAGAGCAGAAAGATTCAGGCAAGTGTGGGATCATAGCAAACAGGACACCTTTCTCATATGACACACATATGAAAGCCAACTGAGAGCTAGAGAATAAGACCAAGATAAATGAGAAAGATTTGGGGACCAAGCATACTCAAAGCTTTCAGCAAGATACATTCTATTTAATTAGCAAAGTGTGACAAAATGCCTGTTCAGATTCCTGGATTTGACAGGAAGAAGGGGGAGGGACTCTGCAGCAGCACAATAAAGTGGATGTGATAATGACTGAGATGCCTGCTGATAAGAGTCCATAGACTATAATGTCAACTCTTCCTTCAAACCAAAATGAAAATAAACACATACACAAACCCAACCAATAAAATAAATGGCCATCTTATTGAGCCTGACATTTTGACTTCAGACCTTCTAGCAGACAGGTGAACCAGATGCACTTTCCAGGGATAGGACAGAGTAATATATTCCGCTCCTCATCTACATCTCAAATGCAAAAGAGCACAGGATTTAAAAGCAAAATAGATAAGTCTTTGGCAAACCACTCATTGTCTCTGCATCTCAGTTTTCTCATCTGCAAATTGAGTGCAATAGACTAGATATCTTTTGAGGTCCTTACCAGTTATACATCTGTGATGGCAATGTAATTCTTAAATACTATCCTTAGAACTTGGTATATAAGGAGTAAGGAGATCTCATTATTGGGGAACTTGATTCTAACTAAAAGACAAAGCTATGGCATGACGTTCCTCCTACTGGTCAGACCACTCCCTTTCAGTCTCTTTTTCTAATTCATCAAACATATCACATCCCCCAAGAATAAAAGAACCCAAAAGTTCTATCCTCTTAATGTCTCAATATCTATATCTTCGTCTTTATCCCACTATCTGGAGCACTATTTTGTTCTCTTGTTCAGTGGTCCTATCAGCTATCACGGGTTCAATTATTACCTCTGCCAATTATTCCCAGATCTACATATGCAGTACTAGTCTTCATCTAGAACTATTTACTGAGTATCTGAAGTTGGATATCCCCGAGTCATCTCAAACTCAACATGTACAAAACAGAATTCACTATTTTACACCCAAAAAAAAATTCTCACTTCTTCCAAACTTGGTTATTTCTACCAATAGCATCTCTATTCTTCCTTTCACATAAGTTTGCAAATTTGGCATTACCACCTGCTCCTCACTCTCATTCACCCCACATATCTAATCAATTGCCACATCTTACTACTTCTACCTGAATGATATATCCCGCATCTATCTCCTCTCTCCATTCACATAGCCACCACCTTAGTTCAAGACCTCATCATCTCTCACCTAAACTATTGGTCTCCCTACTTCAAATCTCTCTCCACTCCAATCCATCTTTAATAAACCTACAGTGATTTTCCTAAAGTGCAAGTCTGACTATATCCATTCTAATGGTTCCCTGTTACCTTTAGGATCAAATGTAAATTCTGTTTGGCTTTTAAAGCCCTTCAAAACCTACCCCCAATCTACCTCTCTACTCTTGTTATAAATTATATCCCTTCCTACATTCTGCAGTTCAGTCAAACTGACCTTCTTATTGTTAGTCCTACATGACACACTATCTCTGTCTCCATATCTTTGCAATGGCTATCCCTCTTCATTTCTGCCACTTAAAAGCCCTGGTTATCTTCAAAATTTAGTTCATGTATCACCTCCTAAAAGAAATCTTTCTTAATCCTTCTGGCTTTTAATGCCCCTGCCTCTCAAATTGCCTTCTATTTATTTTACATATATTTTGCATATATTTACACATATATACATTGTCTCCTCAGTAAAATGTAAGCTCCTTGGGGGCAGGGAGGGTTGTATTTCTGTTGTCATATCTCCCACCATCTGCTCAGCATAAGGTTGCAAGGTATTGGGACATCTCTAAGGGATGCAGACACCTCCCATTCATACTGTCCCTCAATACTATTTTTATCCAGATGAAATCATGTTAGAATTACCATCAAGAACAGCATTTAAAGGGGCAGCCAGGTGGTTTAGTGACTAGAGTACCAGCTCTGGAGTCAGGAGGACCTGAGTTCAAATGTGACCTCAGACACTTAACACTTACTAGCTGTGTGACCTTGGGCAAGTCACTTAATCCCAATTGCCCTGCCTTCCCCACCCCAAAAAAAAGCACCAAAAAAAATTTTTTTAATAGTCTTTAAAAGAAAAAAGTCACAAAAGGGCAATCTGAAGGACTTTCTACATGGAAAGAGAAAAAATGAGCCCTTTCATGTTACCCTAGCTAATGCGAAAGTTGAATGTTTATATACAAGCCTCACCACTTTTTAGCATTGAGCTGATGGAATCATCTCTTTCTCTGCATGCTGTTTTCCCATCCCTGCCAACAAGCAAGCCCTAGGGCCATTCCCAATTTCCCATACTCTAGGGACAGCTCTGCACAGGCTGCCAGACAATGTGTATATTTGATCAAAATTGTTGATTGCAACTATGGCAACAGTTTTCACCCACAGTGCTGGACCCCCAAAAAGCTGCAGGAGCATATCTGAATCCCTTGGTCTTCAAAGCTCTAAATCAGCTGGAATGGCCAACATGACAAACTTGAGTTTCTCTCTGCCTGTTTCAACGATACTGATTTGCCTTTAACACACTGCACAGTATATTTCATTTTTCAGGTGATATATTCTGCCCCAACAATATTTTTCACAGAATGGCGATGTATTTCAGTCAGGGGGTGGGAACTGATTTAGTATATTAGTGCTCGGATCTAAATCAGTTGCGATGTGTCTCTGTGAGGAGGTGATATGTCAGATTCAATAGGTCCTATATCTGGTTCAGTGGTTGATATATTTGAGCCAGGTTGATGAATCTAGCTTAACAGGTGATCTATTTCTATTTCCAGTGAGTAATTATGTTTTAATGGGTGATATATCCTTTTCTGGATGAGTTGTATTAAATCCCCAATAACTGTGTATTTATTTCCCTGCATTATGTATGCACTTGGCCATTAATATACATTTCGACATTTAATGCACCCACTTTAATATGCCATATATATCTCCAGCTCTTTCTGAAGTTTGAGACTGAATGGCACCTCATAAAATGCCACTTCATTAGGAATCAACAGGAAGAACCCAACCAGAACAATTTTTATTGATAAAGGTTGAACAGAGAAATATCAAGTTCACTTATCACTTCTTACATGGGAGAGAGACAATGAAATCTTCATTGGAAAATTCTGTATGTCAGGAGGGCATTTAATCTTGTCAGTGATAACAGCAATGGGGAAATATATGGTCTGATGTGAATCATCACCATAGGAGGTCGTCCTCACCAAATATGCTGTGCCAGCAGTTTCTACAGCAGCTTCATTGACTTTATGTCAAAATAGATTGGAAGGTTTCATTCCACCGGGGGCTTCTTTTGGCCAGTCAAGTTGTATTTCCCTGCCCCTTTCTGAGCTCACTACTGGGGAACTGAGCCTCAGAGCAGTTTGTCCCACCTCTAAAATGTCAGTGAGGGACTGTCAGTCACAAAATTTCCAGTGGCAGGGAGGAGTGATTTGCCAGGAAGTTCCCAGAGCAAGTCATGGACCATTTCACTCCAAATTAAGTGTCCTTTGAATATATATCTAATGGAGGAGGGAAGATCTAGCTCCTACACAGATTCCATCATTTTGCTAAGATGTTGTCATCCATATTGGATGCTAAGGGAGATGATTCCAGGAGAATCTTTAGGACCAGAACATCCATGCATGTTTGTGTAACTGGTTCTAGTTCATCTACCATGTAGTTGAGAGGAGCCTTTTCCATTGGCTATGGTGCCAGAAATCTGTGTCTTCAAAGGGACTGAATCAGCACTAACAGTGGCTTTGTTGTCTTCATGTCTGAGAAAGTGTAGTGCCTCCTTTGCCAGCAGGTTCTGGTGAGAGAACCATGCTGCAAGGGGAAGGGCTACAAATTCTTCCTCTCTGAAGTCATGTGGCTTCCAAGTCAATTGTTCTTTTTTGATTCCAGGTACAAATAGAGAAAGTACGGAAGTCTTGAGAGCAGAGAGTAGAGTTTCCAATCTGGGCTGGGAGCTTGAGCCTTGGGGATCCATGAAACCAGGAATCTAAAACCAGGTGTTACAACTCTGTCAGCACTGATGTCCTAAGGAGCATGGGTCTGGGACTCCAGTCCAGCAGAAGTCAGCAACAATGCTGCTTTTGGACCTTAATTGAATGGAACCAATGCCATGGAGAAATCGAGCTAAATGTTGAGCCTTATGCCCCAACAATCCAAGGTGGATGTCTCCAGGGTATTGAGGGAGGAAATGTGGTGTTTTTTTCTTCCTATATTTGTGAAGTAAACATTCCTTTGTAAAAATCAATTGATATTAAATGGTTAAATGGAAGTGAGGTGCTAAACATTGGTCCCTTAAATGAGGATAACACAGTCTGTGGGGCCTCGAGTCAATGACTGAGAAAATACCCTTAATACCCTCAGGTGACTAAGAATTTTGAGGGGAAGATGTAATAATCCTAGCCCTGAGAGAGCAGGGCCAGAATCAACCACGTTACATAAATGACATTGGCCAGAATGACAGTAACAGATTGAGAAGTAGAAGGAACCTTAACAGTCAACTCCAACCCCCTCATTTTACAAATGAGGAACTGAGGCCAAGAGAAGTTAAGGAAGTGGCCCAGGATCCCATAGCTGCTAAGTATTTAAGACTATGGCTAAGATGGTGAAGCTGGGTCTTCACTAGGGTTCACTATTTCCTCCACCTCTCAGGTATTCAGTGTTTGCTCTCATTCTGCCCCAGGTCGTTGGGTCGTGAAAAAAGCAAGTTGAAAAACTCAATCATAATAAAACGCCAATGATCATTCAGAATATTTGTATTTTAAAAGAGGACAAGGTAGAAAGATATGACCTTCTAATGGTAAGATTTTAAGAATTTAGATAAGAGAGATTTTTGTCCCAGAGAGAGTTCTACCAAAAGATCCTCACATCCTACTACAAAGATACCTTTAACTTCCAGGACTCCCAGGACTGTCTTATGCTGGAATTAGGACCCGGGGAAACTCCTTTCTTGCCATTCTCTCAAGTTACTCTGCTGACAAGCTCATGCCAATAATAAGTTTAGAGGCAGCTGCGGGAAATGTTTTCTTTAGAGTATTCCACCTGGAGACAGGAAACCCTGAACTCAAATCCAGCCTCAGAAACCTCCTAGCTGTGTAATCCCAGGTAAGTCACTCTGCCTCTGTCTGTCTCAGCTTCCTCTTCTATGAAATAAGGCTAATGATAGCACCTAACTCCCAGGGTTGTTATGAGAATCAAATGAGATATTTATAAAACACTTTGAAAGCATTATAGAAATTTTAACTTGTAATATTATTATTCTA
The DNA here is from genome assembly GCA_028627135.1 of Pseudochirops cupreus. Lineage (NCBI taxonomy): Eukaryota > Metazoa > Chordata > Mammalia > Diprotodontia > Pseudocheiridae > Pseudochirops > Pseudochirops cupreus. The sequence continues at coordinate 511,662,128 of CM053581.1, read as the reverse complement.
AATCCCACCTCCAAGGTGTAACAAAACAGGAGTTGTTGTTGTTCATTCTTTGTTTTTGAAGACCAGTGACATCCTGGGTGATGTCTTGATTTACATGTGAATTGGATTTAAGTGAGGCAGAGCTGGACAAAGTAGTCAACCTCACTTTCTCTTCCAAAGTCCAGTGGTAGGACAAAAGCCAAGGTGACTTTTGCAATAACCTGGGACTCAGTGAATGATCTTGGCATTTTTAAAGTCTGACCAAGCTCTAAGGAATCCATGATACCTGCTTCAGGCTCCTTCTTGGCCTTTGGAACAAATTGTTCTCATCTACCCATTCTGCCAGAGGAAGTCTTCACATGCTTTGGATAGATGTCCCCCTAACTCACCAATGGATCTCAGGCCTGTCAGTTACCCTCAACCTAGTTTAGCATTTTGCAGAGATGATTTACCAGGGTGAGGCCACTGACCAAAATAGGAAGGTGCTTCCTGAATTCTGTTTCTAGGAAGAAAGTGATGCAGCTGGTGTGTTCTAGATCTCCTGTTAGCTCCAAAGGTACAATCCTGTCCCCTCCCCCACTTCCTTTCCACCCTCAACACTCAAAAAATTTCCATGAAAGCTGTTGTGGCATTTAACTACAGAGAAGAGAGAGAGACTGAGACAAGGCAATGATTTTTTTTTCTGTTTTGTTGAGCACTTAAAATTATAAGATCTCAGGCTCTAGAATTGTAAAGAACCTTAGCAGTAATTTAATCTAACCCTCTCATTTTACAATTGAGAAAATTAAGGCCCAGAAGGTTAAGAGACTTGTCCAACCCAAGGTCACAAAGGTAAGAGGTGACAGAGCCAGGATTCAAACACACACACTTTGCGTTTCAGAAATTGTACTAATATTATCTCTTGGTTAATTAATATATAAAATTTTATGTTTTCTAGAAATATAGGCATATATCCGCAATGCTTCAACGGATCTCAGAATCCAACTGATATGTGTATTCAGTGCAGTGAGCTCACAACCCATTCATCCCTTTGTATCTTGGGTAACTTTTATCCTAGTCCTTCTATAAATCAGTAGTTCTATTCAACATTCTCAAAGCCCTTTCAAATGTCAAGGGTTCTTATCCTGCTTTACAGAGGTAGATTTCAAAGGGGCTATAAATTTGGATGGGAAAAAATGCTTCCTTATTTTCATTAACCCCTAGCTGACATTTAGCATTTCCTTCAATTATTTAAAAACATTCTTCTGAGAAGGAGTTTCATAGGAGTCATGAGACAGGCAAAGTGGTCCATGATGAGGAAGAAGGAAAAAAAAGACTAAGACCCATGTTCTAAGGCCATGTGATAGTACCTTGGTCTGCTTCCACTTCTTTATCATTTATATCCTTGATGATATATGTTATTGCCAATTCTGCTTTTATATATATAAGCCATCATTGCTCCTGTGCCATATGACTTAAACAGTATTTGTTAAATACCTACTACATCGCAGACACTCTGCTAGGTGCTGGGAGCATGAATACAAAAATAAAACAGTCCCTGCTCTCAAGAAGTTTACGTTCTTTGGAAGTGGTTGGTACAGCATGATCACAGATAAATGCAAGATTTATACATAATAAAGCTATTTCAGGAGAGGGAGGGGCTTCACAACTAGGAGGAAGAAGAAAAGGGTGGCACTAGAAGTGAGCCTTGAGCATCCCACCTCTTCTGGTATACTCTTACAACTAACTCCCACTTGCAGGGGTGCTGGCTATGTCTTCTTTCAGGGATCTAGGTATAACCCCAAGGTGCTGCCTGAACCCCTTTCAGTGTGCTCCCCATTAACAATCAGTCCAGAAGACTTAAATTTTTAGAAAAGGCATTTACTAAAACAGTATAGTAAAAACAGTTGATACCAAGCATTTCCCCAAATTTTAGGGTATACTCTCCCACAAAGACACACAGAGTCTATGCATGGTGGGGAAAGACTAGAGTTAAATTTAAGAATGCAATGGTAGTAAGGCACATTTGTAGAGCACATAGGAGGCAAAATGGTAACTCACAACTGTCTCACTGGATGTCTTTTTCTCCCTTTATAGAGTCTTCAAAGAGTCTCCTGACACACTTAGGCATACCTCTCTGTTGGATTCTGAGAGTCAATGCCTTTACACTTTTCTCTATCACAAAGGGGTCAGATTCTCTGAAGTACTCTTTCCTCAGATGAACATCACTTTGTCTTAACACTTTCAATGCAAATGTTTCCTACTGCTTTGAGTGACTACTGCTCCAGTGGCTATTGCTACACCAGCTCTGACCATCAGTGGGTCTTCTAGTAGGACCTGTGGATCACCCCAACATACCAGGTCACCTGGTACCTTCCAGAACCAACTTTCAGAACACATATTCATTTAAGACCATGTAACGATACTGGGATTTGAAGATCTTCCACGCCCCTTGAGCTTGCTGATGTAGCAGGAAGGGGTGGAGCAAGAGAACGCCAGAACCAAGCTAGTCTCTGTGCGGTGCTGACTGGAAGCGGCGTCAGAGGCAGTAGCTGCG
>CM053581.1:511606543-511659113 GCA_028627135.1 Pseudochirops cupreus | reverse complement strand
GACCCAGTAATACCACTTCTGGAGTTGTATCCCAAAGAGATCATAGAAGTGGAAGACCCATATGTACAAAAATATTTATTGCAGCTCTCTTTGTGATGGCAAAAAACTGGAAATTAAGGGGATGCCCATCAGTTGGGGAATGGCTAAACAAGTTGTGGTATATGAATGTAATGGAATACTGTTGTGCTATAAGAAATGGGGAGGAGACAATCTTCATATTCACCTGGAGAGGCTTATACAAACTGATGCTAAGTGAGAAGAGCAGAACCAGGAAAAATTTGTACACAATCACAGACACATCATATGTGTGTGATGACCAACTTTGATAAACTGGACTCTTCTCAGCAACACACAGCTATAAGATAACTCTACAAGTCTCAGGATGGAAGGAGAAAGATCTAGAAAGATCGGAGTTTAAATGGAGACTGAAGCAATCTACATGCTATCGTTCTTTTTCATGTATGCTTTTCTTTCTTTTTTCCCACCATTCACTCCATTGGCAACCCTTCTATACAACCAGACTATTGTACAATGTGAAAGTATTTGCAGATCCTATACTTGATTGCACGCCGCCATGGGGGGGGGGGGGAAGGGAGGGGAGAAAATCTGAAACTCAAGTGATTGTGGAACTGAATCTTGTAAACTAAAAGTAAATAAACAAGTCAATTAAAAAAAAAAGAAAAGAAAAAAAATGAAAATGCCTAGGAATTACCTTATCCTCATCCTGTAGTATCTTAATTTTTTTCCTGAGAACTATACAAAATAAACAGTGACTTCTGTAGCAGGTATGCTACAATGCCATAGCTTCAGAGAACTGGAAATACTCTTTTTATATTGACCCCAGCTATGGAACTTAATTAGAATATACTCAAGGGGCCTAAGGGACTTCTGAATTATATTTAATCCATCTATCTGCCTATTGGCAGCCTTCATTTTAGCATTTCTCACGTCAGGAGACTCTTTTCTTCCCTTGTTATTGAGGGGTTGGTTGGTAAGGAGGACAGGAAAAAAAGAAAGAGAATCAAGGTTGGTATCCTATATGCACTAATAGTTTAATAAGCTGAAACGAATTGATTTTCCATTAAAGGCCAAAAGGCAAGTTAGAATGGAAACAGCTTCTCTCACTTATAGCCTGTATGAGCAATAATGTATAGATGCAATAAGGAAGTTAATTGGTTTTGTGTTGCTGTTGTTGGGACTACACAGGGGGAAAAAAAATTACAGAATCCAATTGCTGCCACTAATTAGAATTTCTCGGGAACTCCATTATTAAAATGGATTGCTCGTTTTCCCAGTCATTTTCCAGTATTCCTGGTCAAATTTATACACCTCACCTCTCTCTCGTTAGTCTCCTAATACACCCTTCCATCAAGTCTACATAATATATTCAGCCTTGGTGATAACCACAGATAGCTAGCCCACAGTGACTAATGGTAGTGAGCGGGAATGTATTTCTTAGTGTACTGGATCCTCTTTTGAGCCCCACATTTTTTTTTCTAAGCCCAAGTAAAGTTCTGTCTTTATCAGAGATCTTTTGCAAAACATTCAGCAACCTCTCTCTCTATGCCCTGAACTCTGAAAGCTCAGGGTCCCCTGGTTGATTTTAAAAGAAAACATTTAGCTACTTATTATATACAGCCTGAAATTATTTAACTGTTTTGTTCCACTTTGTCTCCACGTCTAGACCATCATCAATCAATTAATCACCAAGTATCTATTAAGGTTCTGATATTTGCTTGGTACTGTATACAAATGAATTAGCCCCTTCTGTCAAGAGATTTGCATTCTAATACCAGATTTTATATATGTAAAAGAGATGCCTTTATATAGACAAAGGAGACATTATACCATCAGAACCACCAGGCTTTGCCCTCCTCCCTTCTGGCAGCACTCATGGAAACCCAGACCTTGACATCCACATTGCTGCTGCACTCTCCGATAGGTGTCTTCTCTTCCCCCTCCCCCCTGCAATTAAACTGCAAGTTTCTTGAGGTCAAGGAATATATTTCTTTTCCATCTGTAGCCTCAGCAGTTAGCATAATATGTTAGAGAGTAAGTCCTTGTTAAATGTGTTTTATTCATTAATTTATCAGAGCATGCAAATTGACTTGGGTTGGGGAATTATAGTCCCTGTCCTTATGGCTCCTATCGGGCTGTTAACACGCGCAGCTATGCAGAGTTAAAATGCTTTCATCAACACCTTCTATTTTTCCACATGCTGTCAGAGGTAAGCAGGGCTAGCCCTCGACAAGAGGGTGAAATGGGCAAAACTAGTCTCCAGTGTCCTATACATCCTTACCTCCCCCATTTAGTAGTAGATACACCTCTTCTTTCAAGCAGTATGTCTTCCTGCTGACTGGCAGACTTCCTCAATCAGAATTAATAGGAATAATAACATGTATATACTACTTCAACGTTTGCAAAGTGCTTTACATTTGTCATCTAATTTGATCCTCACAACAACCTGGGAAATTAAGTATTATTATTATCCCCATTTTACAGATGAAGAAACTGAGGGCATCATTTATACTTGTCAGCCAATAGATTCCACTCCACTATGAATGTGTTCTAATCCTGGTGTTGCCTCAGACAAACTTTTGAATTTTAAACATTTCATCTCTAACTTTAATGAAAAATTGTGTCCCTTTTTAAAGAAATTCTAAGTATCAGCAAGATACTAAAAAAAAAATGAGGAGGGCCTCTAAAATCACATCATCTTAAAGGCTGACTCTAAAAGTAAACTTCACCTGATTTCTTTATCTAAAAAAAAAAAGACTGAGCTAGATGATCATCAAGCTTCCTTTCAATTCTCTGTAAACTTATGATCTTCCTTCTAGCGATTAAACAGGGTTTAAATTTTGCTAAAAAAAATTTCCCTTCAGTCTGGCATTGTCAGAATCACCTCCTTATTTGGGACCTATTAACTACTTGTGGAAAATCAAATTATTTCTTCCCTTCCTCCTCCCTTTTTCTTCTCCTGCTTTTTCCTTATCTTCCTTCTTCTTCATCCTTCTTTTTCTCTTCCTCTCTCTCAGCCATATCACTACAAATTGGTACTTGAAGCAAGGGTTAGGCAGGGAAAATAAAAGGAGCTGAAGCTCAAATTAGTCCTTCTGCTCTTTATGGATAGACCTGGTGAACAGGTTATGGGAGAGGTAGTTCAAACTGAAAATCAGGGGATTTTTCCAATTATCCATGTTTTTTTTTCCCATTCCCATCCCTTCATGGATTACCAGGAGCTGGTTGAACAGGGGAGAATTTGAATGTTGGTGATGAATGAAAATAACATTCTAATTCTGCCAGCTGAGAGCAGGGGGAAACAATGAAAGCTCCATCAGTGAAGCTAAGGGCCTTGCACCTTTAAGCTAACTGGGCTGGCACATATGAAATGAAGTTTTATGTAGATGCATGTAGCAGGGGTAAGTCATAAAAGGAAATAGGGAGCACACATTAAACCAAACAACCCTGCAGCACACAGGCCAAGAAAGCGAGCTCGGCTTCATTACAGACAAATCCTTGAAGTTATTGATGCATAGAATGGCTGCAATGAAAAAGGAAAGGAAAGAAAAAAGCAAAGAAAGGAAGATTAGAAAAGAGAGAAAGAATGATATTCTGTTATACTATACATTCCACCCTACAGAATAAAGTAAAAATCCCAAACAACATGCCCAGGGTGGATTTATTTATCAGACTTGGACAGAAAAGCAAAGAAGGCCCTGGATAAAAAGGTGCAACTAAATATTAGTAAGGCTTGCAGAATGTCCAAGACGAAGTGTTTCCTGGTAGGGACAAGGCAAGGTGAGGCCATTATAGCCCTTGTAACTCAATCTAAATATCACTTCCTCGGTGAAGCCTACCCTAAAGCATACCACAGTTCTCTCAGGAGCATCCTTTTCCTGAGTTACATCCATTACTCATTCTAGTTGTTGTTCCCCTTCAATCTCCCATTGTTCTACTATAGTCCTCTTCTGCCTTACTTCATACCCCCAGCTAGTATGAGTCTCCTTACCCTAGCTACTGTCCTTGCCCTCCCCCCAGTGGGATCCTCTCCACAATTCAAAGGACTCAGTTCTTAAGCAGCTGACCCATAGAGCACTTTCTTGCCTAGAAACCAGAGTGCCTCCAAGCCTTCTGAGTGTTTTTTATACCTTTTTTCCAGAGCTCCACACAAATTATCTCTTCAGGTGGCCCTGGAATGCTCAAATGAATTCATTTTCTACAGGAGATTAACTCAGGATGAGTCAGTTCCATTTGCCTCCTAATTCTCCTGGCTCCTAGGTGAGCATGGAAACACCTCCCACAAAGTCTTAAGGCTCCGAAGGGTGCTCCTACTCCTTCTCCGTTTGCCTTTGCATCTCCCTCTTCCCTTGGGTCAGTTGGGACATATTATGCAAATCATTCCAGGATGGTTCTTGAAGAAAGAAAGTGGAGAGCCAGAGGTTCCTGGGAGTTGTTCTCTAAGCAGGCTACCTGTGACTTATAAGGGAGAAAGATACTCCTGACCAAAGATTTTTGTCTGGACAATTATCAATAAGAGCAGAGACTCTATGTTGAAAATGTTATAAGGGAACTTTGAAAAAAAAAACTTTAAATTTATAGTTTAGAGGAAGCTCTCTTAAAGCAAAAACACAGTAACATGTTACAACTTCAAATGCAGCCTAATTAATCATCTCCCAAGTAGCATTGTCTCTAACAATGGCTGAGTGAAACTTTAGAGTTAAATACGATTCAGCAAACATTTACTAAATAACTGCTTCTTGCTAGCACTGTGTTAGTTGCTGATGATACAAAAATAGAAATGAAACAATTCCCTGCCCTCGAAAAGTTTACATTCTGTGGGAAATCACCATTCTAAGTAAGCCATAGCTACGAGGTTGACAACAAGACTGGAAAGAGGGCATTCAAAGTAACAACAAAAATTAAAGAGGGGGTTAAAGATGGGGTGGCTAACCATGGGGAGGGGGCGAAGAGAGGGGAGAAAATCTGAAACTCAAGGGATTGTGGAATTGAATCTTGTAAACTAAAACTAAATGAAATAAATTTTTTAAAAAGATGGGGTGGCTAGGTGGGGCAGTAAATAGAGCACTTGGCTCTGAAGTCGGGAGGACCTGAGTTCAAATCCTCCCTCAGACATGGAACACTAGCCATGTGACCTTGGGCAAGTCACTTAACCCCAATTGCTTCCTCCCCCCCCAAAAAAAAGGCAAAAAAAAAAAAGGTTAAAGATTACCTTTAAAAACAGAAGTTCATTAGACAGGTTAAGGGAAAATGAACACAAGCCTCCCCACACTCATTTTCTGTTTTTTATATTATTATTTTAACCAGTAGATCCTATCCTTAGAAAATGTTTACAAATTGGGGTTGTAATTAAAAATTACTCATTAAAATGTATATTAAATGGGTAATTATCTCTTCCTTCCCCCCTCACTTATTTTTCTTATTCCTCTAGCACAGTGGTTCTCAACGTTCCTAATGCCACAACCCTTTAATACAGTTCCTCATGTTGTGGTGACCCCCAACCATAAAATTATTTTTGTTGCTACTTCATAACTGTAATTTTGCTACTGTTATGAATCTGTCTGATATGTAGGATGTATTTTCATTGTTACAAACTGAACATAACCCACAGGTTGAGAACCGCTGCTCTAGCAGAAATCTCACTTCTCTAGAAGAGATGTTGGTGGTTAGTAGCTAAAGTGGTTTAACTCAGTAGTGTCCAACATACAGCCCATGGGCCAGTGAAACCAACTTCAGCTGTAATCAGGAAGTATTTAACAAAAGAAAAAATAAAAGATAGATATTATTACATTTTATAACTAAGCTAATATTCCAATGATGAGAATCCTTTTGTTTTGTTTAGTGGTCTCCAGTTCTATTCAAGCAACACCATTGGTTTAAATCATTTCAGTGGACTTCTCACTACTCTCATTCTATTATACTCTCTATACTATCCCTTGAATGATGGAATGACACTGCTGAATTCTATTGCCCTTGGCAGTTTCAGCTCCTGGCTCTCCATCCCTAGCACCCCACAGTTGTATCTACAAATGATGGAGAGAATGATAATATTTTTGATTGTCTAAAAATACCACAAGAATTTGGAGTTCTATTTTTTAAAGTTTCACTTTTACTAAATTTGGGAGCAGAGTATATCACCACATTCCTTTATAAAGAAGACAGGTGGGCCCAGCTCCTTCTTTCCCACACAATTTATTTTTTCCCTCAGCTCTTTTGTCTTTCTATAAAATATTCAGACTATTCTTGACTTTATGACTAATTCCTTAAAATTCCCAGCTGAGTGCTGTGACAACCTCACTCAGTACATATGATGAAGTCAAGCAAGGGCTTTGTTTGCTGTAATTACAAGCATGCCCCAAATAACAGTCCTTCAGTTAAGGGACTCCACCATAAATTCCCCAACACTGCTATAATATTATTATACTTCCCTGTTCCTATAATATTAACTCCCCCTGTCTATGATAGGAGGTAGCCAGGTTAAGTAGTGGATAGACAGTGGGATTAGGTGTCAGGAAGACTTGAGTTAAATTCCTGCCCAAGATACTCGATAGCTATGTGGCTCTGGACAACTCATTTAACCTTGCCCCAGCCATAAAATTGTCTGTAAAACGGAGATAATCAGAGCACTTACGTCACAGGGTTGTTGTGGAGATCAAATAAGCTAACATATGTAAGGCACTTTGAAAACCTTATGTTGCTATTATTATTATGTTGCTTTGCCTGACATTTTCCTAAAACCAGTGAAAGATATTAGGCTATGCATACCCATATTTTAAAGACTGAGTCCCAAGGGGACAAACCTGGAGATTTCAACACTAGCATAGGTGTTTGGGGAATTAATAAAGCAAGACATTATAGAAAAAGATCCAATCTGAAATAGCCTGAAGGGGAAAGGCAAACAGCTGCAGAAGAAGTATGTCAGTTTATTTCTCAAAACAAGAACCTGAACCCTCTGATGGAGTAAAAGCAGTCTTTCTAGAATAGATTTTTAGACCCCTTGTCTGTCACCCACTGAGACTGAGATCCACTTTTTTGGCAACCAGACTAAGTTATTTCAACATTTTTTAGTGAGGAGAAGAGAGGGATTCAAGAAAACATCATCCCCTTAATATAACTTTCTACTGTTAAAAAAAAAAAGTGAAGGGAGCCAAATTTAGTGTTGAGTCAGAGATCTTAATGCATTTGCCAATAATGTTCCTTTGAAAAGTATAACCATCTCAGTTTTAAAACTGGACAAAAAAGTGTCCAAATTCATTATAAGAAGACCCATAGGTTCAGGTGACATAAAAACAAAAAATTAAACACCTTCTACCCTTGGGAAGTTTATATTCCAATTGGATATTACTATTTTATGTAAGTCATAGTTTGAAAATGTGAAAAAGAGGACTTTAAAAATAACAATAAAAAAATTTACAGATTACCTTTGTAAAAATTCATGGTCCTGGCTCCCTAAAAGTTTGGGTTCAAATGGGCCATGTGCAATCCTAGTGGCCTGACATAAAAAGGTCAATATCTCTCTTTGGCTCATTGACACCACCCAGTACTCCAAAACTCTAAATATATTAATGTTATTTGAATGTCTAGACTTCCCCAGATCCCTAAGGCCTTCAAGGTACTCTGAATAAAAACCGGACATGGAGCAGTCTCAATTTCAGAGAGACAGAGAAAGAAAGACAGACAGAAATAGAGAAGAATGTATACAGAAACATACAAAATACTTCATCAATTAGATTCCCCAAGAAGGCAAAAATACTTTGGGGGGCTGCCTATGACCTTGAATTGTTTGAGTTACTGATAGCAATAGTAGGGTTTTGAAGGCTCAGATCTCTTGTCTCCTTCATTCCTCATGGCATGGCTTTATTCCTTAGACTGCAGAGTGATCCTTCATTGCTGATACTCCTCCTTCTCCTAGAAGCATCTTTCTTGGAAGCTAGTATGGTGGGCAAAACATTCAAACCCAAGAACTCTCCATCTTGTGAATTTTCATCTTGAAATCAGTTACCTACAAGTTAACCAATCCTTCCTCCCCTGCCACTCCCAGTCCATCCAAAGCTAGGAAAGTCCATTCTCAGCATCTTTACTCTTAGGATCTCTACTTCTGTCTGTGCTTCCATAGGTATTCTAATGATGCCCTAACTGCCATCACATCTTAGGGAAGGAAAGTTCATTCTCAGGAAACCTAGTCCTTGGAAAAGGAAACAGAAAGGCAGAACATAACTAAGAACCCAGGATCCATGATCTCCCCTCAGGCCACCTGGGCAAGTATATGCAGTTTGCCATACACTTCTGCAAGCAGCCATCAAATGTTGGATAAGGAAGGGAACAGAGAGAGTCCACAAACAAGGAAATCCCTTCATCTCCTTTTTGCACCACAGAAGAAGATACAGAAGGGAAAGGCAAAGGAGAAGTCGTAAAGAGAAAGAGAGCACCCACCATATTACCTTAAATAAACCACAAGAGGAGAGGTAGCTCTTCTAACAACTATTGATCTTGACTCTTAGGGGGCAACCATCTTGAAGACAATTTCAGACTCTTGGAGCCAGTCAGGGGAGTTTTCTTTTAGTAAGGGACCAGAATATGTGTGTGTACATGTATGTATGTAGATACTGTGTATATACATGTACATGTACACTTATAGATGTGTGTGCGTGTGTATACCTATCTTCCATGGAGAGTTAGTTGCTCAGAGATCAGGTTGAAGAATGCAACTCAAAGTAAGAACCATTCCTTCTTTTTCTCTCCCTTCAAATAAAAAGAGGCAAAATTTAGCTCAGTTGTTACGAGTTTATTCTTCCGAGAGAAAAGAAAGTCAATGTCTAACTTCAAGTTTAAAGGTTCTGATTGCTTTGGGAGCTATAGAACCATTCCTAAAACTAAACAATAGCTCATTAAGCCTCCAAAAGGTATATAGAGTTCTCTTCCCCTCCCCCATCCGCACAGGAATCAGAATAGTGTACACACTATGAGCTGGGCCTCCAACCTATGCTTCCTGAACTCTCAAACCCTAGGGAAAGTATACGTGCAAATACATGGCTCAGAAAACCAGGGAGAGAAAAGGGGCAAACATCAGTATGCTAGAGAGGCAGCTAAGAAGCACAGTGGATAGCGTGATAAACTTGGAGACAGGAAAGATTTCCAATTCTGCCTCAAAGGCTTACTGACTGTGTGACCCTGGGCAAGTTACTTAACCTCTTTTAGCCTCGGTTCCCTTACCTGTAAAATATAAATAATAACAGAACCTGCCTTACAGGATTGTTGTCAAGATCCAGTGAGATAATACCTGCAACAGTTTTTTGAAAACCATAAAACTCCATATAAATGAAGGCTATTGTTACTATATAGAAAACAACTAGCATTAAATGAAAACAAATGCAAAACAAATCACCGTTAACAAACAAGGAAATAGAGGGGGGAAGGGAAGGGGATAAAAACAGTTCAATTGCTCCCCGTTTCTGGCAAGGCATCTGTGACATGAGCTGAAGCTGCTAAGATGGAGGACAGTCTCTAGACCTCTCCAATAATCACCAATCGTTCTCCACACTGGCCCCGGAAGGGAAATCTCAGTGTGTCTTACCACCCCTGCAGCTGCTTCTCCATCACCTCAGTTGCCACCCTCTGCAGCTGCTTCACCCACGAACTTCACCGTGTTGCCAGATCTCACACAGTCTAGTCCACCAACTGTGCAGTATTGCTAACAAAATAATAATAATAGCTACAGCTAACATTGACACAGCACTTATACCGTGCCAGGAAGAGCTAAGCACTTTACAAATATTATCTCATCTGAGCCTTACAACAGTCCTGGGAGAGAGAGGTTTTTATCCCATTCTCCAGTTAAGAAAACTGAGGCAGATAGAGCTTAAGTGAATTGCGCAGTGTCACATAGCCAGTAAGCAGCTAGGGGTCACATTTGAACTCAAGACTTCCTGACTATGTCTGTCTACTATACCACCTAGCTGCCAACAATTCCAAGCTACGTTTCCCAGAAAACTCCGCAGTTAGTCCTTGAAACTTGCCCTACCTACAGTGGGATGCTATACAAGTTATAGGAGAGCATGTTACATTTTTCTCAAAGATCAAAATTATTAGCTTTGTCTTGAAGCGTGAAAAGCATTTGGCAACATGATCCTGCCTCACCTCCCTCCTTCCTCTAGTGCCTTGATATTACAGGAATACTTGTCTTCACTGAAATAGCTCAGGGAAGGGGGAGCTCTGGTTGACTTTTCCAGGTAACTGAGAGTTAAAACAAAAAATTCTTTATTCCAACCCTTGTAATTTCAATGCTTTAGTCAACAGAGTCTAGTGAACATAATTGAACCTCTGTTTGATGATGGCTAAAGATTTTGTAGGGCCTCAGGGTCACTGTTGTGTGAACATCATTTCATTTCACAACATTATAGATGTAGACGATATTAGAAGTTGGCCTGACTCCAAGACACGCTCAAAAAAAAAACGGGGTTTTTTTCTTACAAATCTATGACATTAATTTGTTTTGTTGTGTTGTGCTCTTTCTCTCCCCACTGCACCCCAAAATAGAATGTGAGAAAAGTGGTTAATCAGAGTGAAATAATATACTGATTAGCAAACATTCAGGGTGGGGACGGGAAGGAAATACCTTTTAACAAATTCAACCTGAGTGTGAAGAAAGGATTGGGGAAATTCTGGTACACTCCACACTGAGTCAGTAGAACAGGTAGTTCAGGAGAAGAGAGTGGTGCCCTTTTAGATCCAGGTGGTTTTCAGTGAGGAGCTTCACTCCTGGAGGTCACATGGCCCAAGTCATCTGAGAATGAACAAGGTACCACCCAAATCACAGGTCACTGGGTGAGAGATTATCCCATGACTTAAGGGGGACCCCCTGTCCTGAGCAAAAGGGAATAACAGCCCACTTTGGTGGTAGGGAACAGAAGAAAAAAGAAACGTCTCATCAAGCTACAGTGAGGAAGTATCCTGGGTACATCTTCACACTATCTCTACGATTCCAATCTCTGATAAATGAAACTTCTGATACAGGTGTGATGCTTCATTGACTTCTCTTCAATATTAGGGCTATTACTCTTTATTCCAACCTCTTCTTTCTTTGGCTTTTCCCTCATTTGCTCTAAAGAATTCAGATTCAAATCTTTGTTTCAAGTTTGTCATTCAAAGTTAAAGAATTTTCCACCAAAGCACTATGCATCCCAAACACTGCCAAATGCAAAGCAATCATCACCCACCCTAGGCCATCTCAGATAATTTCATTTAGAAAAATTGTTTTCATTTGAAGCCATAATCTGATTAGCCTCATCTTGGTGCAAATGATTGTAAGCACTCTCTCTGTGGCAATTAGCTTAACCACAAATGGATTTTTGCTTCTTTCTAAACAACTAGACTTTCACAGCAGCTCCTGTGATCTCCATTTCATCACTAAAACATGACCTTCCCTGGAATACAGGGCACTAGTGTTGGAAGGGGAAGCATTGATATTGATCGCATTAATAGTATAGATAATATTGATCACACACTCCCCAAAAGAGGGAAATATTTTAAGTCTTAAGTCACAACATATTGGACCAAAAAATGTTTAATTTCTACAATAATTCCTATAATGTCTTGTCCCTGCAGCTCTATACATCTTTTTCATTATGTGTAAAAGGATATGGAAGATACACACACATATATTTATGCATTAATGCAAAGCTAAATTAATAAATAAGACCTTGATAGTATGTTTGAGTAAAGAAGACCTTGATAGATAGTTTGAAGTTTATTACCTTACCTTACCCTACCTGCTCCCATGAAATCCAAACAAGCTTTTCATGTTTTCCCAGAAAAAGCAGGGAAAACACAAGCTCCTCTCTCACTTGAGGGAACAGTCCAAGGCAATTCTTCTGGCATTTGCCAGATAATTGGCGTATATCCCTCAAGTGCTAATTGTCCCTTGCTTTTTGCAAGTTGAGGTCTTCCCTTTTTTGCCCATTAACAACTTCACAGATAAAGTGAACATCTGAGCTCATAGCATCATAACTAAGGCCTTAGATCATTTACTATACTCCAAGATCCCAAAGCTTGGATCTGGAAGTGGGGGTAGAAGATAGTGCTTTAATCCCTCCTAATCATTTTCCTAGAACCACTGAAAAGGAGGGAGCATTTCTAACACATGTTGGACATGGAACATTTACTAAGAAAAAAAAAGGAAAGCTGGAAAGTCATCTTTAGAGTAGTCATCCCACCAAAGTCTCCATGTGAGAGTCTTCAAGTATCAAGTTGACTTCTAGCCTCAAGAGAGAAGATGGAAGAAGCAAATCCCACTTCAGGTTGCTGAAGGAAAAGAATGGGAAGACATGAGAGGAGCTGTCTGTCTCCATCATGTTCCTATTCTCAGCTTACTACATTAAAGACTTAAGGGAGTTTCCCCTTGGGTGAGATCCAGGACCCTTTCTCTTGGCTGAGGTGAGTTACTTCCCCCCCAATGGAAGAGTTCTTTTATTCTGAATTGTTCGGCATATATTCTCCTGCCAATACCTTTCATGTTTCCTGCTTTGCTCCAGTTTGGATAAATGGATTTATTTGTTATTTGTGTTTTTATTAGGAAACTAGTATTTGGTGAGCAGTCAAGCCTTGGATCTAGAGCTTAGAGGTCCTCCTCCCTCCCCCTAAAATGACAAAGTGATCCAAAATTAGCTCAAAAACAATCATTTCCCCTAGACCAACAATATTTAAGGGAACAAAGAGACGTACTTCTAATCCACTACCCCTCTCTCTAAGGAGAACAGAGGGGCCTCTGGCCACAACCTCCTGCTTCACCTCCTAGCAGGAAAGAAAGTCTCCAATGGAGCCAAGTAGGGGAGAAGAGGCTAGAGATACATATTAATGTCTCCCTCACCACACTGATGGGCATCCCTACCCATGGCACCTTCTCTCTGTTAGTATAGGAGAAACTGATCGTCTCATTTCAAAATTCCTCAAGGGCTCAAGAGGCTTTACCTGCATAATTCCTACCTGCCACTTGTGGGAAGTCAACCTAGCTGAAGTACATTCCATGAGCAGCATGCAAAAGGTACACAAATAAGTAAATATAAAATATATAGAAAGGAATTCAAAGAGGAAAAAAAGTATTACTAACTACGGAGACCAACAAAGGTCTCATGTAGGGGATTCAATTCAATTCAGTAACTGTACTGGGCATTGCACTGGGCACTGGGGATACAAATGAGGAAATGAAAGACAGTCCCTGCCTTGAAGGAGTTTGCACTCCAAGGAGAGAAGACAAAACACAAAAGGAAGCTGAAAAGGGGGTGAGGAGAGCCAACAGGGGTTACCTAGAATGGAAGCATAGCGTATTCATGGAGTCGGAGTCAATTAGAGCTGCTGATGAAAAATGGAGTTACCAAAGCAGATGATGCCTGAGCTATACATTGAAGGAAGCAGGGATCTCTGAAGAAGTATAGTGTTCCAGATATGGGATCCCCTTTGTGCAAAGGTATGGAGGCAGGAAATGGGTCAGGAATAGTCAGTCACCAGGTTAACTGGAAAGGTAGTTGAGACAGACTATGGAAGGCTTCTAATGTTAGACTGAGGATTCTATATTTTATTTTAAAAATTATAGGGAATTACTGAAGCAACAAATCAACCAACAGCTTGGTACGATGAAAAAGAACACTGGCTCTGTAATTTAATCTGGTGCTTATTTATCTGAGTATCTTTGGGTAACATATTTAACAACCCTGAGCTTCAATATTTTCATCTGTTCATAGAGCTCCTTTGGGAATATATGATGGAGAACCTTATCATAAATACTCCCCTGATCCAGAGCTGGCCCAGATAAGATCTTCCTGCTTCCTATTTGACATGAAGGCAATTTTAATTGGCTGCTGATTGGGAACTTCATGCATATAGTAAAGCGGCAATCCCTACTCCTCAGGTGTTCCCTTCCTGTTGGCCTCAGGTTCTAAGGATGGAAGACTGGCTTGCTCTTCCCAGCACCAGGTGAATGGGAGTTCATTACACAGGAATTAAAGGTCAGTGAGCTTAAGTGGTTAGGCAGTTAGGTGGCACAGTAGGTCAGAATTCCAGACCTGGAGTCTTGAAGACTTAAGTACAAATCCTGCCTCAGATACTTCTGGAAGCTGGAGGCCTACAAGACTAGTAAATAGATTTTAAAAAAAAAGAATACATACATCCTTTCCGAACCAAACTTAACTCCATGGGCAAGTCATGTAACCTTGTCCCGCCTCATCATAAATTGTGCATAATAATAGCACCTACCTCAGAGAGTTGTTGTGAGGATCAAAGGAGATACCCTGTGAAAGAATCTGTAACTATTAAAGAGCTCTATAAATATTATTTTTATTATCACCATCATCCAAAGTCACAGAGCTACCACATGGACTAGGCCTTCTGACTCCCAGTATAACACACTTTCCCTTGGGCTACATGGTCTCTTCATTCATGAATGAGAGACTGAAGTGCTGGCAATTACACAAGAAATATCGATGCAGTCGTTCCCATAAAACGGGAAGCCTCTCTCAGCTGATCCCACCCACTGTGCAGATTTTTGCAATAGGATAGAAGGAAGAGAGCTTTGAGAAGACTCGTTTCTGAACCAAAATGATGAGCACCCAGAGATGACAAGCCATGATTGAACTTCACTGCAGCTACTATCGATGTAGTAGGTAAAAAGAAAAATCCCTCCAGGCAGTCCCACTTCATCCTAATTTATTATTCAAGTGTTAAAGTTTAATGAGCCCATTAAAAAAATTAAAATGTGTTTTTCAACACATAATTGTTTTCTCCCTCCGACTCTGACTCTGAGAAGACTCGTGAATCAATAAATACTGTGGCCCAGATGCCCTATTAAGGATTTATCCATAGGTTTTCTGTCTTACTGATAGCCTCTATAGAAGGAACATGGGGTTTTAATAATAGGTGTAATTAAGAAAAGATCATAAAGAAATCAGGAAAGTTGCAGAAAAATTATTTTATTCCTAGGATGAAGTCACATGTGGATGGTGGACTTATTTCGTTGTTTTTGATCTCTTAGTTGCTATTAACCTGACTGGTGTCTTGTTTTGCATTTTCTCCCTCTTGTGGTAAGTAAAATGCAATAAAGGGAAACTGAGATAGTTCTCTGAGCAAGATCGGTTCACTAACAATAACAGTTATAATTGTTAACAAATTGGGTTACTCTGGGAATCTCAATAAAGCCAGCAACCCCCATGAGAAGGGGAAAATTCTTTTTATTGTTATGCAGGAAAGGACAGAGTCTGGGTAGTAGGGGAATGTTATAATTGGCTACAGCTGGGGAAAGTGAGTTGACCTTCCAGTGAGGCTGATCACACCCTCTCTGACAATTAAGGAATGTTAATTGTTTTATGGGACTTCTCTGACTTGTAATCTTGGCTAGGAGGCCAGAACTACCTGGTTTGATCTCCACCAAGGGGGGCATCAAAACTCCCTTAATTTCACAAGGAGAGACAAGAGGAGAATAATTGTCTTCAGAAGAGGGGATGATGCTCCAGCATAGGCTGGTCGTTTTTTACAGACAACAAACAGATGTCCCAGGACCTGGGAGACACTGAATTCTTGAGTTTAACTGAGAAATGGAGTTTGAAAAATGGGGAACAGGGTAAATTATAGAATAGGATCAATTATTAAATGATACAGTATAATTTTAATTTCTTCTTTTTTAGAAAATATTTTTGCAACTCGAGACACCAATGACATTCATCTCTAGAAAGAATTCTGTTTTCCAGTGCTAAACCAATCAACTGATATCTAATGGAATCTTACTAGGCAAGGTATCATGATGATGTATAAAGACAATCTGATATGAAGAATTCAGAGACAGATGGTAAGACTTATATGAACAGATGCAGAGAAAGGTAAACAGAACATATGTACAATAACTGTAACAGAAACGTTAAGAACAACAAAGTTCTTGAATTTGGTACAATTACATTACACTTGAATATAGTAAATTTTCAATGACCAAACTTAGCCCTACAGAAGACTTGAGAAAACGCACCCTATCCTTTCATTGAAGAGCTGAGAGACTATAAGTGTGAACTATTCCATATACTATCAGACATGGTTATGTGTT
The DNA here is from genome assembly GCA_028627135.1 of Pseudochirops cupreus. Lineage (NCBI taxonomy): Eukaryota > Metazoa > Chordata > Mammalia > Diprotodontia > Pseudocheiridae > Pseudochirops > Pseudochirops cupreus. The sequence continues at coordinate 511,643,014 of CM053581.1, read as the reverse complement.
GGGTTGCTTGTGCTAAACAGTTTGGGGTTTGTATTTTGTTGTTGCTTTGTTGTGTTTTGTTTTTTAAGGTTTTTACAAAGGAAGGTTCACTAGATGGTGAGAAGGAAATGGTTATTCAGCAATGGGTATGATGTAAAAACAAAAAAAAATGAAACTAAATTAAAAATAAAGAACATTCAAAAGTCAGGTCCCTACTCTACCTGGTGAACTAGGCTTAATGTCTTTGGACTACCATAGGTCTTAGATGTTAGTTCACACAATGAGGAAAGATAAGAAGTTTCACCTAGTCCTAGATAGTAGAACTATTCCTAAGAACCACATTTGTGAAAACTAACTGGGGAAAAAAAAGAAATAGATCAAGGGAAATAGAACTTTCAGGGGCTGAAGCCATCAAGACTTCCAGGTCTTTGCAAAAGAGTTTAATGTTTAGAAGAAGATACTTTGGAGAGACAAGCCTCTATCAGCCTCTACACAAAAGCCAGAACACATGGACCTATGGATATTGAGAACTCAGAGAAGAATAAAGAGGATACCTACAAAATCCTTCTAAGACAATGTGATGATGCCAGTAGAAGGGACCAGCCAATGAAGAGATACCTTCTGGAAGCTGGAGCCCTACAAGACTAGTAAATAGATTTTTAAAAAAAATAACCACATCCTTTCCAAATCAAGCTTAACATAGTAGAAATAACTAGAGATCAGAAATTATTGGGAGAAAATGATTCTAGGAGCAAGCTATGAAAGAAGAGATATTGTTAGGATATAAAGGGGAAAATTTGGAAAGACTTAAGCCTAATTTCCTTCACATCTGAAAAGATTAGCAGAATTAGCATTTAATGCTCTATTATTTTCTACTTTCCCTTCTATATTTTAAAGTTTTGTCCTTTTCCAAATGGTTGTTGCAATGAAGTTTTGGAAATTTTTATAAATATGATCTTTTCTCCATCTTAAGCCTCATTAATAGTCTTTTAAAAGAAAGCATTGTCTCTACATATTGTTTTTCTCTGCACTATTACCATTTTGTAGATTAACCCATGACTTGCCCATGGTGAGTGGCTACTTACAAATTTGTTAAGAATTACCCACTGATAAGAAAATACACACTGAATGGAAAACACTATGTAGTAATTACAAAATGTTACCTGGAGAAACGAGTTTCTGAGCAATAAAGGTGAATATGACTAATTGGTATTTTTCTCCAACATGTTTCATCTTAATTAAGATAGAGGACTGATGTTGCATTTCTGATTGTGCTATCATTTTTCCTAGCCCGGTTAGAGAGTATTTAATATATTTGTTCATTAGGTCTTATGTCCTCAATAAATTAAGTGTTATGGGCAATCAAAGCATCATTGCATGATATAATTACAGTGCTCTGGATGAGAGTTTTAAAATGTTTTTGCTATGGCATACAGAACTTAAATTTCCCCTAATGGCAAAGATTAATAGCATTATAAACTTTTTGGTTATGTACCACTCCTGTCTAGGTTGATTTGTAATTTGGTGACTTTAAAGAGCTGACAGCACTTATGAGGAGATTCTTATGAACAGCATTATTTCCAAGAGGGAGTGTCTTCTGCAGAATGGAGGGAACCATGAAATGACTCACAATGATACCTGCAATAAGTTTGGTGTGATAGTTCTCTAGAAATTGTTAGATTTGTGATATAGCTCACTGTAATGGTACATGATTCCCCTAGAGAGTGTAGTGAGTTAATTGCATGGAAATTGCCTCATAACCACTGTAGGATCTTCCCACTCCATTTTAAGATAACACTGATACATCCAATTCAACTCAGCAAACATTTATTACATACCTAGTAAACACAAGGTGCTATGCACTGACCATGTAAGCGGCAAAAAGTCTTGAGTCTCTTTTATTCTTGAGCCTGGGGAAATCTTTATGATGTGAACAATGGGACTATACCTAGTCAGATCTTTAAGCAATAACACCGTAACTGGCATGAAGATGATACTAAAAATTATATACTACAATTTGAAATTATGCAAAATATGTGACTAAAATGTTCAAACCCTTTGAACCAGAGATTCTGTTACTGGGCTTATACTCCAAGGAAGTCATTCATAAGAAGAAATTCCCAATATGCTCCAAAATATTTATAGCAGCACTTTTTGTGACAGCAAAGAACTGAAAACAAAGCAGATGCCCATCAAGTGGGGAATGGCTAAACAAATTGCGGTATATGAATATAGTGGAATATTGCTGTACTGTAAGAAATTATATGTGTGCTGAATACAGAGAAGCATGGAAAGATCTATGTGAACTGATGCAAAGTGAAGTAAGCAGATTCAAGAGAACAATATACACAGCAACTACAACAATGTAATTGTAAGAACAGCTACAAGCCAAAAATAAATAAATATAACAAAATCATAAAGACCAGCACAACTCAAGTGAAAAGCTATGAGCGAATATCTCCACTCACCTCTACATGGAAGTCCAAAGATGTCACATATTGCATGTTTTCAGACTTCTTCAACGTATTGATCAGTTGTGCTGATTTTTTTCCCTCTCCAAAAAATACTATTTGTTTTAGGTAATGGCTCTCTGGGAGAAGAAAGGGGACAGATACTTAAGACAGCAATAATTGATGGGATACAGGCTCTGGGAAACCCCTTGAACTCTGACTGAATCTTCCCACTAGATGAGGCATTTGCCCGAGGCCAAAAGCCTTTCATTATAGCTAGGCCCAAATCTCTTACTCTTACTAGCCTAGCCCTCCATTGTCTACTTCCCACCCTTGATCTATGCCAAATTTGTTACCCATAAACTAGCCTAGCCCTCCACTGTCATCTCCAGGCAGTCTTCAGCTATTTCCCACCCTTAATCTCATTACTGGATCTGACTTCATTTAATGCCTCCTCAAAGCCCTCCTCAGTCTTCCTCTAGACTACTCCTAGATCCCTCCCACAATCTTTCTGTATATAAGATGCATCTTGCCTCCATGAAGGGACCCAGAATTATCTGGCACAGACTTACTCTGTGTCAGATTATTCTGTCCCACTTGTCCAATACAAGCATCACAGATACTTAGGCTCCTTAAGAATCTAACCATTAAGGTGAATCTTTAATAAACTTTGCTTTACTGTGGCTGAGAGAAGACGAGTTGAATTCATTCGGAAGGACCCAACGTATTGGTATTTTGGGGTCTCAAGCACCCCTAAACCTTAAACCTCAACATAATGATGTAAGAAAATATCAATAAAGATGTATTTTTTAAAAAAATGATGTGATAACTGAACATGATGTTGGTACTGACTCATTATTACTGGAGCATTGCTTTGCTCCAGGCTTTTCTGAAAATCACAGATACATAGCATTTAATCATGAAGTCAAAGAAATCTCAGAGTTAGAAAAGACCTCCTCAGAGACTAGTTAGTCTAACCCATACCTGCACAAGAATCCCCCCATAATATTCCCAATAAGTGATCATCCAGACTTTGTTTGAAGACCACCAGAGAGGGGAATAGTTACTACCTCCTGAAGCAGTCCCTGACAGTTTTGAACAGCTTTAATTATTAGAAAATTTATTCTTTATGGAACTGAAATTTTCCTCTGTGTAACATGTAGGCATTATGGCTCCTTATTCAGTTCTCTAGAACCAGATGGAATAAGTTTATTTCCCCTTCTATATAACATTCTCAAAAGTTCTGTTTTAATGAATTATCCATATGGATTTTTTGGAAAGAAAAAAAAACATAATAAATTAAAGATTCAAAATGCTCCAGTAGATGGAACTATATTCCCCTTGAAAAGAATTGACCAGCAAAAACATAATAGCTGAAGGAACTATACATTTGTTTTGACAAGAATTGCTAATCTTTCTGTATTATGAACTCCTACTCCTTTTCAGAATATTTTAAATGTATAAAATAAAATATGTAGGATTTAGAAGGAAACCAATTACATTGAAATACAGCAATAAAAATTGTTTTTAAGTTCATCAATTGTAGGTTAAGAATTTCAGTTCTTGCTTAATGACACATTAAGTTTTGTGACCTTGGGCAAGTCATTCAACCACTGAAAGCCTCAGTTTCCTTATGTGTAAAGTTTTAGAACCAAATGATCCAGCTGCAAAGTCTCCTTTGCAGTAATCACTGGCATGAATTGAGGAGTGGGCCAGCTGGTGTGAGGAGAATGATGTTGCTTGACATAGCATTGCACACAAGTGAAGCAACTAGGCAAGACCTTTTTAAATGTGAATTTTTTAAAATTGCTACTATGGCTATTGCACCTGTACATTTAAAGGACTGTCATTAAAAGACCTAGGTAGGGTTGATGAGAAGAGATGCTCCATAAACTCATTCTTATTCCAAACCATGAAGTGATGAGTTAAAGGGAAGCTGAAGTTTCCAAAACAGAATTCTTTTTCTTACTTTTGATATTATTTTCTACTGTGAACAGAAAATAAATAATAATGATTCTTCTTTGGACCTTAGTGATAAATAATTAATGAAAATTTGGACTTACACATGGTGTTTTGGTACTTTGTAAAAAGATGATAATGAGTATAATGGACATCCATTGCAGTTTTGCTGGGCTTTTCTTTTTGCAATTTTTCATTATTTTCCCGGGTTCACCATCTAAGATAATGGGAAAATCTAGTCTATTTATGTCACTATTCACATCACATTTTTAGGGCATCTTTTTTCATGATAGAATTCCAATGTATTGAAACTTTATTGCATTTATAAATAAAATTCTCAAAAGGCAGAAATTAGAAAAAGCTAGTGGCATATATGGTGCTAATTGGATGTATATTTGCATTGTGCTAATCACTATGGCATCTAGCTGCTATTTTTAAAGAAAACAAAATACTTTATGGAGCTAATAAAAACAAGAATGGCACATGATGTTGTGCTAAACTGTCTTCCTTTCTTTCTTTAAACAAAAACCATCATTTTCTTTATTTTCATCCCAAGTCTGGTGAAATGCCTTTGAAATTTCTCAGTACAGGATTGCTGTCTTTTATGTTAGCAGTTTGAGGGGTTGTCATATTTGGATAATAGCAGGATGAAAAGTTACTTAATGTCATCTAGTTTTAATGTATTTTTGGACCTTTCCGTGCCTTTCTATGTCAGAATTCTGAAGAATACAGTGAATTATCAATTATTTAGGCTCTCTGGATTATTCAGAGACTATTTTCCTGCCTGCTTGCCCTTTGATTATTGCATCGCCCATTAGTGTTCCTACTAAAGGATGATAAGAAAAAGTAAAAGTAGATGACCTTTTAAATGCTGATTTTTTTTTCTCTCCTCTTAGGTTCTAGAAAAAAAAAACCACTTAGTGTAAAAGACTGACTTTAGGTTCATCAACCTAATCAATCTCCTGATCATGTTTTATTCTTGGAGTCGGAAAGACCTAAATTCATATCTGACTCAAGATACTAGCCGTATGAACCTGAGCAAGTCAATTAGCCTCCCTTGACCTGTTTCCTCACCTATAAACTGGGAATAAGAGGAACACCTTCCACACAGGACTACTGTGAAGATAAAAAGAGGTAATATTTGTAAGGTGCTTTGCAGAACTAAAAGCACAACATAAATGCTAGCTACTACTGTTTCAGTGGCTACCCCTACTTTCTGTGTATTCTTACAAGCTTTTCTGTTGCCCTGAGTTCCTTTTGCACCCAAAGTACTATTGGCAATTGGGAGTTTGGGATCATGAAACCAAGAGTCTGTGTCACAGGAGTCCTCTTGGCATGATTACAGGACCAATTAATGTTGGCTGACCTTTTTTTCCAGGAATCATTGATTTTGAATGTACAAGGAAAGAAGTGCAGTGAGGGTAGATGAGGGAAGAGTGAGGGAAAGGCACTGATTCCCTGGATACCTGTTTCTACCCCCAGTTGGAGTTGGTGAATATTCACCTTCTATTTCTCCTCAACACTTCTCACATTGCCTCGGCTCAAATCCTACCTTCTGTAGAAGGCAAAAGACAGTCCCTGCCCTCAAGGAGCTCACAATTTAATAGGAGGGATAACAAGCAAACCAAAATGTGCAAACAAGTATATTAAGAATAAATCGTTGTTTGTCCTTCATTCTGGAAGAGGACCAATGATGTCTTGACTTGCACATATGAATTGGATTTAAGTGAGGCAGAGTTGCACAAAGTTGTCAGCCTCACTCTCCCTTCCAGAGTCATGAAACTCCAGTACATAGGAAATAGTTAAAAGAAGGAAGGCACTAAGAATTGAGAGGAGTTGGGAAAGGTTTCCTGTAAAAGAGAGGATTTTAGATAACTCTTAAAGGAAGTCAGAGAAGCCAGTAGGTAGAGGTTAGAAGAAAGAACATTGCAGGCATGAGGGACAGCCAGAGAAAATGCCTGGACCTGAGAGGTATATTATCTTGATCATGAAACAGCCAAGAAACCAATGTCACTGGATCAAAGAGTATGTCTGGGACTAGGGTACAAAAAGACTGGACAGATAGAAGCAGTGTAGGCTATGAAAGGATTTGAACACCAGAGTATTTTATATTTGATTCTAGAGGCAACAGTGAGCCGGTAGATTTTTAAGGAGGGATTGGATATGATTAGCCCTATACTTTAGGAAAATCACTTTAGTGGCTGAATGACAGATTGGAGTAGGAGGAGACCAGCAGACCCACCAGCATGCTATGGCAATAGTCCAAGCATGAGGTGATGAGGGCCTGCACTAGAGTGGTGGTAATGTTGGAGGAAAGAAGAGGCTATATATGAGATGTTGTAAAGGTGAAATCAATAGGCCTCAGGAAAAGATTGAATATGGGCATGAGAGACAGCAAATAGTCATGGATGACATATAGGTTGTGAACCTAAGAGACTGGACAGTTAAGAGGGAAGATTGAAGGGGGGCTGGGTTTAAGGAGAAAAATGAGTTTAGTTTAATGCCTGTAGAGTACTTTTAGCCGACTGACAGTGGTGTTCTAAAAGAGCTCTTAGAAACGAAGGGGGTGGGGGGCAGGAGGGACAGGAGAAAGAGACAGACAGAGAGAGAGAGAGAGAGAGAGAGAAAGAGAACTCTAGCAGCTGAGACTGGTTTTGGAGAGAAAAGAAAGCTTAGAGATCATTTAGGGTATCCACACAGTGGATAAAATGCTGGCTGTGGAGTAAGGAAGATCTGGCTTGAAATCTGGCCTCAAACACTATCAGCTGTGACCCTTTTCTCCAACTCCACAATCCTATTTCCTCTCATTCCCCATTCTGTCCTATGCTCCAGTCTCAGAGGAAAGGATAGTCCTTTTCCCCAAGGCTAGCCCCTCTACGGTGCCTTTGATGCTTTCCTCTTTCATATTCTCCAGATGTTTTCTTCTTTGATCATTTCCATCATGCCTCTCATCTTTAATGTTTCTTTATCAGTTTCTCTTTTCTTATTGCCTGCAACATACCTAGGTCTCTTCCATCCTTAAGTCACTTAATTTGCCTCAGTTTCCTCAACTGCAAAATTGGGATAATAGCATCTAACTCACTGGATTGTTATTAGGATCAAATGTGATAATACCGGTAAAGTGCTTAGCCTGACATATAGAGGCACTATATAAATTAATTCCCTTTCCTTCCCTTCCCTACTGCTGACCTTAGAACATAATCAGGAGAAAACATGTACCCAACTCTTACAAGAGAGAATTCCGGGCAAAATACTATGGGAAAAATTAGAAGAGGAAGAGATCACTTTCACTTGGGAAATAGGCAGTAGGGGTAGTTAGGGAAGGTTTAATAGAGGAGATGCCATCAGAGTTGAGCCTTGATAGAGATGGGGCAGTAGTCCAACCCAGGCACAGGAACATTGGGAACAAAGGCATAGAGATGAGAAAGGATAACATATGAAGGGAAAAGGAAGCATATTCCAGTCTGGCCATAGATTATGTGAAAGGCAATAGTATGGGATAAAATAAGGAGGTAGGCTTGACCAAGATTGCAGAGAGACTTGAACAATAACAATATCTAGCATTTATATAATATTTAAGTTTAAGTTTACAAAGCACCTTATATACATTATCTCAGTTGATCCTCACAAATACCTGGTGAGGTAGACCCTACAGAGTATTCACGAACTATTGGACTCCACTGAAGGAAGTCACATAACACTGACCAAGGGTTCCATTAAAAATTTATATCATCCAATCGTACACAAAACAGAAAAATCTCAACTGAACCACAGCTACATTACAACAACCCTTTTATTCTTCCCTGATCACCTATCACAGCTGTTCCACAACTTCTGATCTCTCCTCAAGCCCCTCTATACCACTCCTCTTAACTAAGGTGTTTTCCGTACCCTTTCCTCTTTTCTCCAACTCCACAATCCTATTTCCTCTCATTCCCCATTCTGTCCTATGCTCCAGTCTCAGAGGAAAGGATGGTCCTTTTCCCCAAGGCTAGCCCCTCTACGGTGCCTTTGATGCTTTCCTCTTTCATATTCTCCAGATGTTTTCTTCTTTGATCATTTCCATCATGCCTCTCATCTTTAATGTTTCTTTATCAGTTTCTCTTTTCTTATTGCCTGCAACATACCTAGGTCTCTTCCATCCTTAAAAATATTCACTTCTCCCTGTCATGCCCTCTGGCTATTATCTTGTACCTTCTCTTCTTTTCATAGCTAAATTCCTAGTAAAAAATATTATTATTTTTGATGTTTCTATTTCTTTATTTCTTACTGATATTCAAGCTATCTGGCTTTTGACTCCACCATTCAAGTGAAACAGTTCTTGGCAATGTCACTGATAATCTTGCTAAAGTTAGTCTTTCTCTTGGATCTCATTCTATTTGACCTCTATGTAGTTTTTCATATTAAAAACTATATATACTACAGTTAAATAATACATAAGGATTCCTGCAGCCACACAGTAACATAGTTTTAAAATGTAATGTTATCTTTCATTGTATTTTTATTTGTCAAATATTTCCCAATCACATTTTAATCTGGTTCCACAAGCCAGGGTTTGACAACTCTGCTGTACAGCACTCCCACCTCTTCAACATTTTTTAACCCCTTGGCTTCTAACCTACCACTCTCTCCTGGTTCTCTTCCTGGATTTTGCTGGTCTTTGCTAGATTTTCATTCATCCCCAACACCCTAAATATAGGTATCCCACAAGGATCTGTCCTAAAATTTCTCTCTTCCCATTGTCTCTCTTGATAATCTCATCTCCTCCTGTGGATTCAATTTTCACCTCCATGAAGGTAATACACATACAGATATATTATGTATGTATGTGTTATGTGTGTATGTAATCTCCCTAAAACTCCAGTCCTTCTCCGCTAACTGCTAGTTGGACCTCTCCACCTAGACAGTTTATCACCACCTCAAATTCACCGTGACCAAAATGGAACTCATCATCTCGACACAGTTAGGTGATGCAGTGGGTAAAGCACTGGGTCCACTATCAGGAAGATGAGTTCAGATGCAGCCTCAGACACTTACTATGTAACCTTAGGCAAGTTTTTTATCCTCTCCCTCAGTTTCCTCAACTGCAAATGGGGGATAATAATAGCACCTATCCACAGGTTGTTGCAAAAATCAAATGTGATATTTGTAAAGCATTCAGCACAACACAGTAGGATTCTAATGTTCATTCCTTTCTCCTGTCTTCTCCCCTAAATTTATCCATTGTCCACACATCCCTATTTCTACTAACAACACCACCAACCCTCCACTGACTCAGATTCACAGGCATGGATCCACAACCAATCAATCATTAGGTCTCATCTACAATATTTCTCCTATCCATTCCTTTCTCTCTACTCACACAACCACTACCCTAGTTCAGGTATTTATCACCTCTTACTTGGACAATTAGAATAGCTATCTTACTGGTTTTTCTACTGCTCTGATTGATTCTCTACACTGCTATCAAAATAATATTACTCAAGCAGCAATGTGACTGTTGTTTCCCTACTAAACATCTCCAGTTTCCCTATTATCTCTAAAAAAAAGGAAAATATCTGTTTCTCAGCAAAGCATTTTGTGCCCTTAAGAATCTAGCTCTGATCTATCCTGACAGGCTCATTCCACGTTTTCATCGCTGTTGTTCCGTCACTTTCAGTTGTGTCTGATTCTTCATGACCCCATTTGAGGCTTTCTTGGCAAAAATACTTGAGCGGTTTGCCATTTCCTCTCCAGATCATTTTAGAGATGAAGAAACCAAGATAGAGCAGATTAAGTGACTTGCCAAGGGTCACGTAGCTATTGTGTCTAAAGTCAGATTTGAACTTAAGAAGACGGGTCTTCCAGACTCCAGGCCCAACACTCTTATCTCCTGCACCACCTAGCTGCCCTATTCCATATGACTCCCACTGAAGTAGCCTATATTTCAACCAGAACAGCTATCCCATGAATTTGACAATCCATCTCCCACCTCTATGATTTTACACAGGCTTAATAAACGGCCATCAGACTGGAGTGGTTGTTTCCCATACCTGGAACATATTCAATTCTTCCTCTTCAAGTATTTTCTTTTAAGACTCAGGTCAGGGGCAGCTAGGTGGGGTAGTGGATAGAGCACCGGCCCTGAAGTCAGGAGGACCTGAGTTCAAGTCTGGGCTCTAACTGGACACTTGATATTTACTAGCTGTGTGATCCTAGGCAAGTCACTTAACCCCAATTGCCTCACCAAAAAAAAAAAAAGACTCACCTCAGATGCCACCTTCTCCAAGTCTTTCATGATCCCATAGTGTATATCCTCAACCTCCTCAAAATTATGTTTTATTGATTCACCTCTCTTACTAGTTGCATTCTGCGAATAAAATATAAGTTCTTGGGGGAGGGGTAACTTCTGGTTTTTGTCTTTGTATTCCTAGTGTGTGATGCTGTGCCTTGCAAATAGTAAACAATGAGTGTTTGTAAAAGTCTTAATAAAAAGGCTGGTACGCTGAAAAAAAGCACTGTACTTGGTTTCCAAAGATCTCTATTTCAAATAAGGTTTCTGATTTACAGTGACCTCCGGCAAACTAACCTTTCTGGACTTCAGTTTCTCCATTTGTAAAATGTGGGTGATATGTTAAGTGATCACCAAGGTACCTTCTTCCAGTACTTAATTTTCTGATCATATCCAACTGAACAAATGAGATTGGCATCATTGTCAGTTATGGTACTGCACAATTAATTTTTTCCCCTTCAATTTTCATCTTCTAAGTAAAAGGCATTGCAGATAAATTTTAGCATTATAAAATATTCCTCAATTAAGTGGAGAGTTATTTAATAGATAAATATTCTTAATGGAGCTTTCTAGTGGTTTTAAAAGAGATATGCAATCACTCTCATGTGTCTCTTTGGCATAACCATATTTTTCACAAATGAGTTAAGACAGAGTGATCATAAAGAATGAATTAATCAGGAGGAGCCAAGATGGTAGAGAAGCATAAAAAAAGTATAGCTAAAATCCCTGCAAGTCAGCTGTAGCACGAAGATCTAGAAAATGTACCAGACCTAGTCTAGACTGGGTAATCTAAGAAAACAAAACACAGTGAAGTCCAGCCCAGTCAACATAGAGAAACAAACAAGAGCTCTATGGCCACAAGGAATGGGGTCTGGACAACTGTGCAGAGCAGTGGAGCACTGTAGCTTAGAGGAACTGAAAGACATGTTAGGCTGTACACCAGGGCAAGATGAGATCCAGACCCATATAGACTGAAAAAATAGAAGGAAATGTAAGGCATCAATGGCAAAAACAAATGACCTGGAAAACAGATTGAGGAGAGAGAATTATATCTCTAAACACTATCAGGAAACAGTCTAGTTTGGGTGTAGGACAAGTGAATAATGTTCAGTTTGTTAACTTTCTGGTCAGCTAAAAAGCTTGAAATGGTTATCCCCAAATATGGACTGTTTTTCAGTTTAACCAAATGCTACAAAACACAGAGGGCAGGTCAAGGACCTGTGACTAGTTAGGTAGTTTTATCAAGGACATTTTTATCAGGAACTTGGATAAGGACATAATTGGCAAGTTAATCAAATTTCTAAATGGTACGAAGTCGACAGGGGGTTGCTAAAAATAACAGTTCACATTTATATACTGCTTTCACATATACATACAATCCTCATTTGATGTTCAGAGTTCATCATAAACTGCTCCCTCCCCACTTTTCTAGTCTTATGTGCTCTGTGACCCAGTGACACTGACTTCTTTGCTGTTCCTTAGATAAGCGTCTCCAGACTCTGGACATTTTGACTAGCTTGTCCTCCATATCTGAAATGTTCTCTCTCATCATCTCCTCCACCCCCTGGCTTCCCTAGACTCCCTCAAGTTCAGCTAAAATTCCACCTCTACAGGAAGCCTTTACCATTTATTTTTAGTACCTTCCCTCTGTTGACCAACTCACATTTATCCTGGATATAGCTTGTTTATAGTTGGCTTTTTGCATGTTGCCTCCCCTATTAGACTGTGAGCTATTTGAGAGAAGGGACTATTTTAAGAGTCTCTTACCTTTTCTGGGGGGGATTGGGAGATATCCCTAATACTTAGGACAGTGCCTGGCATGTTGTTGTTGCTGCTGCTGCTGCTGTTGTTCAGTCCTAACTCTTCCTAACACCATATGGGATTTTCTTGGCACTACAGCTCCTTTTACAGATGATAAAACTGAGGCAAACAGGGTGAAGTGACTTGCCCAAGGTCACACAACTAGTAAGTGTTCGATCCCGATTTGAACTCAGGAAGATAATTCTTCCTGACTCCAGTCCCAGCACTCTATCCACTGTACCACCGAGCTGCCCCTCTCCACCACCACTCCTGGTCCCCATGCCAGTTGGCTGGCACACAGAAGGCAGTTATGAAATATTTATTGAATGACTGCAAAGTGCTTTGCAAACTTCATCTCACTTGATCCCCACAACAATCCTATAATGTAGGAAACCAATTTTATTTTAATACCTATTTAAAAAAATTTTTTAAAAGCCAATTTCACAGATCCCAGGTGAAGAACCCTCAGTCTTGAACAAGGGAGGTGATATTTCTGTAGTACTCTGCCTTGGTCAGAATACATCTGAAGAATAATATGTGATTCTGAATACCACATTTGATAAGGGATGTCAACAGGGTGAAACACATCCTGAACAGGAAGATGTAGAGCCATGAAGTCATGACAAAGGAGAATCAAATGAGGGAACTACTGATGATTGTGGTTAACTGAAGTGGACTTGGAAGAACCATGAGAGCTGTCCTCAAGTTTCTGAAGGAAAGTCATGTGTAAATGAGATTAGACTTATTCTGCTTGGTCCCAGAGGGCATTACAAGGAGCAATGGGTGAAAGTTTCAAAGAGAGAAATTTAAACTTGACGTCAAGAAAAACTTTCTAATAATTAGAGCAATCCCCAACTGGAATGGGCTACCTCAACTGGTAATGGACTCTCTCTCATTGGAGGTTGTCAAGCAAAGGCTGGATGACCACTTATTAGGTTTATGTAGATGAGGAATGGCTGGAAGTAGAGAGACTATGAGAATCCTTTCAACTCAGATTTTGTGATTCATTACTCCAGTTCAGTCAATACTTAATTGTGTAGATTATTGTACTGTAAAACAGAAACAAGTCAGATGCCTCATTTACAGAAATGGGAAAACTGAGAAAGGGCAACTCTTGAAGGAAAAGATTATGAGCTAAGTTCTTAACCTCTCATTTTCTGATGCTGTTGGGATATTTTTATTGTTTCCAAAAAGTATGTGTTCTATTTTTCACACTTAAGAACAAGACCGAAGAAATTATCAAGGAACACTGCCCTAATATTCTAAAACCAGAAGGAAAAATAGAAATTGAAAGAATTTACCAATCACCTCCTAAAAGGGATCCCAAAAGGAAAACTCCTAGGAATATTGCAGCCAAATTTTAGAGTTCCCAGGTCAAGGAGAAAATATTGCAGACAGAAAGAAATAATTCAAGTATTGTGGAAATACAATCAAGATAACACAAGATTTAGAAGCTTCTACATTAAGGGATCAGAGGGTTTGGAATATAACATTCCATAGGACACAGGCGCTGGAATTAAAACCAATAATCACCTACCCAGCAAAACTGAGTATAATACTTCAGGGGGAAAAAATGGACATTCAATGAAATAGAGGACTTTCAAAACATTCTTGATGAAAAGACCAGAGCTGAAGAGAATATCTGACTTTCAAATACAAGAATCAAAAGAAGCATGAAAAGGTAAACAGGAAAGAGAACTCATAAGGGACTTATTAAAGTTGAACTGCTTATATTCCTACAATGAAATTTGATATTTGTAATTCAAGAAACCTTTCTCAGTATTAGGGTAGCTAGAGGGAATATACATACATACATACACACATATGTATTTATATATGTACAGAGGGTAAGTTGAATATGAAGAGATATCGAAAAAATAAAATTAAGAGATGAGAGAGGAATGTACTGGGAAAAGGAGAAAGGGAGAGGTAGAATGGGGTAAATTATCTCACATAAAAGAGGCAAGAAAAAGCTTTTACAATGGAGGGGAAGAGGGGGTAGATGAGAGGGAATGAATGAACTTTACTGTCATCAGATTTGGCTTAAGGAGGGAATAACATATATTCTCAAATGGGTACAGAAATCTACCTTACCCTAAAGGAAAGTAGGGAGAAAGGGGATAAAAAAGGGGGGGCGGGGCAGATAGAAGGGAGGGCAAATAGGAATAATGGTAATCAGAAACAAACACTTTTGAGGAGGGATAGGGTCAAAGGAGAGAACAGAATAAATGTGCAGTGGGATAGGATGGAGTGAAATATAGTTAATCTTTCACAACATAACGGTTATGGAAGTGTTTTGCATGACTACATATGTATACTCTATAACAAATTGCTTGCCTTCTCAATAAGGGTTGGAAGGGAGGGAGGAAGGGAGAGACTGTGGAACTCAAAGTTTTAAAAGTGAATGTTAAAAATTGTTTTTACATGCCACCAGGAAATAAGACACAAAGGCGAAGGGGTATAGAAATCTATTTTGCCCTATAGGAAAATAGAAGGGAAGGGAATAAGAGAAGTGAGGGGGGGGTTGGTGATAGAAGGGAGGGTAGATTGGGGGAAGGGGTAATCAGAATGGACGCTGTCTTGGGGTGGGGGGAGAGTAGAGATCGGGAGAAAATTTGGAACTCAATATCTTGCGGAAGTAAATATTGAAAACCAAAAATTAATTAATTAATAAAAAGAAAAGGAAAAAAAAGAACAAGACCAAATATATCATAAGGAGAGAAATAGCTACCCAGTGTGGTACTAACATGATATCTATTGCAGAAAAACAAAATTGAATATAAATTGTATGTGAAAAATGAAATAAAACCCAAGTTCATGAAGTCATCAAAACAACCTCACAAATTAAAAAGTGTATCTTTTTCACATAAACAGAAAACTTTTAAAGTTAGCACTCTATTTTAAGAAAATTATAAAATGGTTACTAATATATATGTGTATAATTTATATGTATACATTCATACCTATACATGTATATCTGTATATACATATACGTGTGTGTGTGTGTGTGTGTGTGTGTGTGTGTGTGTGTGTGTGTGTGTGTGTAAACCAAAATCTTGGTGACAGAACAGAACTGAAAGGTCTTCTAGTCCAAAATTCTACTGAATGTGGGAATTTCCTCAAGAAGTTCACTGGATACATGATCTACTATTCCTTACCTATACAATTCCAGTGATGGAAAGTTCATTACTTAACAAAGCATCCTATTTTATTTTCAGAAAGCTCCTTCTAAGCTTAGTAAATAATTCATAAAGATCCCTACATATATATGAATGATATGTCTAAACAAGAAGCATAAGTGCACGCGCGCATGCGCACACACACACAAATACCACATTTGTAAAGATGTTAACAACTTTTATTACAACAGTGCAAGGTAGTGTTCATCCACCACTCACCAACACCAAAACGTTGTCTTCTATAAAACAGCTTCAGAAATTTCAAACAAGAAAACTAAAATAAATATAAGGTGTAATAACTCTTACACAACACTGTCAGGTATTTCAATCTCATGTTACTGCAAACAAATCAGTACATTCCTAGCAGATGTGTGGCAAACATTTTCTGTCCAGTTTTGTCTTTTTGCCCACAAACACACCGGCGCACGCCTTACAACGAAAAACTCCATGAAAGCAACGCGGACTCGTGCTTGTAACTCGTCATCCAGTCGCACCAAATACCATAAAATACAAAACGATATGAAATATAAACACCAATCTGCATGTGCATTTTTATTTACAAAAACAGGGTGGGGGGAAGAGGTTCACGTCCCCATGTCCTTTCCAGGGGAGACAAGACTGTCAGTATCGCATTTCTCGTAACAACTATTTTAAACGACATTTATACTTTCTCAGAAACCGAGATCTGCCTTTTAGTAACGAGAAGCCCACATTTAGGAAGGAAGGAACGGGGTGGGCTTAAAACAGTCAGAACACAAATGGCTTTCCTTGAAATGATTCTGGATTGTATGCAGGTTTAGTGCTTCATCAACTCTGTGATCCAAGCACTCCCAAAGCTTATGGACATAAACATTTGATCATATCACTATTTACAGCAACTTGTATCTTCTCTGGTTTCAAAGGACACTTCTTGACCTACAAGAGACTACCTGAATTACTGTTTTCAAAAGGCAAACACTATGACATAACTCCAAAGACAGGATTGTGACGACAAATGCTAGGGCCGTACTCCTCATAGTCCTTCTTGGTGTGGCAAACTTGAAAGAATTCCGGCTTTAAAAAAAACAAAACAAAAAAAAAGTCAACATTGCAGACACATTTGAATAAATAAATAAAATTAATTACTAAACTACTGAGAAATCCAAACAATTTATTCAGTAACAAATTATTCATATACTTCTCTTTCCCCTTACTATTATTGTTTTTAAAAGCTTTTACTTATATAGATTTAGAGTTGACATACATTATATCACTTGAGCCTCACAAAAAACCTATTTGATACATAGCGTCAAAATTATGCCCATTTTATAGATGGGGAAGCTAAGGCTAAGAGACAAGAAACTACTTGCCTGAGATCACACAATTTATTAAATGGCAGCATCCAACTCTTACAATTCCAAGTAAAAATCCACCACACTGCTTCTTTAGAATTTTTCACTTTATTACTGTTTAGTAGCTTCATCATATCATGTCTAAAGGGGAATTGAAAGGGAATCTATTTCTACTTGATGCTTGCAGCTTTTAGGAAAAGGAATGATTCACAAAGTTATTGAAACTAATGGCTAACATGAGATTTTTATATCATTAACGGATTTCACCTGTGTTTTCCTTGTTCTCTAATTAGCAAGGGTATCAAAAGGTGACTGAGCTAAGATCATTAATGGGGCAACTCATTTTTATTTAGCACAAAGTCAATTATATAAATATACAACATAAACATTTTAGCAGCATACTGACAAAATATATTTAAAATCATAAAAGTTAGCATAGAATTTTTTAAGTGTATTTGAAATATACTTACAGTTGATGCAAGCATGGAACCTCCAAACCATACAGCATAGCGCTGCATATGGTGTGTTATAACTTGAACTTCTACAGGCTTAGGCTAGAAAATAAAATGTTTTACATTTAGTTCAAGCACTATCAATCATTTTTATTCCAATGCTCTGTTGACACAAAAGATTCTTCAGTCTGAGAACAAAAAAGTCTGGTCCCTAATCTGTATTCCCTTTTCCCTATTACAGGATACAATTCTTAGCTTTATAAAGTAATATCTCTCAGTCATATCTGTTTTCAAAACCTTCTTCTTACACTCTAACACTGAATAAATCTAGAGGAACTAAGCATATTTTCCTTCAGGTTGTAAAGTGAGGCTTTCTCTCCAAAAATCTAACCAATTGAAAATGTAAAATCTTTAGTCAACCTCTAACTGAATTGACTGGCAGTATTAAAATCACAGAGAAGATCACTAAGTAATATCATCCCAAAAAGCCAGAGAAAATTAAATTCTAAGTCTCAGTATGGTCTCCTTCCTATAAGCATCAGAAACATTTTTAATTACAGATAGTATGTTTTATTGATAAGACGGGCAGAATCTAGAAAAGGGCAGCATCCAGAAAAGAAAAAAAGTAATTAAGTGATAGAAATGGAGATGGTCAGCCTAGAGAAGAGAAGACTTAATGAGACCATGACAAGCTGTCTTCAAATATGTGAAGAGATGTCATTGTGAAGAGGGATTAGACTTGTTCTGCTTTGCCTCTGAGAGTAAAATTAGGAAAAATGGATGGAAGCTACAGAGAGGCAGCTCAATACTAGAAAATTTAGGCTTGATATAAAGAAAAACTCTAAAAATTAGAATTATCCAAAAAGTGGAATGTGCTGCCTCAGGACTTCACTAATAGTCTTTGAAGGAAGGCTAGATAAACTTGCTCAGCATGCTATGAAAAGAATTCTTATTCAGGTATGGGTTGAATTGGATGGCCTCTGAGGTCCCATCTGACTTGAGAATGGATCCTGTGGCATTATTTCTATGTGTTCCTTCATAAGACCAAGAGTTCTAGTCAAAACCTCAAAGAAAGATACTAGAAAGTTAAGAAGCATATCTTTGGGAAACACATTCTAACTCCCTGGCTACTCTAATTTAAGAGAGTATTTTTAAAGGATATTAAAGAACTGTATACTAAGTGAATCTCCTTAGGATACTGGTCATTATCACTACTTGCCTGCTCTCCTTCAACATAAAACGGAAACTGCCTTCAAATATGGGTCAGTGACAGCATAAAATTGTTGTTGCCGCATCACTTGGTATATCACTCTTAACTGCATACTTGGATTATGTACAGACAACAAACCTCTAAATGCAATTTCACAGTGTGGGTAAGAAAATGATAAAAGACTTGTTTTTATTTCACACTACTAAGCCACGATTTTTCGGCTTCATATTATAAGGGAAAAACTACTTCATTTCCAGCATGGAGGCCACATTCCACTTATCACACAAACAATTCTCATTTTGGACTACCTTTATCCTTCCACCACTGAGCTCCTCACTAAGTTTCAACCTGGCATCCACCACTCTTTTCAAATCTCTCTGCAGTCGGCGTCCAAAGTCTCTGAACATTGTGGATCCTCCTGAAAGTACAACATTCTAAAGGGGCAAAAAGAAAAGAGCAAAAAGTCTTCCTTTAGAGTAAAATAAATGTTTTTTGGGACACATATAAATTGCTTTGAAATAGATATTGCTATGTGATCCCCCCCCCCAAAAAAAAACCCTACAATCATTGGACAGCATAAAGTTCTTAAAAGTTCCTATAGTTCTATAAAATTCTATAAAAGTTCTTATAAAAGTTCCATAAAAGAATATTCATTAGATTCAGAGATAATGTTACCAAACTAATTTAAGCAAATTTTACACCCCACAAATGTATATCTTGTTCATCTTCAGAAGCAGCAGGTGTACAGTGGTTAGAAAGCTGGCCTTGCAACCAGGAAGACAAATTCAAGTCTATCTCTGACACATACTGGTTCTTTGACCCTGAGTAAGTCACTTACTTTCTCAGTTAACTACACAACTGCACAACTCTCTAAAACTAATCATTGTAAATCAGTTGCCAACCTGCACTAATAATGAGGATTTTCTCATCTTGGAGTTCCTATACCAACAAATTTATGGGTGTAGTCGTATGTCTAATTTACCTGTAACTTTTTGGCATTTAATTTAGATAAAAATTCCAAGCTGCTGTTCTGGGCCATATTATACATACCTGCAATATCTTTACACTATGAAACCAAACAAATGATAGAAGTGAGTATGCACATCTTTGCAGTCATTAAAAAATACACAGTCAAATCTATATTGTTACTTAAGACATGTTATTTTACATAATCACAAATTCTCTTTCTATGGGAAGCAAGAATTATAATCTCAGAAATAACAACATTAAAGTTCATATCAGATTTAGATAAGAGTGCTCTCCCCAAATCCTATGGTAGCATATCATGGGATTCTCTAATTCTCTAGCATTTCTCATTTCATCAGACTTATTAAGTTCACTATTTTCCTGAAACTGGAGAATACTATCACATTTTACTGGATTTGGAAAGCTAACAAATTAACAGTGCTAACCATGGAAAAGTAGAGTATATACAGCAGAGTTGTTCTGGTGGTAATGGGGTCTTGTGAAACAAAAACGAAATAAAAAGCAGCAATCCTACACATTAAATGGAATTTAATGTAGAAAAGTTATGTGACTTCTCTCTTTTGCTGAACCTGAATGAAGTTTTCCTTTAAATGGAGATGCGTGCTAAAAACTATTTCATTCTTAACATATCTTTGTGTCTGTGCCTGTGTGTGCAGTTTTTAAAACATATTTATTAAAAAAAAAAGGAAGTGTTGACATTTAAGGAAGCGAAATTCTACAACTGCATGATGGCTCTTCAATAGCTCATGATGTTCAAAGTTCTGATTGGCAGCTGTGATGGACTTCCTGAGTTTTTGCAATGTTTCATACTACAATGAAAATTTTAAAAAATCACCGGCAAAGTGCTTTTTTTATCAAAAGAAAACAAACAGAATCAGATTAGTTTTAGAGCAAAATAAATATGAAATTAACACATTTGAAACTTTTAAATGTTTTAGATTAAAAATGTACTTAAATTTTTCTCAAATACAAATTACTAGAGGGAGATCAAAAACATTTTCAAGTAAATCTATTTAGTGACGGATATGTGCTATCAGAGATATTTGCATCTGATGTTTTTTTAAAATAATATTTCTGGTTTTTACATCCCCTTTATTTTCCTAACCTCCTCCTCCACTCTCCCCTTTCCAAAAAGTAATCTCTTAAAACAAAAAAAAAAGTGGCATATGGGGAAGGGCAGGAGAGAGGTTTAACAAAACTACCCAATACATTTACTCAATCTAAGAGGATATGCACTGTTCCACACCCACGATGTTTCACGTCACTTCTGCAAAGAACATTCTGGTCACTATAATTTCAAAGCGTTGCTTCCATTTATACTGTTGTAGTAGAGATGATAGAGAGAGGGAGAGATATAGGTAGACAGACAGACAGATAGATATAGTGTGTTATACACACACACACACACACACACACAGTGCATTCCTGGCTTTTTTACCTTGAATCAGTTTACATGTCTTCTTACCCTTCTCTGTATCATTTACATTCAAAGGACAATAACATCTCACTCCATTCACGTACTATAATTTGCTGTGATTCCTCAGTCAATAGGCATCTAATTTTGTTTCCAGTTCTTTGCTATTACAAAACATACTGCTACAAAATTTTGCTGTATTTGGGACCTTATGTCTATCTCTGACATCTTTAGTTAATATGACTAGCAGTCTGGGTCAAAGGATATGGACATTTTAGTTACTTTCTTATTATAATTCCAAAACTGATTTCCAGAATTCTTAGACCAATTCAACATCCTATATTGTCTTTTCACAACACTTTCAATGCTCCTATAGAGCTTTTGATTAATGACAGGATAATTGAGACTGAAAGAGAGTAAAAGAATATTAGAACTAAGAATTTTTCTATAAGCATTTAATTCTAGTTGGCTGGCAACAATAACTCATATAAAAACAGTAACCTGTTCTTCAACTTACATTCCCCATTGTTCCTCAATGCCTCAAAGGGAGATGATATGAAAACTAAAGTTCTGGAGACCTTTGTTTAGAGCTGCTCTAATTACCATCTTCCTTTGACTCCCTGAATTAGAGAGCATTTTCATAAAATGACTGTTTTTTATGGGAAAATTAAATCAGTAGATAGCTACTCAGAATAAAAGTAGTAATTCACATTTTAGAACTTTATAGTTATAAAACACTTTATTTACAACATTTCATTTTACTCTCATAATAATTATGTAAACTGTGAAAGCATTACCAGCTCCATTCTACATATGAGTAAAGTAAGGTTCAGAGGAGTTGGATAGTCGACTAGTAAGGGAAGGAGGCTGAATTTGAACCCCTGTCTTCTGCTACCAAATCTAGGAGTGCTTATTCCACGGCAGCACAACATAGTCAATGGTATCCTACTAAGCTAAAAGGTTAAATGCACCTTTAAAAAGCATATCCTTTTCTCATTGGAAAATTCAAGATGGTATTAATCATTAAGAATATCCTGAGGAAACTAGATTTTATTAATGAGATCAATTTCTAGGCATGTTTAATTTTAGGCACTGACAATACATATTAGTGAAGGTGCCTTACAAATAACAAAAATTAACTGCCTGGAGAGAAGAGAGAAGGTCAGAACTGAAGATCTTTATACTCAAACTCTTTATTATGACCAAAAAAAGTGTCTTTGGAAATAAAATAGACCTTTACATGAACTTCATTTCACTAATGAGGCAAAATGATGCATATTCACAAAGCAGTCAGCTTCTTCACTAGTAGGAAAACACAATGTCATTTGTCTCAAAGAAAAACTAAAATTCTGGAATTTAAAAAATAACTAGAAAGCTACAAAGTGGAAAAGTGGTAAAGATGATCAGATACACACATTTTTGCACACCACAAATGCCATTCAAAATATAAAATCAAGGGGCAGCGAGGCAGTGCAGTGAATAGAGCACCAGACCCGGAGTCAGGAGGACCTGAGTTCAAATTTGACCTCAGATATTTGACACACATACTATCTGTGTGACCTTGGGTTCTGCATGAAAGAGCTACTAGGACCATTCATAAAACTAAACTAAGTAACACCCCCCTTTAACTTTCTATGTCAGACCTGAAGAGAGTCCTAGCCAAGTAGTGAAATACAAAGCCCTTTATAGCCATCCCCTATTCCCCAAACATATTCCAACCTTATGTCTCTAAAGACAACAGGAACAGTAAGTTACATGTCGGTTTTTTCAGTTACATCCAAATGGAGGAAAGAACGAGAAAGGGGGAAGAGAAAAAAAGAAGCAACCCAAGTGCTTGGTTTTATGGGCAAAGAAGGTGAAGTGGAAAGTGGATGAATTTACCAGGCTGCAGCTGCACTGCAAGGAAAGAATGTTCAAGCAAACAGCAAATTCTGTTCAAGAAGATGACTTCTTAAGGAGATCATCAAGCCAGAGAAGGTTCCACCAACCATATCTGTATTCATTCCTAGAGTCCATTTGAAAACAACTCCCCCAAGGCATGCATCTATGCCCTCAGTTTTCTTCCTCTTTATGAAGCTCCAAAGTTCCAGGGCTTCCCTATCATGAGTCACTCTCACTTTCCATGAAAAGCTATGTGTTCTCAGCAGCCCCTACTGCTGAAGAGGGGCTACAACATCAAACCTTTATTAAAGAGAGCCCAGTTTATAAAATTCAGTATTATATTACAGGACCTAGCATAGCAATAGAACTTTGGGAAGGAATATAAAATACCAACCAAATTGAAGATTTTGAGCAAACTCTCTAATTCCCTTCCCCAAACCCCAGACCAGTAAATAAAATACACTGATTTGAAAAGTGACTAGTATATGCTGAAATTATAACTATGCATTTATATGAAATCTAACCTACTAATGAGTTCAAATAACTTCAGGTTATTCAAATAACTGCTAGTTTTTACAAATTCTGTGCTCAGTTCTCATGTAAGGAAGGCAAATAAGCTGATATTAAAGCATTTGGGAGCGCATAAACCACAGACTCAGAAGATTCAACTCAAACTTCCTATTCTTCCTCTACTGCATTTCTATACAACAATAAAGAATGTTCATAATGATAATGCTAAGGTACCTATAAATACCTATAACATAGGATCTTGACTTATCATTAAAAACTGTAATGTTCAACATATCATTAATATTTTCTTTTACTGTATTCTGATTCCTCTGAAAATGAATGATCTGCATATAATATAAACAACTGCTCTCATATTCAAATCTTCAACTATTTCTTCCCTATTATATCAGCTATCAGACTGGGTCTCAGTAACTTCCTTTGGCACCTGCCTCTATTTCAGTCTTCATTTTTACTTCAAGTGTTAGGTTCTGATCTCTAGTTACCCATCACTGATATTCCTTTAGCTTCACCTAAGAGCACGCCACCTTAAAAGCATAGCTGACCAGGTGGGTTTATACCAGGAATATAGGGCTGGTTTAATATCCATCTAAAACCAAAAGTAAGCATTGTCTGTAATAGGGATAAACTAGAAGTATTCCCAGCAAGATCAGGTATGAAACAAGGATGTCCATGACCACCACTGTTATTCAATATTATATCAGAGATGCTAGCTATAGTAGTAAGACAAGGAAAAGAAATTAGAGAAATAAAAATAGGCAATGAGAAAACTATCACTCTTTACAGACAATGTGATGATATGCTCAGAGAACTGGAGAGAAGCAACTAAAAAACTAGCTGAAACAGTTAACAACTTTAGGAAAGTTGCAGGATATAAAATAAGCTCACATAAATCATCAGCATTTCTATATAGTGTCAACAGGAAAAGACAGAAAGAGAAATTCCATTTAATGTAACTGCAGACAAGACACTGCCAAAACAATGCCAGGGACTATGTGAACACAATTAACAAACACTTCACACAAACAGAAATCTAAACTGGAGAAATATTAATCACTCATGGGTAGGTCAGGTCAATACGATAAAGTAATTCTACCTAGATCCGCGGTTCTCATCCTGTGGGCCGCGACCCCTTTGGGGGTTGAACGACCCCTTCACAGGGGTTACAGGGGTCGCCTAAGACCATCAGAAAACACGTATTTCCGATGGTCTTAGAAACCACGACACCGCTCCTCTGTCCGTCTCCAGGCGGGTCTGCCCACATGCAAGTATTAAAGTGTGGCGGCATTAGGAGGGTTGAGAACCACTGACCTAGATTACTTTACTTATTCAGTTCCATGCCAAACTACCAAAATCACACTGCCAAAGAATTATTTCACAGAGTTAAAGAAAAATAATAAAATTCATCTGGAAGAATAAAAAAGGTCAAGAATATCAAGGGAGGGGTGCCTAGACGGCACGTGAATAGAGCACCAGCCTTGGAGTCAGAAGGACCTGGGTTCAAGTCCTGCCTCAGACACTTAACACTTACTAGCCATGTGACCTTGAGCAAGTCACTTAACCCCACTGCCCTGCTCTGCCCCCTCGAAAAAGAAAAAAAATGTTTTTAATAATATCAAGGAAATCAATAAAAAAAAAGGGAAGGAAAGCAGCCTACAAGTACTAGATTTTAAACAATATTACAAAATAGAGACCATCAAAACAATTTAGTATCGGCTACAAAAGAGTGGTGGATCAGTGGAACAAAATAGATATATAATACATAGCAGTTAAGAACCACAGTATTCTACGGTTTGATAAACCCAAAGATCCAAGTTTTGGGAGCAAAAACTCACATTTGACAAAGAAAACTTCAAAGCAGTTTGGTAGAAATTAGGCACAGACCAACAACTCACACCACATACCATGATAAGGTCAAAACGGGTAAATGATTTAGACAAAAAGATGAACAAAAAGAAGAAATGATGAACAGGATGGTTATATAAGAACCTGAGAAGACTTATACGAACTGATGAAAAGTAAACAGAATCAGGAGAATATTGTACACAGTACCATCAGTATCGTAATGATGATCAACTGTGAGAGATTTAGCTATGCTGATCAACACAATGATCCAAGACAGTGCCAAAGGACTCGTGATTAAAAATGCTATCCACTTCCAGAAAGAGAACTGATGAACTCTGAGTACAGACTGAAGTATACCTTTTTCACTTTCCTTTTCTTGTTTTTTCCTTTTTGCGACATGGCTAATATGGAAATATATTTTGCTTTCCTTCTCAATAGACAGTGAAGAGGCAGGAAGGAAGAAGAAAATTTGGTACTCAAAATTTTTTTAAAATTAATGTTATAAATAAACAAACAAATGGAATTTTTTGAAAAGCATATATTAATTACTCTTGAAGTCAGTGCATACACATCATTCGATTCATAACTGCATATGAATAAAAACACAGGAACTGCTAAAATAGGGTCAAATACTTCCCATGTTTTGAATCCTTAATAATTATGATGAGAATATTCCTATTCTCAATTTTTAAATGACATTAAGACATCAAAAACAGTCATCAAAAATTTGAAAATCAAGGTATTAATTCTTAACATAATTTTTCATTTCATGTGAAGTAGAAAAATAGTGTATTTTTTAAATGTAAAAGTGACATAAATTCAGTTTTTAAAGATGTAATCAAAGCCTAAAAATTTGTTGTTATTAATAATCAATAAACAGTAACTGTAACTAACCTCCGCAAAAAGGTGACAGGTGAAGCTACTGAGATAAATTATGATAGTGGTGATAAATTGCTCATCAGGGCACAAGGCAATTAGAAAATTCAAATCTAAGTCTTCTAAATCAAACTCAGGTTGGTATGGTTATAAACATCATGGGCTAAAGAACTCCTCTAGACTTAACCCGGGCCCTAAGCATCTGAGAAAGAAATAAAGAAGAGGAGATAATACTCCCTACCTTAAGTAGCTTCCAGTCTGATGAAGGAGACATGGTCTCTTACCTTGGGGAGTTCTCTAAACTAACGGACTAGAAGTAGAGAGGGTGGTAAGTGTATCATAGTATCATGTAGTGTCATAAAGCATTTTTACTAAATGGAACTCATCCTACATCTAAAGAGAAAATGCTGGATGTCTCCAGAGAAACCAATGTATCAAAAATAAAGAGATTTCTTCATTATAAAAAAAATTCATAATTCAGATAGTAATATAGAAGACAGATTAAAATGATGAGACTAGAAGTTGTGATCCTATATATGTGTCATATACACAGTGGGTGCTCAATCAGCAATCGATAATGGTAATGACTTTGTAGTGGTTTTTCTTCCTCTATTTAGAATAATAAAGCATTCTTCAATATCTTCTTTATGAATTCCCTGTAATGTCTGCTAGAATTATAAATCTTAGTGATATGAATATGAATAAAGAAACCAAAGGAAAATTTTTGTAATTATATTGTATCTTTTTTTACATAATGGGTATCCCATTATTTTCTGTGCATTTAAAAATATAAACTATTGGGAAAATATTAAATCTGACTGTTTACTTCTTGGTCCTCAGTTTTTCATATGTAACAATAAGAGAGTTTCTTCTCCTGAACCCTCCCCTCTATACCTTTCCTCTACCTATAACCTTTTCTTCTCCCCTGGTGTACACCCTCCTTCTTATAACTGCCCCACACACACACCCTGTGTTCGGGGGGGTAAGGTACAGAGACATAAAGCATCTAATGTAAAAACTGTCCTAAGAAAATATTTACTTATTTTTATAGAAACAGTTTAAGATTAGCCATATGCAGCATTAGACTAATAATCTATGTCCTACAGATAGAGATTCATCTTAAAAAGTAAAACTACTGCTTTATCTTGAAATGCTATTAATTCCTCTCAAACTTGGGAAAAAGACCTGGGGAAAATACATTTGCATTTAATTCCATATCTTTCTTTTTGGTTATTTTCTTTCCTGAAGAAGAAATGTATTTTAAGATGCCTGAATAAATAAGAAAAAAACAGAAACAAAGAAAGCCTGTGAGAAAAATTTTTATAATTATCAAATTAACTTTTCCAAAAATCACTGAGTATCATAAAATAATAATTTTAGGCAGCATTCAAAATGTCTTCCCAACAGTATATCTAGGTGACAGAGTTTGTCTCCCTGAAAGTCACTTAAACTGGGGGGAGGGAGGGGAGGAAGAAGAGGGGGGGGAATTACCAATAAAGAGACCGAGTGGACTCTACCCTTCCTTCCTTCACTCCTTCTAATTCCTGGTTTCTCCTATGATATTCCCTATTATTTAAACTATTCATCAAGAACATAGTAAATAAATTTTTTAAATGAAAGGCATTCTCTCAACCATGTCATTTTCTCATAAGAAATTTGATTATGTGATGGCAATAACATTACTTGTCATACTGAAAAACTGTCTGGAGTAGGCGAGGTTGGGAGTCTGCTAACAGACATTGTAGATGGCCACCTCGTTTGTTTCTTATATTTTAACATATCAGGAATAGGATTCTGGCATAGAGAATCACGTCTCTTTCTTCTGTAAACTCTATTTCAGTTTGAATTTGAGAGAAAAGAGAAAATTCAGAGGAGCCATTTTTAAATTAGAGTATTGTGAGTAGCAGGCAAGTGAACGCATTAAAAGCATTTACTAAGCACGTGTTCTAGGTATCAGAGATACAAAAACAAAAGTCAAACAATCCCTACTCTTAAGAACTTTACATTTCAATGTAGAAATAACATGTGCGTGAATAAGTATAAGCAGAATAAACTTCACAAAAATACAAGGTAAAGAGGAAGGATATGCAGTTTATGGGATCACTTAGGATTTTATATGATGGTACTTGAGCTGAATCTTGAGAGAAGTGAAGTGATTCTATGAGGTGGAGGTGAGGCGTGAATGTATTCCAGGCTCTGGAGACAGCCAGGGCAAAGGCAGAAATACTAGATGAAGTTTCATGTGCGAGAAGCAGAAATAATGCCAGTTTGGTTAGAATGCAAAGTGTGGATATGGGCACGATGTGTAATAAGGCTAGAAAGACAGGTTGGGGCTAAGTTGAACGAGGCTATAAAAGTTAAAGAAGTTTCTATTTTATACTAGAGGAAATATGGAGCCAAGGTAGTTTACTGAGTAGGGAAGGGATGAGGTCAAACCTGTATTTAAGATAAATCACTCTCTGGCACCTATGTGAAGCATGGATTGGAGTGGGGAAGACTTGAAGCAGGCAGAACAATCTATCCAAATTTCTGTAAAATAAAATTTTTTATTTCATGCTTGTGATTTCTAATATAGTTAGCAGTGGCAAGGGTCCAATCTTCCTAAGGGGCTTTTTCATTAGCAAACTTTTTAATATCTATCATATACTCAAAGAAGAGTTGTAATTTTATATGTTTGTGAAGAGGAGGGGAGAGAGAAGGGGAAATGAGAGAGAGAGAGAGAGAGAGAGAAACGGAGAAGGGAGAGGGAAAGAAAGGGGGAGGGAGAGAGAGAGAGAGAGAGAGAGAGAGAGAGAGAGAGAGAGAGAGAGAATATTTGCTGGTGGCATATCAGTTTAGTTCAGAGTAAATTCCCAGGGTCCAAGTCTAAAGAGTGTCGTGGCCCATTATAATATGCACTGGCTAGATGACATTAGTAATATCTGTTTTCATTTGAAGTGTCACAATTTTAAGAGGGATACTGGTGAACTGAAGTGAATTCAAAGAATGAACACGAGGCCTATAAAGGATGAAGAGGCTAAGCAGGAGGAGAAAAGAGGACAAAATTGCTAACTTGAAATATCTGAAGGCCTGCCACGTGGGAAAGGGATTAGACTTATTCTATGTAGCTCCAAAAAACAGAAACAAAAACCAATGGAAGCTCTGGCCACATTATTCCACTGCTCAAAAACCATCACTGGCTCCTGATTACCTATACCAAATGAAGTTAAAACTCTAGTTTCATATGAGGTTCTCCAGCATATGACTCTGACCACTCTTTCTAGCCTTAGCACACTCTACGCATTTTCACATACTTTACACTACAATCAAATTGTTGTATTCATCATCCTCAAAATAGATCCTGCAGTTTCTTACTCCAGTTAAGTCTAATGCTCTTTTCACCACACTAAGTGATTTCCATACCAGATCTGTTCTCATTGCTATTTTTCTTTCCTATAGGAAAGAGCTTTTAGTAAATAATAAGCCATAGGAACATATGAAGCCTACAAGCAAAACTACACCAGGTATCCTAAAAGCTTTAGGGTAGTTTTAAGCTATTAAGATGTAAAACTCTAGCTATTAAAGCTTAAAACTGCACTAAGACTTTTAGGACATCCTGTATATCAAAATAACTCTTCCAACAATCATTGGTTATAATAAAATAATGATGTAAGGAAGCATTCAAAATGCCCCCAATAATATATTTACAGGACAAAATCTATTTTCCTTCAAGACAATATTACAAATAAGTAGGCAAAGTGGCTTCTTCCCTTCTTTCTTTTACTCCATTTCTCCTGTAATATTGCCTAGTGTTTAATCTACTTAATCTGAAATGTCCTTCCCTTTAAGGGGTGCTTTCATTATTGGGTTATTTTAAAAATTATAACCTCCATCAAATCACTTGCAAAATACCTTAAAAACATAATTTCTGGGGTGGTAAGGTGGCACAGTGAATAGAGCACAGGCCCTGGAGTCAAGAGGACCTGAGTTCAAATGTGGCTTTAGATACTTAATACTTACTAGCCGTGTGACCTTGGGCAAGTCACTTAACCCCAATTGCCCTGCCTTACCCCCTGCAAAAAAACAAACAAACAAACAAAACACAATGTCAACACCCTGTTTGGAAAAGTACAATCAAGATCAATGGCAAATAGCTCACACATTTGCTTTTTGTATTTTAATGAGTTTTAACAGCAAATGCTGTTCTGGAATTTCAAGAAAAGGTATAGCAATTACAAAAGATTATTTCTACTAACCAATTTATAAACTAACCTTCATAAACCTAAACAGATGAGCAATAGCAAGTGTTCAGAACATGCGATGTATGCAGATACCTTGGATAGATTGGAGATCAAGGAGATATTAGAATATATAACTTGGTCACCAATTTCAATAGGATTTGGAGCTGGGGGGAGAGGAAGGATGACTTTGAAAGCCACCAAGTCCAACGTTTTCGTTTTACAGATGAGGAAACAGAAGTCCAGCAAAGGGAAATAGTTCACCCAAGGACAGACAGGTTGTAAGTGGTGAACTCAGAAACAGACCCAGGCTCTCTTTCCACCGTACCACACTGACTCTCAAGAACAGACCAAGAGATGCAAAGTGACCTGCATTAGTTTTAGTCACATTTGTACCAATGGTGAAGTTTCATTTATTGGAATCTGTTGTTATTCAACATAAGATTACTGACCTTACAAAACAGTACCATTGATGGCTGGACAAATGATGAGTTACTCATGAAACACAGGAGAGAAATGTTCAACTCCGAAGTGCTGCCAGACTAATCTACAAATCAAAATTGTGGTCCACAGAAAAGAATAGAAGCTAGTGATCTTCCCAGACTACACTGGAAAGAACCATGTGCAGAAATCTTAGCACACAAATCATGATGAAGAGCTGTGAAGAAAGCAGGGGTAGAAGACATAGCTTACTTCATGAAAAGATTCATCAGTAAATCACACACATAATATGTGGACCATTAAATGTGTAGACTAGATTCCACAGGACCACAAATGGCTAAATGAGACTGAAAATTCAATGGGAGAAGCCAATGATCCAACTGTTGTAACTGTAATATAAACACTGAGGACAAGATAATCAATTATAGCATTTGGTGAAATTTGTGTTCTCGTTATATCAAGTAGTAATAGATCTACAAAAACAGACAAATTCTTACCATGACATTATTCCAAGATTATACATGAGTTTTCAATTGCTTATGAGTCAGAGGACAAATTTTCCAGCTTCATATTCAGGGCCTTCCCTCTTATCTATATAAACTCTTATCTTGTGACTACCGTAACGCTTCCACTTTACCCCAGCTGTTCCCATTACTAATCATAAGGAATGCTCCTTCCTACATCCCTGCCTTTGATCACTCTGTATTGATTGCCTTTTTGGGGGAAAAAAAAGCAATTCAGCAAAATACTTCTCTTAAGACTTTGCTCAAAACCAACTTTTCCATGAAGTATTCCCAGCTACACTGGACTTTTCCAGCTCTTTAAGCCTACAAAATCTACAGTTTGTATTAGGACATTGAACTGTGAATCAATAACAAAAACAGAGGAAAAAATCACTGAAAACCAAATCAAATCTAAAGAGTGCTAGGCTAGGAATCAGAAGATCTGGGTTCAAATACTAGCTCTGTCACTTACTACATAGATGATCTCAAGCAAATCACCTTAGATTCTCTGGGCCTCGGTTCCTTCATCTGTAAAATGAGGTTGATCTTGATGACCTTCTTGATGTTCCTTCTCTTCCTAAATCACAGATTTGGATTATTTTACTAATTGGGAAAAGGATTCCTACCCTCACCAAGTCATCCACAGTTCCAGTTTTTAAAAAGAAACAAATTTGTTTATTTCTTAAGACCACTGAATCAGAATTAAAACAATATGGTAGAATATCCTCTAAATGGAACCCCACTAAAACTGATTTCATTTACAATGAAACATTGATCTTGAAGACTGGGACCTATCTGTTCTATTTCTTTTACATCCCTTTCTGCAATAAATACCTACCTAAATGATTATTTTCAAGTATGAAGAAGACAAAATTCCTTTATTTTCTAAGTTTGAAAACACTCAGAACATATATCATGAAAAATGAGGAGGGGGGAGAAATCCCAATGTACTTTATTCTAAAAGTAACGATTTCAATAGTAAAGTGATTTTCCATTATATAAAATTAGCACATTTTTCAGATCACAGTACTGAATCCCATCAGTAGTCCTACTAAAAAATATTTTCCCAACACCCAATGTTAATCCCTCTAACAAATCTACTGAAGATTTTGATTTGAAATCTAGTAATATTCAAATAACTTTCATCAGTAAAACATTCTGCCAGAAAGCATTTATTTTACAAGTTAGCAAGTTAGATAATCAGGGTTTCATTCAATCCATTAAAAAAGACATTAAATATAGTCTCATTTGTCACATCAAGTTAAAACCAAATACAAATCCTGAAAAAAAAAATTTTTTTAATTCTTCACTTAAACCAGAAGAATATAAAAAAATTAAAGGGGCAGCTAGGTGGCGCACTGGCCCTGGAGTCAGGAGGACCAGAGTTCAAACAGGGCCTCAGACACTTAACACATCATTAGCTGGGTGACCTTGAGAAAGTCACTTAACCCCAAATGCCTTGCTTTCCCCTTTTCAAAAAAAAAAGTAAACAAACCCTTAAACTGCAATAAAATACTACTCAAAACCATAAATTTTATAAACTCCAATATGAAATTTTAAAATGATACATGTGAAAATGCTTTAAAATTATAAAGGATTAAATAAAGCAGTATTATCACTGCAGTGATCATGGATAATGAATATGAACATTACTATTTCATGTACAGATATTTAATTTGATCACAGAACCATGAATGAAGTTCTAATCATCACTCTCAGATTGTCATAACAGGAAATCCCCACACAATTTGACATAACTGACATATTTAAGAAGTACAGAGATTAAATAAAAAAGCTGTCAAAATCAACTTTGAGATTTGTTGCTACAGAAATTGTTCAGGTCCATCTGGCAATGGATATTTCAACAGAGTATGATTATACTGTTCAACACTTTGATGAAAAACAGTGGCTATTTTTCATAAAAGTGAAAATACTAATGATTGACCATCAACATGGCTTACATTTCACAACTGCCTGATTTGTACTGATTTATTCAATCTCTGAAACCTGTTTCCAGTCCCCCTCGTGACCAAAAAAAGCACATATATGTAAGAGAACTGGTCCAAGCAGAGAGTGTAACCTGTCGTTATAGAATACAGCAAAACTTTCTAGCTCCCATATGAAGCAAACATAAGTTTATAACCTTATTAACTCAGTTTTATCATCACTTAATCAGGAGGCCAGCCAGAAATTATAAGCATGTGATGCTGCTCAAAGATTCCCAGAAATATTACAGCAGTCAACAACATCTCCAAATTGTTCAACGGAAACAAACGAAATCCAAAAGCCCTGGAAGAGCAGCACTTCGCAGATCACCAGCCCTGCTTCCAGTTCATTCCCCACAGTCAGAGTGGCAAGTCCTACGGAGATGTGACCTGGTAGTTACATCTAGAGATGCTCAAGTCCCCACCTCCTCAAGCAACTACAGCTACTGAAGACACACACACACACACACACACACACACACACACGAAAAGCTGGACAACAAAGCACTGTCAAATGATTCAATATCAGAAATAGATAGGATTTTATCAGTGGAAACAATTTTAATGAAGATGCATTACCATTTGCTTTGCTGCTACACTTTACAGTCCATGGGACCTTTCCATTTAACTTGTATCTGAGAGCTCTTCTACAGTGTACCTCCCATTAGAGTGTGAACTCCTTGACAGTCAAGACCTTCACCACATTTCCATTCATATCCACAGTTCTTCACCCACAGCAAAAGCTTAATAAATGCTCTTTGTTTCACTCATTCTGTCATGGAAGGCACTTGTCTGAAGAGACCTAGGAAACTATACCACTCCTTTCTGTGTTTCTGAACATGTGAGAAACCAAAAGAGTAACAGAGTAAGGAGTTTACTATGGCTTCTACACTATTAGTAATAATACTGCTATACTCCTTTACAGAATTCAGATTGAGAAGCCTCCACTCAGTAGCCCAGAGTAAGGAGGAAGAGTACTATAGAACATAAATAAAAGTTAGCTTAAATGCAAAACTAAATACAGTTATCTTCCACATCACAACTTTCTCTGTCATGCTTTTGATGTATCACGGGTTGACATAAGAAATCAAATGAGAATTTTTGAGGAGTTTTGCAGAAGCTACAGACAACATGTGAAGGCCAGATGACAGATAGCCTATGACCAAATGCTTAACCCAAATTTTACAATCAGGTACTGTAAACACCCTATGAAAGAAAAAGAAAAAAAACTCAGACTTCTCTGCTACAAAGGGAGAGCCAAAAAATATTATGCAGATTTTCCAGATTTTGGGGGCGTTATGCCCTTTACCCCCACAATATGGAAGGGATAATTGTACATACTTCTTAAATGGATTAAAATCTATAAAAAATAAGGAAGTATCATTAACAGACAAGGATTCCATCATACGATTCAAAATTAACCAGAGTGAAGTGCCATTGCCAGTATCCAAATTATCCAAGGATCTGTTAACAAACTAAACCCTAGAAGCAATCTTTTTTGGAAATATGAAATACAATAGGAATTAGGATCCTTTTACCTAATGATCCCACTATTAAAACTATAAACTCTAAAGATATTAGCAAAACGTGAAAAAAAAAGACATCTGTACAAAAATATACACAGCAGCTTAATGCTGTGCTAACAAAACAATGCATAATATAATTGTTTCATGACTGACAAACAGCTAAATAAATGCTGATCTATCAACCAAATGGTATATTTTATTTTAACAAAAATATCTAGAATATAAAGAAAAAGAGAAAAAATTACACGAACTCAGACTAAAGAAGTCAAAAATCAAAACAAACATTGAATATATAAAATAATACCAACAACAAATGTGAAAAAAGTATACAAGAAAATAGTTTTGTAAAGAAAACAAGAAGGCTACATTACTGTTTTAATAAAACTAATATGCTCTTTAAAAATAAACTATGTAAAAAGATCTGGAGTCTGTCTCTTGGGCAAGTCACAACCTCTCTGAGTCTTACTTTCTTCATTTGTCAAAATAAGAGCAAACTTCTTCCACACCTCATGGGATTATTTTATAAAATGAGGCAATACATGTGAAAGCACGTTTTAAAAATGGGTTTTACTGATGTCTTTTGTCTCTACGTCACAGTTATAACCCAACCTACTACTTCAGAAAGAAACCATATTGCATGATGGACAGTAAGCCGGTCTCAAGAGTCAGGAAGACCTGGCCTCAAGTTTTGTCTTAAATAAATACCACCTATCTGAACAAAGACAGAATGCTTAAGTGACCCACTTGCAACCCCTTTTTGCCCAAGCAATTTTTACGTGACCCAGGTATATAGGCGTATAAAACAGGTATACAAATCAAACATTTACTACTAATAAATCATAAAGAAATTTATTTTAAAACAATTCTTTGGTATACATATAATTTTACCATTTATTAAAGACAAAAGTAAATTTGTATATTAATGAGATGGATATGCTTGTTTATTTTTACATAAAGAATTAAATCTTGGCAGAATATTTGATACTGCAGGACACAGAGCATCTTCAACAGTTTTCAAAGTTGATCGACAGTTTGATTCTATAATAATCAATGCTGAGAATGCCATTTCCCATAAATATGTCATACAAAATGGTAGAAGCATGTTTAGGGCCATTTTAGAAACTGATATTCTGTTCTAATCCCAGGTCAAAATTCATTTAACAATTTTGTAAGTACTGCAATTCATAACATACAATAGTCTCGAATCTGAGCCAAGGTGTTTCTGGCAGCACTCACTGGCATTGAGTGACATGACAGTGTGCACAGTGCAAAGTGCACATGTGTATTCAGAAGCAAGGATGAAGTGAAGTTGTGCGATGCAACAGGGGCAAGTGCTGCCAGAAACACCTCAGATTCATTATGAGTTTAATTCTGAATTAATTTTTGGTTGTTGTGCATTCAGAAACCTTTTACTGTTGCCAAAATTTTCATGACCCCCTGTTATGGGAATCTGAAGATCTTCCCTGCCCCTAGGGCCTTTGTTAAAGTGGCTACGTGACCCTGAGGACCCTTGGATATTTGAAAGTATACTCTGTTCCCTAATAGGCTGAATGTGGTCACGTGGAGCCTGTGGCGCCAGGCTTGTTTTCCAGGAATGCCCGTGCCTTGTAGCTTTGTGATTGGGCAGTGGGTCTAGA
>CM053581.1:511585333-511606043 GCA_028627135.1 Pseudochirops cupreus | reverse complement strand
CTTCATGTTTATTGGAGGCCTCTGGTGGGGGCACTCTGGCTGCGCTCTCCTCCTCCCTCTCTCTCCCATGATCTTTCTTTTCCCCAAAGAAGGAATCAAGGGTTTGGGAGCTGTTCTTACTTTGCTTCTTATGCTTATTCTTACTCATGGTTGTTCAGACTGTGATTTTTTTTAAAGTCTCTGTGGGGCTCTGCTTCCAGAAGGGAAAGCTCTGGCCCAAATCACTGGGGTCCTCCCGGCTGCCGTACCTCTTAGGAAGAGGCTGGGAACTCTTCCTATTCACTTCCGGCTGACTGGATAGTGAGGACTCCAAGACCAAGGCCCAAGACGGCGATTCGGATCCAGGCTGCTCAAGGGGAGAGCACTGGCCTGAGAACAATCGCTCAGTCCCCCTGCTGCCTGCAGGCTGCGGGCGGGAAGCTGCAACGCTGAGGCGGGTGCAAAACCTCTGCTGCTAATCCGCTCACCTGAGAGGCTCCTCCACTCCTCCTGTCCAGCCGCCCCTGGGGCACAGCTGCGCCTTCAGGCCAGGCTGGTTTCGGTTCGCAGTGCTGATATGGTTCCTCGTATCCGAGCTGACTTTAGTGGGAAGTATCTTTGTGTGCGTTTTGGAGTTCTAGAATTGGTTTAGAGTCCTATTTTATGGGTATTTTGGGGTGGCTATATGAGAGCTGCGATATGTTGCTGCTGCTACGCCGCCATCTTGGCTCCGCCCCCAGGGCAAACATTATCTTAACTGCTTAGTTGTAGTTTTTCTTAGTTTATACTTTCCCACTATATTTTCCCCAGAAAATTGCAAAATAGAGGTATTATTGAATAACACTTAAAATCTTGTTTTGTGTAATTTATTTGCAATTACAATTCTATATCAGCAATTAGATCCTAATACATTATCATATACTTGAAAATTGTTATTAAAAAATACCTTTCATTCAGAATATGTGGTGAGTTTAAGATAATGTATTGATTGATACATTCCTCACTACTTTTGCTTAAGCAAAATAAAACATTACAGAGAAATGAGAGGATTTTAGTTTCATAATAGAAGATCTAACTATCATATATATAATTATGTATCACCATGAAATATCTTTTTGAAGACAAAATTAACTTCATAATGAAAAATGCTTATGTAATAGAGTAAGTTTATGTAACAGGGTCCAAATATTTAAAATGAAACATTATCATAAAACCAGAGATTTAGAGCTAGAATGGATGTTTATAATCCATCTAGATTCCTCTGTTTATTTCTATATATGAGAAGATTCAGACCTAGAGAGGGCAAGTGACCTGCCCAAAGACATTAAATAGTGCAGCTAGAATCTGTACCCAAGTCTTCTGACTCAAAGTCTAGCTCTATCTATAATTTATTATTCTATTTTTTCCATGTAGATACATTGTCAAATATTTCAAGTTTGAGTTTTTGATTTTTATTTTCCAAATGTTAGAATTTATGACATTCTTTAATATTCTCTAGCTTTAAAATGTTGTTTATAGTGATAATGTCATAACTAATAAATCTTTATACTTATTGTTACTTTCAATGATTTTTTATAAGTATAATATGATTTTTAAGCTATCTTTTTGCAACACAAAGATTTTTAAGCTATATATTAACTATGTACAAGGTAAGTACTTACTATGCTTTTTGGGCTGAAATCTATCTTTTATTCTTTTATAGCTGCAATGTATATACATAATAGAGAGAAAGAGGTGGCAGAAAGTTTGCTTTTATGTCTACTAGTTGTTCTTTTGTTCCTATCCCAAGTCACATATGGTTATAAAATCAAAAAATCTAAGAGTTAGAAGGGACCTCAGTCCTATCGGTATTTGGATACTACCTATCTGAGAAGGGGGTCATCCACCCTTTGTTGAAGATTTCCTATGAGGTGGAACTCTTTACCTTCTGAGTATCTTCAGTTCATTTGTTAGATAACAAAAATACTTTGATTGTTAGGAAGTTTTTCCTTTCATTGATCTAAAAGGTATCTCTTTGCAACTTCTACTCATTGCAATTAGTTTTCCCTCTGGTGCCAAGTAGAACTAAGTCTAAGGGCTATTCTTCTACTTGGTAGACTTTCAGAAAACAAAACAAAACAAAACCTATTTGATAGTGTCTTAAGTCTTTTTTAGGCTAAACATCTTGAGTTCAGCCAGCTGGTCCTCATATAACATGAGGTGAAAAACTTTCAACCTTGTCACTTTCTTCTACATTGCCCGTTAGCTTTTTATTCCTTCATAAAATATGGGGCTTAGACTATTAAGGTACAGTGTGGAACACTTACCTCCCTATTTCTGGACACTATGCCATATCAAACTGTTGACTCTTTTAGGGCCTTCAGTCCACTAAAAGATATAGATATTTTTCAAGTGAACTGCATACCCCTCACTTTTCTATAGCAGTGAAATGGCTTTTTTGAACCCAAGGGTAAGACTTAAATCTGTCCAGATTTGAGGATTTCTTCTTGCTGTCTGCTGCCATCTTCATTGAAACTGGAAACCCCACAGAACTATTAAGTCTCAGAGCTGTTGTCACACCTGTCAAATAGTTGTACCTGGGATATTATAATAGAAGCTATTCTTGAAGTCTCACAGGCTGATTTATATAGTTTTTTCCTGCCACTTCATCGATCCCTTGCTTTTTTTCCTTCTTATTTCTCCCTTTGTTCATATTACTTCTCTTTTGCTGCTTATATGAATGCTGAACAGCAGAATCAAGAACAGGAGAGAAGTAGTCAGCATAATCATTGCTGCTGTTTAAGTTTGTTGGGGAAGTACCTGAAGCCATAACAGGGGCTAGAAAAAAAATTGGGGGTTATTTGTGGATTCTAGTTATTATTGTTGTCCCTTTTTTCTCATCATTTTCACAAATATGTCCATCTCACTTTTTTGGAGGGGCTCGAGAGGGTGTAGACTTGAGATTTTATAGGTATAGGGGAGCACCTGGTGAGAGAACTCCCTCTATAAGTGTATGTTAGTAACTGTCAGCCAATTTAGCGAGTTGCGTGAGAGCATTGGGCAATTACTTGCCCAGAGTTACATATACATAGCCAGTAAATGCCAGATGCAGTACTGGAACTCTTGAGGCAAGTACTCCATATCTTATGCTACTACTCTAAGAGGTTTTATTACTGTTAACTTACAAAAGCAGTATTAAATAAGTTTTACAAACTCTGTTTAATCTTTGCTTTTATGAGCATTGCTCATAAATGCTATTTCATTGCTGAATTTCTGTCTGTTAACCATTCCATTCATTCATTTCAGTCTATAAATATCTCTCTAATATGACTAGGTCAACATTTCTGGAATCAAGAGTTATGAATAGCATAGGGAAAGAGAAGAAAAATCTGAGAGAAGAGGCTAGAGCTGCAAGTTTTAAGAAGATGCTTTGTGGTACAAACTATATGCTATAATAACCTGGTCTCCTGCTCACAAGATTTGACTGTCTGGTGTTGCCCCTCTTTTCTTGTCTAGTCTGAAGCTTCCTGATAGCCTGGGTGTAGGCTGGGGGAAATTTTTATTTAAGGCATCTAAACTTGGAGAGTGATTACTGGGAAGTATAAGGTACAAAGCTACTTGAAGAACATGTAATTTGACATTGATTTTGAACTCTGAAAGAGCCAAGAGACTTAGGAAAAATTTAATTCTAGCTAATTCCTTGCAATCTCTACTTGTCACCCCTTGCTCTATCATTTCATACTTGAGCTATAGTTGTATACTGAATTTTAAATTAGAGACCCAAAGTAACGTAGGAATTTGTTAGCTTTTGACTTGTATTTTCTTGCCCAATATCTATAGCTTTTCTAATCTTTTTACCTGCTATAACTCTCCTAAAAGAATTAAACCTCCGTGAAAGATACTTTCCTTTTGCTATTTTGCTGACACAGGTATAAGTGTCTAGTTAAAAGAAATTATTATAGAATTTGTCTTTTGTTATTAGCTTTGGTTACCTTCTTGTAATCGATTCTGATTTTTATCATTTATATTTCAGATGAGAAGGGCTTTTGTTGATGAAGTCTAACGTCTCTACTTAGTATAGAATGTTTTAATTTTTTTGATATGAAGCTTACTTTCATCTATTATGGTAAATAGTATTGACAGTATAGTCAGAATCTGTTTCATATGTGTATACAAATACACACATATATACATACACATATATATTCATTATGTGAAATTAATCTTAAAAGTTAAGCCATGTTTAGTTAAGAACTTGTGGCCACCTCTTTATATTAGCTTTTTAAAATGCAGCTTTAATAATCTTTTTAAGTTTAAAAGTTGGCCATTTCTCCTGTGACCAGAAAATAAATTAATTCTGTTTATAATGAGTAACCTTACTTAGTAGGGGTATTCTATAGGATTTCAAGCTAGTTTCTGTGGAGGAATCCCTGGAGCAGTCAAGCAGGAGGCTAGCTCATAACTAAATTACTTAAGCCTTTTAATGTCCCTGGGCTCCACTTTCCTCATTTATATTGAGAAGGTGTTGGACTCACTTTAAAGTTTCTTAGAGATCTAAAATTTTATTATTTTAATTGTATGAGATTTGGGAGAAAGTAGAGAGAATGCTTATTAAAGCGATTCTTTTGCAGACAGAACCTCCACTGAACACACCAGAAAATAGAGAGTACCTTGCAGAAATCATGTTTGAATCTTTTAATGTGCCAGGACTCTACATTGCAGTTCAGGTAAAAAAAAATGTATTATTCATTGTCTTAAATCTCTTTAGCTCTCTAACAGACTAGTAAAATAAGGTGAATTTCAAAGGGTTGTTATTAGAAGGTTTACTTTCTGTCTAGAAAAGTACTGAAGTGTGATATGGACTCTCTTTGTAAACATGTCGCATAAACTATACTTATTGGAACATTTCACTTTGCTAATGTGCCTTTTGATGGCATCGCATCTTTCTTTGTCCAGCTTTGTCTTGGTGAATGCAGGGAAGC
Source organism: Pseudochirops cupreus (assembly GCA_028627135.1). Taxonomy (NCBI): domain Eukaryota; kingdom Metazoa; phylum Chordata; class Mammalia; order Diprotodontia; family Pseudocheiridae; genus Pseudochirops; species Pseudochirops cupreus. The sequence goes on along the minus strand of CM053581.1, from coordinate 511,601,103 downwards.
ATAGTATGTAATTATATGCACCAAGACAAAGGTACTCCATTTTTCCTTCGTCAGAAACAATATGACCACAAGAGCTATAAAATGCTGATAAGTTTTTTTCTCTGTTGGTTTACCCTCTACAGCTTTTATTTTATTTTTTTGTTATTTCCTGGAGATCCTAGGACCTAGGAAATCCATGTTTATTTTGGAGGATCTTCTGGTCCATTTTTCTAATTTGTATGTATTTATGGATGTATTTTAGTTATACCGATTCAAATTTAGGGCATTAGACTAAATGACCCTTCATGTCCTCTCATTCTATAGTAAAGCAAAAGGAAAAACATTTTCTTTCTGTTGCCTCTTTGTTATTTTGGTGTATGAGTTTTATCTTTTAAAGAATGTGATGAAGGATGTTGTACAAATTATAGAATTCTTGAGCTTGTAATAATTTATTCAAAGTTGGATTCATGATAGATTTAACATTGTTTTGCAGTTGATGAGAAGGTGATTGACTAAATTTGAACTGAAATTCTGAGGAATACAGGGGTAAGGAAAGGAGAACATTGCTATCACAGGAGAAACTGCTTGTTGATTAATCATGGGAATAAGCAGGATAAGTATGCTTTTTCTTCCCTCCTCATAATCCGTTAATTTTCCTTTCATCATTTTAGGCAGTGTTAGCTTTAGCGGCATCTTGGACATCTCGGCAAGTTGGTGAGCGCACCTTGACAGGAATAGTCATTGACAGTGGGGATGGAGTAACCCACGTCATCCCAGTGGTAGGTATATTATTCTAATATTTAGTTTCTTGGTAAATAGGCTTTTCGATTGGGGTAGGAGAAGAAGTTAGGGAAAAACTCCCTAAACTTTCCTTAAAATGGAAGCCATTTTTTTCAGATGTCTTTTTTTAAATTTATAATAGTACCCTTTAAAAAAAATTCTGAACTTAAATACTGAGGAAAGAGTATTTTCATATGATACCACTTGCATATTTGAAAAAAACTAGACATAATTCTACCTTACTTTAAAACCTGACTTGCTTATTATTTCTTTGTGAACTTCTTTCTGTTCTTCTCTTCCTTCAAATAAAAAGAAGAAAAAGCCCAAACCATTGTAATTCATAAACATAGTTAAGCAAAATGAATCTATAGATTGGCTATGTCCAAAAATGTGTGTTTTTTTTTCTGTACCTTAAGTCTGTCACAGTTTTGTCATAAGAAGGTTAATATGTTTCATTGTAGATCTTCTAGAGACCAGAGTTCTTAAAATCTTTAAGGCTTTTTTTTCCCTTTAAAATGCTGTTGTTCTTGTATTTATTGTTCTCCTAGTTCTTTTCATGTTATTTGTCAGTATGTACTACCCAGGATTCTTTTGTGATTTCATACAGGTTAGTAATTACATTCATGTATGGAATTTGTTCATACATTCCATAATGGAAACTCCTTGGGTGCTAGTTCTTTACTTTCCTCCCCTCCTTTAATCCTAAAATATATTACTCTAAAAGGGAGGCAGCATGGTATAGTGGTTAGAGAGCTAGCCTTGGAGTCAAGTATAGCCTGTGACTCAGACTAGCTTTGTGACCTTAGGCAAGTCACAACCTTTCAGTGATTCCAGTCAGCTCTCTTAACACTTTGAGTTACATAGGAATTTTTTGTTTGCTTTGTTTGAAGGATTTTCAACGCTGGTAGTTTCTTAAACCAATGAAATTAAATGTGAATATCACCAGACCCTGTCCTCTTCTCTGGCCCACCTGACCACTGCCCTGTCATCCTCCTGCTTTCCCTATGCAAAAAAAGAAAAAATGCTAAAAAAGTGGTAAGAATCATATAAAACTCTGGTTTGTGGTGAAGAGAGGATGATGCTTTTTCATACTGGCAGTTTTATGGTGATAAATGACTGTTACGGTGGTTTAGGATATTTAAGTTCCAAACCTTGAACTCCCAGTGTTTTTACTAAAGAAAACTATTGCTTTATATGTGATTTCAAAGTATTAGAGATATCCACTCTGAATACAGGTTTGGGAGCAAAAGTAGGTTTTGGTCAGTTTATGATGTTTTTCTTTTTTTCTTTGTGTCTACTCAAAAAACAGAAAGGTTTTAAACTAGTTGCTTCCTATAAGTATTGTTTTTTTCATTTTATCCAACTATCTTGAGAACAACATAAAAGAGAACTTAAATTTTTCCTAGCTATAAAACACTGTACATAAAATCACTAGTGGTTTTGAGAGATATTTTTCCTTTAAATACTAGAACAAGGATCCCTAAAGCTGGCTTAAGGACTCCAGGTTCTGTAATTAGTTCAAGGTGGGTATTATAAAATTGTTAGATTCACTTTGATTTTTTCCATCTATCCCTTTAAGGAGGTAGACAGGGGATGTGAAAGTTTCAGAATCCATCAAAAAGCCCCTCAGTCCTTTTTGCAGACCTTTATTAATACCACGTGGTTGTGACCAAACATATAGTGTGCTTTTTTCAAGCTTTTGGCTGTTTTTCTGATTTCTTGACCTGTACTTCCCACAAAGAATTATTGAAGCCAAAAAAGGGTCAGGTGATAAGTGTGGACACTTGAGACATTAAGTGCTGCTGCCACTTCTCCTTCCCCTGATTTCCTTATAAGCAGTGAAAAATTCACTTTTTTTCCCCAAGGAGTGTGAACTTTATCTAGTGTGTCATAGTATTTTTTTTCTCCCAAGTTCTGAAATCTAAAAAGTTATACTAATTAAAAAGATTTTTATGTTTATTTTGTTCTGTGGTCACTCTGGTATTTAATACTTATGTAAATAAATAACTATCAATATTGATAACTATTAAGTATATATATTTGTTAATATATTAGAGTATAGATGTTACAATTAACAATTTTAAGATTAGAAAGTTGCTAACATTTTGGATCCTTTAACAGTTTGCTGTAATCATTTATATTTAGTATTAACCTGATAGTGGTAAGTCTTCAGAGTGTCTAGTGCAGAGGTTCTTTAACTTTTTTGTGTCATGAACCCCTGTGGCAGTCTGGTGAGGCCTGTAGACCTCTTTTCAAAATAAGGTATTTTTTGTTTTGTTTTTTAATTTTAAAATTTATTATTTATTTTAAACATTTTTTTCTTTTCAAATTTGGAGTCCAGATTCTCTCATTCTCTCCCCCACCTTCCTTCTGAGAAGACAAATAATATATCAGCAATACATGTGAAATCATGCAAAACATATTTCCATATTAGCCATATCACCAAAAAAGCAAACAAAATAAAGTGAGAAAATTATACTTCAATTTGCACTCAGAGTGCATTAGTTCTCTCTCTGGAGAGGAGAGTGTTTTTTATCATGAGCCTTTTGGAATTGTCTTGGATTATTGTAATGATCAAGTAGTCAAGTCTTTCACAGTTGATCATCATTACAACATTCCTGTCACTGTGCACCATAATGTCCCAGTTCTTCTCATGTTACTTTATGTAAGTTCATATAGGTCTTGCTGTGTTTTTCTGAAATTACCCCTCTCATCATTTCTTATAGCACAGTAGTATTCCATCACATTCATATGTCACAACTTGTTAAGCCCTTCCCCAATTGATGAGCCTCCCTTCAGTTTCTAATTCTTTGATACCACAAAAAGAGCTTCTATACGTTTTTCTGTATATGTAAGTCCTTTTCCTTTTTTTTTTGATCTCTTTAGGGTATTGACCTAGTTAGTAGTGGTGTTGCTGGGTTAAAGAATATGCACAGCTTTATAGCCTTTTGGGTATAGTTCCAGATTGTTTTCCAGAAGGGTTGGACCAGTTCATTATTGCACCAAAAGTTCATTAATGTACATGTTTTCCCTCATCTCCTCAGCATTTGTCATTTCTGATAGGTGTGGTGTTTCAGAGTTCTTTTACTTTGTCATCTTCTAGTTAATAGTGACTTAGAGCATTTTTATATGACTATAGATAGCTTTGATTTCTTCTTTTGAAAACTCCCTGTTCATATCCTTTATCCATTTATCAGTTGGGAAATGGCTTTTATTTTCATAAATTTGAGTCAGTTCCCTATATATTTGAGAAATGAAGCCTTTATTAGAAAAACTTGCTGTAAAGTTTTTTATATTACTTCATTATATTTGGTACTTTTTAGTAAAGTGTAGTGTCCCTGATTATCTCTTTTAATTAGGTCTATTTTTTGCTTTTGCTTTGTCTAAGATCATGATTGCTACCCCTGTCCTTTTTATTTTAACTTCAGTTGATGCATAATAAAGTCTCTTCTAGTCCTTTATTTTAACTCTGTGTGTGTCTTTCTGTTTCAAGTATGTCTTTTGTACACAACATATTGTTGGATCCTAATTTCTAAATCCATTCTGCTTTCCACTTCTGTTTTATGTGCTAACTCATCCCATTCACATTCATAGTTATGATTACAAACTGTATATTTCCCTCCATCTTTTTTTCTTCTGTTTATCCTTCTTTGTCTTTTTATCCTGTCCCTCCTTAATTGTTTTGCCTCTGACCACTGTCTCCTTCAATCCATCCTCCCTTGTATTGTGCTCAGTACTACCTTCCTCCCCTCACCCCAAGCCTATCTCCTATCTCTTATCCCCTTTCTCTCCTATTTCCCTATTGGGTAAGATAGATTTCTATAGCCAACTTGTAAATATAAATGTATAGATATGTGTGTGTATGTGTATATATGTGCATATCTATATCTATATATTCTTCCCTCTTTGAACCAATTTTGATGGGAGTGATTCAAGTATTGCTTGCACCTCTCCCCCCCCCCCCATTTTCTTCTTCACTATAAAAGTTCTTCCTTATGTGCCTATTTTATGTGTTTGTAAGCCCTGTATTTCATTAAATGTCCATTTTTCCCTTGAAGGATTATACTCAGTTTTGCAAGGTAGATTATTCTTTGTTGTAACCCTAGATTCTTTGCCTTCCAGAATCTGCTCCTTTTACAAAGGACCTGCTAGATCTTGTGTAATCTTGACTGTGACTCCATGATATTTGAATTGTTTCTTTCTAGATGTTTGCAGTATTTTCTCCTTGACCTGGGAGCTTTGGAATTTGGCTATAATATTCCTGTGAGTTTTCATTTTGGGATCTCTTTCAGGAATTGATTGGTGAATTCTTTCAGTTTCTATTTTACCCTCTGGATCTAAGATACATGGGCAGTTTTCCTTCACAATTTCTTGAAATATATGGTGTCTAGGCTCTTTTTTTGATTAGTTTTCAGGTTGTTCAGAAAATCTTAATTTATTGCTCCTTAATCAGTATTCCAGGTCTGTTGTTTTCCAGTGAGATAGTTCACATTTTTCCTCAATTTTTTCATTTTTTTGGACTTTTTAAAAAAATTGTTTCCTGAAGTCTCTTGGAATCATTGGCTTCTGCTTGTCCAGTTCTGATTTTTAAGGAATTATTTTCTTTAGTGAGCTTTTATGGCTCTTTTTCCATTTGGCCAATTTTACTTTTTAAGAAGTTCCTTTCTTCAGTAAATTTTTGTGCCTCATTTTCCATTTGACCAATTCTCTTTTTTAAGGAATTATTTTCTTTAGTATTTTTTTTTGTGTGCCTCTTTTATGAAACTCAACTCTCATTACTAATTTTCTTACATCGCCCTAATTTCTTTTTCCAATTTTTCTTCTCCTGTTCTTATTGCTTTCTTTAACTCTTCCAGGAATTCTTTTTGGGCTTAGGTCTGATTAGCATTTTCCTATGAGGGATGGTTGTAGCTGTAGTCACATTGTTGTCTTCTAAGTTAATGTCTTGATCTTCCCTGCCACCTTAGTAGCTTTTTATGATGAGATTCTTTTTTTGTTGTTTGCTCATTTTCCTAGCCTGTTTCTTGACCTTGAATTTTATGTTATAGTGGGGCCGTGTTCACCTTAAGGGTGGGGAAGCACTGTGTCAAGCTTCAGGCTTTTTCATGCTGCTGTTTTCAGAGGTATTTCTGGGGGTCTGCAAGTTTTCATTGCTTCCAAATTGGCGTGACCTGGGAAGAGATGTCGTCACTGTGCTTCAGGTCTGTGCCCTGGTCTTTACCCTGATCTTCTGTAGCTGCAAGCATTAGCATTCCTCTCTACCTGGAATTGCGACCCAGAACTGCTTATGGGCAATAGAGTTGGCAGTCAACACCAGTTGCACCCAGTGCCAGCAAAGGGGCCTCTTTAATCTTTTTTTGACTAGTTGTCCAATCCCCTTTTCTTCTCTAGTATGAGAGTTTCTGAAGCTGCTGTTGCTACTGCTGTCATGGCCACTATTGAGGTTCCTGCTGCACTCTGGGCCTGCACCTACCTCTCCTGTGGATCTCTTAAATTGTCTTAGACTCGATAACTGTCTCTCTCTGACCTTTTGTTGGCTCTACCACCCAACATTTGGTTTTAGGCATTATTTTGAAGTTGTTTGGAGGGAAGTGTTGGAAGAATTCAGCTGGGTCCTGGCTTATACTGTGCCACCTTGGTTTTGCCTCATAGAATAATGTTTTTAAGTGTATAAAATAAAATACATAGCATTACAAAGGAAACCTGAAGGTTAGTGAAAATAAAGATGTGTCTTTTCCAGTCCAAATTCATAGGTTCTTCCTGATACCTATTGTTGGTGGATACCAGGTTAAGTTCCCCTGGTTTAGAGCAATGTGGAGATGCTTTAAATAGTTCCTCATCTGAGATTATTTAGATGCCTTTGCATTTTCCGATTTTTTGGGGGACTAATTTTGGATTACTGCTAGTGTTAGTGTTCTTCTAGAGTCAGCATGGGGTACCACTAGGATTCCTATGAGCAGTAGTACTCAAAAATTGAGGAACTTTTGTTAATGTATTGTGATGTTTGGTATCTCGCTTTGTCTCATGCTTTATAGATAATAGTTCCCTATGCAGATGGCACAGTGTAGCGGCAGAGGGAGAGAATATGTTTATGTATGAGACCAGCCAGCTTTTGATTAAGGTAGTAGTAGGCAGGAGAGGGTGTAGTGGAGACAGCACTGGGCCCGGAGTCGGGAGGATCTGAGTTCAGATGCGGCCTCAGACGTTTAGTAACTGTGTGACCCTGGGCAATTCACTTTACCCTGTTTGCCTTAGTTTCCTCATCTGTAAAATGAGCTGGGAAGGGAAATAGCAAACCACTCCAACATCTTTGCCAAGAAAACCCCAAATGGTGTCATGAAGAGTCAGACACGATTGAAAAAAAATGGCTAAGGTAGCGTTGACTTTTATTGCTTTAAATAGAAAACATTGTTCTTTAGTGCTTGAGGTTGTTTATTTTTGCATAATTATAATAACTTTTATTATTATTAACAATAACTGCTCACATTTATAAAATTGTTTATAGTTTACAAAGCTTTATGCATATCACGTCTCATTTGATCCCTGAAACAACCTTGTGAACCAGGTAATATAAGTATTACTATTCCATTTTTATAGGAGAAGAAACTGAATTTCAGAAAGGTAGAGTCTGTAGTAAGAATTTTAATTAGGATTTAAATGCAAGTTTTTTCCTAAATCCTTTGGCTTTGTGTGCAAAAATCAGTTCAATTAACATTTTATAAATGGAACAGTTTTTCTTTTAGTGAGAAGAAAACTTGTTTTTGCTGAATATCATATCTTGTAAGTAATGGAATTTCTCACAAAAAAATATAATATGGGTATATAATACCCATAGTGAAAGTGTTATTTATAATTTCTCAGGTTACTGAGGTTTTAGTTTTAAAGCAATTTTATATGATAATTTTTAAGAAACCCAATATAGTGCTTTGCACACAGTGGGAGTTTAGTAAATGATAGATGACTAAGTAAACTAAAAGTATATACTGAGTAGAAGAACTTTAAAAGGGATTTTTTTTCTTTTCTTTTTTTTTGCAAGGGGAAAGGCAAGGCAAGTGAGGTTAAGTGACTTACCCAAGGTCACACAGTGTCAAGTGTCTGAGGCCATATTTGAACTTAGGTCTCCCTGACCTCAGGGCTGGTGCTCTCTTCACTGTGCCACCTAGCTGCTCCCAAAAGGAATTTTTTTACCAAGCTCTTTTTCTTTCTTCCTAGGCAGAAGGTTATGTAATTGGAAGCTGCATCAAACACATCCCTATTGCAGGTAGAGATATTACATATTTCATTCAACAGCTCCTAAGGGAGAGGGAGGTGGGAATTCCTCCTGAGCAATCACTGGAGACAGCAAAAGCCATAAAGGTAAAATTAATGTAAAATTGGTCAGTTTGGGGGTGAAAGAGATGGGTTTTGGGTTTTCTGGGGGTTATAATTTTTTTCTTTTATGTAATGCCCTCCTCTTATATTTTTCCTTTTTTTTTTTCAGTAAATATAGGAGTGGCTTATATTCCAAAAATTTATTTCTCAGTCCATTGTTTGGAATTCAGAATGTATTTTCCCATAGAAACAAATTTTTAAATGATGGTTAGGGTTCCAGCCTAGACCACAAAAAACTGTTTAAACCACTGTGAAGCAGAAATAATCCTATTAATAACCTCTATGAAGCAGAAATAGGACAATTAGTAGCCTTAAACTTCTCTGAACTGTTTCTGAGTTCTCAATCCTAAGCTCTGTCCTTGTCTGCCCCTCCTCCCTGTCCCCCACTGCCCCTTAGTCGTTAGAGAGAAATGAGTGGGAGGAGCAAATATGCTGAACATATATTGTTAACATTGTAGGGGAAGATTAATGGGGATAATAATCAGAGTAAGGAGGGGGGAGAATCTCCTGAAAGTAACATGTAGATGCACTGAATTTATCCCCCGACTTAAGTACACCTAAAGCTTTAAAGAGATCTTCTTAGAATCAGAGATGGTAGTTTAAAAGACAGGACTCAAATTCAGGTCTGTCTTGGCTTGAAGGCCAGCTCTCTATACTATACCATGCTGCCTCTCAAGGTTAAACTGAAGTAAAAAAGTATTCTTGTAGAGTGTTAAATAAGAATCAGATTTAGGATCTAAAATAGTATTGTAAGTCTGAAGCAGGACATTCTAATCATTAGTATGAATAAGAACACATATATTGGAATTTGACCTATAATGAGTCCTAATGAAGTAATGACCTTCAATTTACTGGGAGTTTTTTTTAGCACTTTGCTTTTTGGGAAAGAGACAAATAAAAAAAGAAAAGGCCAACATCATGGATTTAATGTATTGTTACTTTCAGGATAGTTCTGGAGTTGGTACATATTCCACCATGTTACATATCTGCTGCATTTCAAGTCTTCTACAAAAATGATAAATTATTTTAAAAAAAGAATTAATTACTTTCATAGTACTTTATTATTAAGTTGGACCCAGGACATTTTTGAGAGTCTTTTCATAATAAGGTTTGAAGCAAAGATTTATTTTGGTCAACTCTGAGTTAAACAAAATACCTACTTAAATAGAAGGCTAGCATTCAAGTGTGATCATCTTCTATATTGTTAAATAATACAAATTTGAGAAACTGACTGACTTTTTAAAGGTGTCATATTTTTAGACAGTTTAAAAAAAGATGAAATAGTTTTAAAGAAAAGTACAAATTTGTCCAATGCCCAGTTTCTCTTATTTAAAAATATAGGAAGTCCTTTAAAGACTTTTAGTACACATGACAAAGGTGGGGGAGCAATTATTGGAACCTATAAAGGAAGCTCAGGCTAGAAGGGACTTTAGATACTGATATACTCCAGTCTTTTATTTTGATTACTTTTGTCTTGGCTCCTCAAAAAAAGTCCAAAAATGGAATTATTAAGGCATAGGTGATTATTGCTGTAATCAGTCCCTGGGTATGAATTGGTATTAACAGCTGTTGATCACCCTTAGCAATAGTAGGGTTATCCATGGGGAAAAAAGCATGGAATATCACTGGGAGTATAAAAAGTGAAGAAGGGTAAATATAATCTAGCATTTCCTAAATTTCTCAAACTAAATTTCCTGGAAATTTTCATGTGAATGGGAGAGTTCCATGGTTGCTTGTGTGGAAATGATGAGAACCTGGGGATGGGGGTGGAAATTGATGATTTTTCTGTGGAATTTGTGATAGAGAAAAAAGAAAAAGGTGATAGATTTGGGATGCAGACTGAAGCATGTACGTACATGTGTGTATATACATACACATGTTTTGAATATGGTCTTGACATAAACCCAAAATTTTAAGAGAACAGATTTGAGAGGGTTCATAGGAAAAATAGGTAGGATACTAGTGACTAAAATTTTCTAGGGTTAGCTCAGACCAAGAGATGTGGGAAATTATTAAGAATGAAATAGTAAGATCACAGAGAAAAAGTTCCAGAGATGTGGAGGAACAGTAGCTGTCTGAAGAAACTAATGTGAATACACAGAGACTTTACTAAATAACTTGGATTTTAAAAAGAAATGCACAGAAGATGGAAGCAGAGACAAATCAGATGCATATAGATATATGACACATTCCATGAAGAAGAGTGACATATGGTTTAAGGAAGGGGAGGTTTAAATCACCTTCCTAATTCCTCCCAAGTTTATGAAGTCACAGAAACTAAAGATTAATTAATATAGATAATGAGGCATCAGTGTGCTGATACCTGAAGATTTCCTTCATAAAGTACAACCTTTGATGGAATTAAAGGAAGCAACCTCAGCAGACAAGCAAAAAATACTTATGGACTTTGAATAGCTAAGCCCTAGATGAATTCAGCAGTTCTGGGGAACTGAATGTTAAGGAACTACTTACGGGAGAGTCCCCTGCAGGGCAGGGTGGTGGTGGGGGACTTCTTTCTTCTTTGTCTCCCTTCATGAGCCATGTGACTTTTAAGTGGAACTGCTTGACCAGGAGGGGAGACTATATCTATTGGGGAGCAGAAACACATTCTAGACAGACAAAGATACGGAAAGATAAGAAGCAGCCTCCAGGAGTGGATCCTCTGGCGCCAGAGAAGGGAGCTGGCTGTGGAGTTAAGAGAATGCCAGCCTTGGCAATCCAGAGTTGGGCTATGGAGAGGATCCCCTGAAGAGAGAAAGGACTTTCAGGCCTTGCAGATCTGGAGTCATGAGTTGCCTTTGAACAGTTATTTCTGCGTTTGGTTTTCATTGCCTTTGTACTCTGTAGCCATGCTTCCCACGCACAGTTTGTATATGAGTAGAAGAGTATGCCCAGTTGTATGGAGGGAATATTTTGTTAGCACTATTCTTACTGTGCCATTTTAGCAAATTTGCTTGCTAATTATATCTACTGACTGTTTGCTAATGGATGCACACAGGTCATGGATCCATGGATTATTTTGTTACGGTACCACAGACCAAAGAACCTGGGAGTAACAGACATTCTTGGGGAGGGAGCCCAGAGGGTGTGTGTGGGATATATTTTGTGGCTACTGGAGAAATTCTCCTTCTTGGTTGTCCCAGCAGGGATGTACTAAAGAAAAATTATTATTTAAAAGAATTTTAAAATTTTGTAATTGGATAATTAGTTTTCTAATGTATTTCCTTTACATGTCATACCAGTTACTTTGAGATAACTTTTGCACTGTTGAATGCTTAAGGATGAATTGCCTGTTTATTGTTGTATACATTATGAATATGAAAGCTGATATAAAAAATATGTATGTTTTATCTCTAGAACACTGATGCCTGCTCTTTATGTGTGGCAAAGAATTAGAAACTGAATGAAAAGCTGAACCAGTTATAGAATATGTATGTGTGTGTGCTGGAATTCTATTGTGCATAAGAAGTGATGAAGGGGATGGTTTTAGAAAAACCTGGGAAGAGTTCTGTGAACTGATACAAAGTGAAGTGAGCAGAACTAGGAAAACAATTTATACAACGACAATACTCTAAAGAAAAACAGCTTTGAAAAACTTTGGAACTCAACACAATGTAACCAACCACAGTTCCAGAGGATTCATGAAACATGCTGTCCACCAGCAGATAGGTGATAGCCTTGTGGTGCAGACTGAAGCATGCACATGCATGTATGTGTTGTGTATATACATATCTATCTATCTATCTATATATATACACACACACACACACGTGTTTATATACACACGTATACACATGTATAACTACATGCGATAGCATGTGTATATATGCATATGTTTGTATATATATTTTGGACAAGGCTGATACAGAAATTTGTTTTGCTTGTTTTTTTTTTCCTTTTTGGGTGGGGGGAGAGCAGGGCAATTGGGGTTAAGTGACTTGGCCAAGGTCAGACTGCTAATAAGTGTTACATGTCTGAGGCCGGATTTGAACTCAGGTCCTCCTGACTCCAGGGCCAGTGCTCTATTCACTATACCACCTAGCCACTCCTTGGCATTATTTTTTAAAATTGATTTTGTTTATCTAGTTCTTAGTAGATAGAGGAGGTAAAGATAGGAGGGAGACAGTTTGAAAATACAAATAAAATAAAATTGAATGAAAAAAATAGAATATTAGTGACTGGAAATTTGCCTAGAGTACACTATGGGAACTTATCTGTGCTCATTAAAGATAACCAAAGCATTGAGCAGATCTAGACTACTTCTCTTACTGTGCCATGAGTTCAGAGAATTTGTCTGAAAACTTTATGTCCATAGCATAATATTTTCCTGTTTGCCTAGAAACCCAGAGTAACCAATTCCAACTACTTAATTCCTTTTTTGGTAGGGGAACTCCATACCTCTTTTGGGCTTTTTAAAGTGTTTTCCTTTTTAAGTTGACTGTCTTGTCCTAGAGAGGGGTGAGTTCAGCCCTCTAATTAGATTGGGAGTTGGAGGAGGAATTAAAAAATTTGTAAAAATTGCTGTGGTAAGTGGGACCAAGAGTCAAAATGGGAGGTGTAAAAGGACTGCTTTGCTGCAATGAGGTCCCAGTTAAGATTATGTAACATAAACCTATAGCAGAACCAGTAAGCCATGTTTCATGATTTTCTCCAGCTTCATTCAACAGCACAGATAGAAGCGCGGGAAGCAGATGATAGGAGTAATCCAAGCAAGATCAGCCATAGAATAAGGGGCTATCACTACATTTTCTACCTAGTAACCCACACTTCTCAGATTTCCCAACTAGAAATCGCTCAAGAAAGCAGTCTCTCACCTTTAGAGTGTGGGGAGAAATGTCTTTCCATCAACTCCCCCTGATTTGTCCCTTTCACCTGAGTTGCCTAATACCCAGAGAGGACTTCACCCAGAGGCCAAACCTTTAGGGATGTTGATAACCTATGTGAACTTATTACTTATTGCCAAACTTCCACCTGATCATATTCTGCCTGCCCTAGTGATTCTGAATCACCAGGTGTCATTCTTCAAATTCATCCCTCACTGACTGAGAGGTCAAGAGACTGAAGTTATGGTGAGGACAAAAAACAAGGTTTAAAGTTGAAAGGCAGAAAGATCAGTGGAATGATAAGAGTGTGATTTATAAGGAAATTTCAGAGTTCATAAACATGGAAATAGTGCATTTATGGATGATGACAAGATCAGGGGTGTGATCATCTCTGTGTGTATCTTAGATAGGGTGGAAAAATAGGTCATGGGAAATGGGTAAATTAAAGAACCTGGAGATTAGGGTGTTTGAGGAAATATTAATATTTGTATGGAAATCTCTTAGTTTAAGGGTAGGAGTTAAGGAAGAGGTCAGGAGACAACATTTGGGGGGAATGAAATTACTAGAACAACAGTATTGGGAAGGGTCACCAAAGATGCTGTGTTATTAGGATGAAGCCAGGTCTCAGTGTAAGCCTGAAGATATAAGGAGTAGGAAAGATAAAGATAGGGAGCATGCACCTTTCAGAGAGCACAGTGAAAAAGGGTGGATAACTTTTGAGTAGGACACTGGAGGGAAGAAGGGGCGGGTTTGTGAGGAATGGTAATAAGAGAGCAGGCAGTGAGGGATGAATTTGAATAATGACACCTGGTGATTCAGAATCACTAGGGCAGGCAGAATATGACCAGGTGGAAGTAATAAGTAATAAGTTCATGTAGGTTTTCAACATCCCTAGAGATTTGGCCTTTGGGTGCAGTCCTCTCTGGGTATTAGGCAACTCAGGTGAAAGGGACAAATCAGGGGGAGTTGATGGAAAGACATTTCTCCCCACACTCTAAAGGTGAGAGACTGCTTTCTTGAGTGATTTCTAGTTGGGAAAATCTGAAAAGTGTTGGTTACTAGGTAGAAAATGTAGTGATAGCCATCTTTCAGTGCTGGCCCATAATTTTACAATGAGTTTGGGCTGTCAGAAGTGGCATCTTAGATTCAATAGCACTATATTGCTGCTTGTGTCACTGCTGTCTCTTATTGTTATTCCTCTTTTTTCTCATTTCTTTGTTACTTAAGAAAACAAAAAAAACTAAAAAAAAAAAAACCCAACAAAACCAAACCAAACCTCAGCAGAGCCCTTTTGAAAAACTGTTGCATAATGCTACCAAGAGTTGTAAGATATGGTAGGCGATATGATAATTGATGTAATCTTTGCGTTGCAGCATATCTGTTATAATTTTATTTTGTTTTGCTTTAATTTGCTTTTTGTTTTTCTCCAGTTCCGGAAAGGAGAGAGAAAAAAAAATGAAAGAAAAAAATTAAAGTCATCCTTCTGAGGCCTCATTTGTATAGTGAAGCAGTTGAACCCCAGATAACCGCTAACATCCTTTCCAGTTCTAAATCTTAGAATCTGTGATCTTTTAGTATCAGAAGACATAATTCATCTGGGCCAGGATAACTGAGTTTATCAGAGGCTGCTCAATGTTTTCTTATTGTCACCATTTTTCTCTTGAGAATCTTCACCCTCTTCTTCTCCTGTTAAGCATATCCCCTGCTCTGAGCTCAATTGGATACCAAGTGTTTCAAATTCACATGGACCCTTACAGGGTGGGGCAATCATCCTCTCCCTCTCTTACTAAGAGGCTCTTCTGCTCTCAACCCACATGTAAGAATTTGGTTTAATTTTAGGAGAGTGAAAATTGTTCTTGGTCCCTATAGTATGGCCCTTGAAATTTCTCTTGGGGTCCCAGGAATACTAATTGGGCCTTTCCATGTTCATTTCCAGCTTATTTTACAGTTGAGGAAACTGAGGCAAACAGGGTTACAATGACTTACTTAAGGTCATATAGTAAGTGTCTGAGGCCAGATTTGAACTCAGGAAGATGAGTCTTACTGACTTCAAGCCTGGCATTCTGTCCCCTGTGCCACCTGATCCCATCCTACTTTTCCACTCTTACACTTTACTCCTTTCCTGTAATCTTCCCCCTTACTCAAATCCTGAGGTCTAGCGACACTGACCTCCTTAATATTCCCCAAACTAGACAGTCCATCTCTTGACTCTGCTTTTCCATTGGCTAGCCCACATGGCTGGACTCCCCTTGCCACTTTCCTCCCTCTCCCAATCCCCCTTCAAGTCCCAGCTAAAATTCCACCTTAAGGAAACCTTTCCTGATTCTCCTTAAGGGCACTCCCTTCCTTCTTTTGATTATCTCCAAATATATATCTTGTTTGTACATAATTGTTTTCATGTTGTCTCTTTCATTAGACTGAGAACTCCTTGAGGGCAGAGACTGCTTCTATCTCCTTAGCTCTTAGCACAGTGCTTGCCATATAAAAAGCACTTAATAAATTATTGTTAACTGACTTTTTAGCTCCTGTTAAGTGTCAGGCACTGTGCTTAGGTGCTGGAGATACAAATAGGAAAAGTGAGATGATCCTTATCCTTGGTTTATTCAACATTTTCCTTTTCAGTCACAAAACCAGTTGCATTGAGCAGGTTTAACCGAACAGAAAATTCACCATATTTATTCTTTTTTTTTATATGATCATTTCTTTTTTATTTTTTTATTTTTTTATTTTTAAAATTTATTTTATTAAATTTTTTTTGAGTTACATATTTTCTCCCCGTCTTTCCCCCGCCCACCACCCCAAAACAGCCATCCCAGT
>CM053581.1:511556936-511584833 GCA_028627135.1 Pseudochirops cupreus | reverse complement strand
GTGGTGAGGGAGGAGGAGAAAGAATCTGGAATCTGGAGTTCCATAATCAAATGTTATGAATGTGTATCTATCTATCTATCTTTGTACATATATATATATATGCAATTATTATTATTATTATTGACTACATCCAACTGGAACTTGAGATACACAGGCACTACAGTTGGGAGATCCATCCCGCCCTACCAAAAAGTGACATAGGAGAGAATAGACTGGGGGAGGGGGGACACACTGGGATGGCTGTTTGGGGGTGGTGGGTGGGGGAAAGACGGGGAGAAAATATGTAACTCAAAATCTTGTGGAAATGAATGATGCAAACTATAATAAAACTTAAATAAAAAAAAGAAAAGAAAAGAATTCCTTAAAAATTGGAATTGGATAAGTGGAAGCTAGCGATCGCATGAGACATGAAAAAACAATAAAACAAAGTCAAAAGAATGAAAAAATAGAAGAAAATGTGGAATATCTCGCTGGAAAAACAACAGCCTAAGTTTAAAAAAATTAGAATGAAATAGGATTAAGTGGAAATAATTTAAGAATTATTGTACTATCTGAAAGCTATGACCAAAAAGAAAACATAGACATATTTCAAGAAATTATAAAGAAAAGCTGCCCTGATATCTTAGATCCAGAGGGTAAAAGAAAAATTAAAAGAATATAGCAGTCAGCTCCAGAAAGAGATCCCCAAATGAAAACTCTCAGGAACATTAAAGTCAAATTACAGAGTTTCCAATTCAAGGAGAAAATATTGCAAGCAGACAGAAAGAAACCATTCAAATATCATCCTGATCACACAATCAGAATCACACAAAATTTAGCAGTTACTACATTAAAGGAGCAGAGGGCTTGAAATACAATATTCTGGAAGGCAAAGGAGCTAGGATTACAACTATGAATAACCTACCCAGCAAAAGTATAATCCTTCAGTGGGGAAATGGATATTTAATAAAATAGAGGGCTTTTAAGCCTTCCTAATTAAAAAAAAAAACCAGAAATGAATATAAAATGTGACATTCAAATACGAGATTCAAGAGAAGCATAAAATGATAAACATGAAAGAGAAATCATAAGGGACTCAATAAGGTTAAATTGTTTACATTTCTACATGGTAAGATGATACTGGTACCTCCTAAGAACTTTATCATTCATTATTGGTCAGTTAGAAGGATTCTACATAGACAGAGGACATGGGAGTGAGTTAATTATGTTGGGATGATCTAAAAAAAAAAAGATAGGCATGAAGGAGCAATGCACTTGGAGAAGGGGGAAAGGAGAGAAAGAATGGGGAAAATTATCTCCCATAAAAGAGGCATACCAGGAAGAATTTTTACAGTGTAGGGAAAAAAATGGAGGGGGCAGGCAATGTTTGAATTTCACTCTCATCTGAATTAGTTCAAAGATATATAAATACACACTCAACTGGGTATCCCTGTTATCTTACAAACAGAGAAGTAAGAAAGGAAGGGAGTAAGAGAAAAGGGACAGAGCAATAAAAAGGAAATATTAAAGGAGCTAGATGTCAGAAGTAAAACAGACTTTTGAGGAGGAATAGGGTAAAAAGAGAGAAAGAAGGCTAAACACAAGAAAATAGGATGGAGGGAAATAGCCAGTTAATAATAAAAAATGGGAATGGGAATGGAATGAACTTATCCATATAACAGAAACAGAAAGCAAAATGGATTAGAAATCCGAATCTAACAATATGCTGTTTACAAGAAACACAAATGAAACAGAAAGACACACAGAGTTAAAATAAGGGGCTGCAACACAATCTATTATGCTTCAGCTGAAGTAAAAAAGGTAGAGGTAACAATCATGATGTCAGACAAGGCAAAAGGAAAAATAGACCTAATGAAAAGAGAAAATCAGGGAAACTAAATTTTGCTAAAAGGTACAAGAGATGAAGGGCAGCTACGTGATATAGCAGATAAAGTGCCGGTCCTAGACTCAGGAAGACTTATCTTTCTGAATTCATATCTGGCCTTAGATACATACTGGCTATGTGACCCTGGGTAAGTCACTTAACCCTGCTTGCCTCAGTTTCCTCATCTGTAAAATGAGCTGGAAAAGGAAATGGCAAACCACTTCAATATCTTTGCCAAGGAAACCCCAAATAGAGTGACAAAGAGTCAAACATGATTGAAACGAATGAACAACAAAAACAGACAATGAAGGAATATCAAAAATTTTTACAGCAAGTTGCTCTGTTAAATGTCACATTTCTCAATTAGGGAACTGAGTCAAATTTATTGCTTTAAAAGGTGCCAAATGATAAATGATCAAAAGATATAAACAGGTAATTTTCAGAATAAATCAAAGCCATCCATAGTCATATGAAAAATGCTCAAAATCACTATTGACTAGAAAAATACAAATTGAAACAACTCTGAAGTACCATCCCACAGCTCTCAGATTAGCTAACATAACAGAAAAGAAAAATGACAAATGCTGCAGGGGATCTGAAAAAAGAGGGACCCTAATCCACTGTTGGTAAAGTCATGAACTGGTCCAAACGTTCTGGACAACAATTTGGAACTATGCCCAAAGGGCTATAAAGCTGTGTATATACCCTTTACCCCAGCAATATCACTACTAGGTCTATATGCCAAAGAGATCAAAGAAAGAGGAACAGGACTATATGTATGAAAAAATATTTATAGTGGCTCTTTATGTGGTAGTATAGAATTGGAAATTGAGGGGTGCCCATCAACTGGGGAATGGCTGCACAAATTGTGGTATATAATTGTGAAGGAATATTATTGTGCTATATGAAATGATAAGTAGGATGGTTTCAGAAAAAACTCGGTCTTATATGAACCAATGCAAAGTGAAATGAACAGAACCAGAAGATCAGTGTACAAAGTAACAGCAATATTATAATGATGACCAATGAAAAACTTAGCTACTCTGCTCAATACAATGATCTAAGACAATGCCAAATGACTCATAATAAAAAATGCTATCCACCTTCAGAGAACTGATTAATTCTGAGAGCAAACTTAAGTATAATTTTTTCACTCTTTATTTTTCTTGCTTTTTTGCAACACGGCTAATATGGAAATATGTTTTGCACAATTTCAAATGTATAAATAATATCATTCTGTTTACATTACTACTGGATGTGGAAGGGGGATGAGAGAGAAAATTTGGAACTAAAAATGTTTTAAATGAATGTAAAAAATAACATTTTCTGAAAGATAAGATTTTAAAATGTACTTAGTCATACGTTGTTAACACTACTTTTAAGAAACATATTTTTAAATTAAGGTATATAAGGGAGGGAAAGCGCTTTAGGTTAATTCCAGCTATGAATTTAGTCATCATCTCACAATATTCAGCGACAGATCTTAAAGTATTCTCACTTAGCACTCTAAGGTCTAGATCAGGGGTGGGGAACCTGCAGCCTCAAGGCCAAAGGGGCCCTCTAGGTCCCCAATTTTGGCCCTTTGACTGAATCCAAACTTCACAGATCAAATCTCCTTAACAAAAGGATTTGTTCTGTAAAACTTGGATTCAGTAAAAAGACTGCACCTGAGGACCTAGAAGGCCACAGGTTCCCTTCCCCTGCTCTAAATCAATGTCAAAACAGTCATACTCATTCCAAGAGTTCTACTCTTGACCTGCTCCGTACAGGTTAACTGAAGGATATTAAGGAAGACAATTCAATTCTGCACCTGCTCTAACCAATTTCTAAGAACATTCTAGAGTTTAAAAAGAGAAAAATAAAACTTTGTCTCAGGTAAAAGTGAATCACAGCTTGGCTTAAGCAGCCAGGATTGACAGACTTTTTAAAACTACAAAGGTTCAGTGAGAATAGAATTTCAAGTGAAGGCTCCAATCCTCCAAACCAATTCTGATTCTCTGTGTAGCCTATGTATAACAGCGTCAAACACTTTCAGAAAATAAAGAACATTACTTTACCAGTCAGGGTGGGCACTACTTAAAAAATAAAAATAAAAATGTATTTTTATCAGTCAGTCAACAAGCATTTAAGTGCTGACTATGTGCCAGGAACTGTATGTATGTAATGTCTTTGCTCACTCAATCCAAAACTAGATTATCCACTACTCCAAAAGTTTTCTCACCCATTTCAGAAGTGAGTCAATCATCACTGAAAGAAAAGCTTAGAGAAAGGAGGTCATCTGAAAGAAGAGGGCTTGCTAGTATTCCTGCAAAGACCAAGGAGATAAAGGGGAATGAAAGTGAACTTGAAAACATCTGTTGACTCAGGAGACCCAATTATTTAGTACAACTCAAATGTTTTCCAGAATCACATTACATATATACACACCTTGCTCCAGAGCAGCAGCTCTAACAAAAGATAAGTATTTTACTATTTTTACCCAAATATCACTAAACGTTTAAAAAATCATAACAATAATATTTGTGACAAAGGTTTTGTTTTTCTTTTTTTAATAGGGGACAAGTAGAAGTGAGAAAAAAATAGATTTTTGTTAAGTGAAATAAATTTTTTTAAATTGATGACAACATAAACACATGCTGTTCAGGAATAGCTGCTGTAAATTCTAGCCTCTAGAACCAAAAATATCATCCAAACTGACCTTTCAAGCGGCCACTGAGTCACATAGCTGCTTTATATTTAAGCACCTACAGCACGGCAAACATGTTCCAAGACTGCTACAATAATATCGAGAATAACATTTCTTACAATGTTACCAATTCATACAAATTTCCTTTATTTACCCTTCTTTTCAAGACAAAAGCAAAAACCACCTTGTTTAAAAGACATAAACGGGGAAATTAAATTATGCCAAAAGGCACCATAGACACTTAATTACTATCAATTCTTAACATATATGTACCAAATAGCATAGTATCTAAATACTAAGAGAAAAGCTAAACAAGGTGCAAGGAGAAATAAACAGTAAAATTATAACAGTGGTGAACCTCAAATACCCATTTCTAATGCAGACAATTCTAAAAAAATAACAATTAACAAAAATAATTGAAAGATCTGAACAAAATTTTAGGGAAGTTGAACATACCAGATCTATGTTAGTCACCGAAAGAGAAAAGAAAGAAGTATATTTATTTCACAGCTCCACAAGGCACATTTATAAAAATTGTACATATATCAAAGTATAAAAACCTCGAAATACAGAAAAACAAAAATATTAAATATCCATTGCAAGCCACAATGCAACAAAAATTATATTTAATAGGGAAGGAAATGCTGAAAAAAGTATTAAAAATTAATCAGAGACTAAATAACTTAATCTTACGGGATTTGTGGGTCAAAAAACAAATGAGAAAATCATCAGATTATTTCATCAAAGAAAATGACAAAAGTGAAGCATCATATTAAAATGTGTCGGAAGAAGTAAAAGCAGTCATTAGGGGAAACTACATCTCTAAATATTTTCATCAAAATAAGAAAGAACGAGTTGGACAAGCAACTAAAAATATAAGAAAACCAACAAATGTCAAAACCCCAATTAAGCACTAAAATAAAAATTCTGAAAATCAAAAAAATATATCAAAATTGAATAGTTTTTCTGAAGTAGCAAGGTGAGTTTTTTAGGGTGGGGAGGGAAGGTAAGCTGGAAGTCAAAAATGATGAGGTCTGTTGTCTGTAACCTCAGTTTGGAAACTCTTACTTGTGTTTGGGCACCTATGTATGTCACATCAGTTTGTAACAAGACTGTGCCATTAAGCTGTAAAAGTCACACTTTCCTTCAGCCACAAACGCATTAACTCTGCCTCTCCCCTGCCCCCAGCCTCAAAGTCTTTTCCCAAGCTAGCAGTAAGTCTGCTAGATAGTTTCCCATGAATCAATCACCCAAGTATTCTTAGAGAAATACATAACTCTTTTTGTTCTTAATGGCCAGCTGTGCTTTAGAAACCTTGAACATTATCAAGGAGATAACTCCCTCCCAAGATGGTCCCTAATCAGTCTAGCTTCCAAACTTGGCACCTCCTGAAACAATCAAGTCTATCCTCCCAACCCCCATATTGGACTTATGTCATTCATCCTTGACCAAAAGTTACCTAGTGACGTGTCAAGGCAAAAACCACACCTCTCCCTCTCCTCCCTTCTGATTTCTCCCAGTGAATTATGGGCAATACACCTGCACAGATGATATTAAAAATGTATGTCCTTTTAAGCACTAGGCACTCCCTAACCATTCCCAAATTCCTGCCTGACTCCACCCTTGCCCACCTAGTTAGCATAATGAACCTATGACTGACAGTTTTATGTCTTCAAAAACTGCATCTCTAGACCCTATACTTTGCAGGTTTTCTCTCTGACACCCCTGCCAGCTGAAAAGCATAACTTTGTAACTCTGCCTTAAATCTCTGTCAGCTTGCAGGTTCCTTTATCCCCCCCCTGCCTCAGTGTAACAATAAACTTTTATAACCCTGCCAAAAGACAGCTGAGTCCAGTAATTATTTTCAGACGACAAACCTAGAAAGGATTCCATTAGAAATCCCCCCTCCCTATACCTCTTCAAAAAAGATAAACCATAAGATAATTTAATTTTTTTAAATAAAAAAATTAAATTGCGAGTATCAAACAAATGAAAAAGGAGAATTCACAATGAAAAAGAATGATTAGAAACTATTTTGTACAGTCATATGTCAAAAAAAACCTGACAATTTAAAAATTAAATAGATGAATATTTTTTAAAAATATAAAATATCCAGACTACCAGAACAAGAAATAAATTATTTATTTAATTCAATTTCAGAATAAGAAATTGAACACACCATAAGTGAATTCCTAAAGAAAAACCCCAGGCCTATATGGATTTATAAGAAAATTCTATCTAATATTCAAAGAATAATTAAACCTAATATTTCATAAACTGCAAAAACAGGAAAAGGAAGGATCTTACTTATGGTCTTGATACCTAAACAAGGGAGTCAAAATAGAGAAAGAAAACTAGAGTTCATTATCTCTAATGAACTCTGATATGAAAAAACTTTAAATAAAATATTAGCAAAGAGAGTGCAGAAACAAATCAAGAAGATCATATATTTACAGGCTGGATTTATACCAGGAATGTAGGTTTGATTCACTATTAAAAACAAAATGAACTTAATAGATTATATTAATAACAAAAACAACAAAAATGATATGACTAGAGAGCAACAGAAGCAGAAAAAACTTTTTTTGAAAGAGTACAAAACCCATTTGTTTTAAACAGAAACTAAAAAACATAGGAGTAATAAAAATAGTAATAATAGCTAACATTTATATAGTGTTTTAAGGATTACAAAGTACTCTACAAATACTATCTTATTTGATCCTCACAACACGTGGCAGGTAGGTGCTATTTTTCTCTTTATTTCACAAAAGAAGAACCAGAGGCACAATGAAGTTAAATAACTAACTAGTCCTGGATCACACAACTAATCAAGTCTGAAGCTGCATTTGAGCTCAAGACTTCCTTAATCTAAGTCCAACATTCTATCGATTTATCACCTAGCTACCTTTCTCTTAATACTGTAAGGAGCAGGGGTGGCTAGGTGGAGCAGTGAATAGAACACCGGTCCTGGAATCAGGAAGACCTAAGTTCAAAGCCAACCTCAGATACTTAACATTTACTAGCCATGTGACCTTGGGTAAGTCACTTAACCCCAAGTGCCCTACCTTCCCCCCTCCAAAAAAAAAAAAGAAAAAAATGTATTGTAAGGAGTATTTACCTAAAACCAAAAATTAGCATTATATATAACAGATGCCCTTCCAACAAGATCAGAGGGAAAGTAAGGGTATCTATTATCACCACTTATGTGATATAAATTCTATCACCACTAGTGATAGAAATGCTAGCAAGAGAAAAACAATAAGAAAAAAGAAACTGAGGGAATAAGCATACTCAAAGAGGAATCACTTTTTGCAAATAACAGAGAGCACTAGAGAGTCAATTAAAAATTCACTGAAACATCAATAAAGTTGCAGGATATAAAATATATTCACAAAAATCATCACCATTTCTATGTTACCAATAAAACTCTGCAGGAAGAAATAGAGAAATTGCATTTAAAATAACCAAAGAATGTACAAAATACTTAGGTGTCTACCTATACAAAAACAATATAAATACAACTAAAAAATGCTCTTCAAAAATAAGGGGAGACCTAAAGCACTAGACAAATATTCATCATTCAAGGTATGCTAAGCAACATAAACATCAAAATACACCTAAATCCAGATGGCTCCAGAGGAGAAAGTGAGGCTGCTGACTTTACAACCGCCCTCCCTCACTTAAATCCAGTTCCCTTGCACGTCATGGCGTCACCTCCCTGATATCATGGTCCTCTTTGAGAATGAAGGACAAACAACAGTAACAACTTTCCCTATTTAGTACCATATCAACCAAACTACCAAAAGATTACTTTATAGAAATTGAAAAAATAATAATAACAAAGTTCAACTGGAGGAACAAAAAGTCAAAAATCTCAAAAAAAATAATGAAAAAAAGGGAGAAGGAAGCAGGGAGCCTCGTAGCACCAGGTCTCAAACTGTACTACAGAATAACAATCAATAAAGCACTCTGAACCTGTTTAAGATACAGAGCTGTCTCACTGGAACAGATTAGGTACACAACATACACAACCATACAAGTGCAGATAAACTCACAAAACCGAGCTAATGCGGAGATATTTTCAACACTCAGTATTTGCCAAAATCTTCTCAGAAAACTGGAAAGCAATCGAGCAATCAGTGTCTCACACTATACACCAAGAAAGCTTCCAAATGGGTACATGACTCCGACATAAAGAATGACATCACAGATGAGAGAAGTAAAGAAATTACCTTTCAGATCTATGGATAGAGGAAGTATTCATGACCAAACAAGGACAGAAAAGACCATGCAAGATAAAACGGGCAATTATGATTATATAGAATTTAAAGGGCTTTGCACAAACAAAAAAATCCATAAAAATTAGAAAGTTAAGATTTCACTGGAGAAAAAATATTTGCAATGTTTTTTCTCTATAAGTCTCATTTCCAACACTGAATAACTGATTCAAATGTATAAGAATGAGTGTCATTCCCCAACTGATAGTCAACAACTAAGAACAAGCAGTGCTTAAAGGTGGTTTTCAAAGGTAGAAATCGAAAGTATGAAGAATCATATGAAAAAATGCTACAAATCACTAATAATTTGGTATATGCAAATTAAAGTAATTCTGAAATAATATCTTACACCCATCAGATTGACAAAGATGACATAAAAAGAGAATGCCAAATATTAGCGGGAATAACAACAACAAAATGGCACATTAATACACTGTTGGTGAAGCTATAAATTGATCCAACCATTCTGGAAAGCAATATGAAACTGTGCCCCCAAAAGTTACTAAACTATGCATACGCTTTCTTACAATACCGCTACCAAGTACAACCATTTCTTTCTTTTATATTGCCTTGTAAAATTCCCTTCCTCTTTTAAGTGAGTACTTTGTCCCTGCCATTCATTTTGCTTACACTACTTCAATCTAGTTATTCCCACAGGCTTGCTCCTTCTTTTGCCTACTCTATCCCAGATTCTTTTAATATAAATTGTCAACTGAATAAAAATTATCTATTTCTCCCATTCTCTTGTCCCTTCTTTCCCCACCTCCAGAATCTTCATCCTATTCTCCCATAGGCCACATTCCTTCTTCCACTTGCTAAAAAATTACAGGAATTATAATCCCTTTAAAAATCACCAACAAACTTGGCAGAGGTGCATCACCAATTCTCTGGCCCCCCTCCATCTATTTCCTTACTCACACAACATCTCCCTCCACTATTCTCTCTAACAAAAGATACTGATTTTACATCTTTGGGATCAGGGATTTAGTTTAAAGTGCATCACGCTTAACTCTTATATCTCCCTCTCAAAACTCTTTCCTTTCAATCTTCAGTCCCTTAGGTTCTTTTTATCCTTTGATGAACCCTCTCCCCCCACACACCACCAAATCAATCTTAAAATAACCTATAAACATGAATTTATTTCATTAATCTTTCTTTGATAATTGTACTTATTAACCCTACCCAGAGGAAGAGGGGGAAAGGAGAACTGACCCTACCTGACTTTCCTGTCTCCTTTCCGTTAGGCCCAGTACTCTATTCCCTCTTAGACTATAACTCTAAAGTACCATATGAACAAGCAACCTTGCCCAGTCCTCCATTCCTCCCCTTCTCCTTTTCTTGAAGTGGCTAAGCAGAATCAGCATTTGTGGTTTTTTGGAGGAAAAAGCATAATAAGGGCACTTATAGGCAGTTATTTGGCCTGGGGTACCCTATGGCTAGACCTCCAGGTCCAACCTTTGAAGTCTGTGCAATTCCTAACAGGAAAAATGAAAAAGTGGGGCTAAAAAGTCATTAAGGCACAGAGAGCCTAGACACTATTTTAAACAATTCATCAGAAATCCAGGGTGGAAAAATGCGAGCTGAAAGTTTTTAAAGTATCACTTTACTCCTTTTATCAATAAGTTATTTCAAAACGTGAATACCCCCTCCAATGATGCAGATTACAACCCATCTATGCTCTCTTATCCTGTACAACTATTATTGTACTAGTCCTCTCATAAATCTTCCATGTGAGTTGGGGACCTTTCCTTTAGATGGCTTAACAGTGGTTGGCTACCAATGGAATGTTGACTATGTTATATTATACCAACTATGTTAACCCATGTTCTTATATACTAAAACCACTTTTTTTTTTACCATTCATATACCTTCTTTAAGACATCTTTGCAGCAAACTTCTTAAATAAAGGTTTTATTTCTAAAATATATATAGAGCTAAGTCAAATTTACAAGAATGAGAGCCATTCCACCACTGATAAATGATCAAAGGATATGAATAGGCAATTTTCAGAGAAGAAATACAAGTTATGAACAGCCATATGAAAAAAAATGTTGTAAACCACTACTTATTAAAGAAATATAAGTTAAAACAACTAATACCCATTAAGTCATCTAAGATGACAAAAAAGGAAGATGAAAATACTAGAGTACATGGAGAAAACAGATACAGCTATGAACTCATTCAACCATTCTGGAAAACAATTTAGAACTATGAATAAAAGCTATAAAACTGTGTATAATCTTTGACCAAGTTATTAGGTCTATATCCCTAAAGGAATCAGTGAAAGATGAAAAATAAACCATATGTACAAAAATATTTATAGCAACTCTTTTTGTAATGGCAAAAAATTAGAAACAGAGGGGATGTTCAACAAACAAGTTACAGTATATGAATGTGATGAAATACTATTGTGTCCTATAAGAAATGATAAAGGGATGGGTGGCTAGGTGGTGCAGTGAATACAGCACTGGCCCTGGAGTCAGGAGGACCTGAGTTCAAATGCAGCCAAAGACACTTAACACTTAACCAGCTGTGTGACCTTGGGCAAGTCACTTAACCCCAACTGCCCTGTCTTCCCCCCCAAAAAAGCAAAAAAAAGAAAGAAAGAAATGATGAAGGAGACTGTTTCAGTAAATCCAGGGAAGTCTTGTATGAACTGATGCAAAGTAAAATTAGGAGAATAATTTATACAATAACGGAAACATTGTACAGATGTTTAAAACTATGAAAGATTCAAAAACTGACCAACCACAGTTCCAAAGGACTCATAATGAAACATGCTATCTCTCTCCAGATGGAGCACTGATAGACTCAAATTGCAGACTGAAGTGTATTTTCTTCTGTCTTCCTTTCCCTTTATTGTTTTTTTAGACATGGCTAATGCAAGAATTTACTTTGCATAACTATACATATATGTAATGGATTTGAATTTTCTTGCCTTCTCAATGGGGTGGGAGGGAGATAATTCAGAACTGAAAATAAAATAGTTTTTAAAAATACATAATGTATTGCAACCCACTTATTCCCACTATGCAAAGAGAATAGATAACCATTCAAGTCAAAAGGACTTTGTTAAACAGAGAAGGAAGGAGGGTGTACTCTTTCAAAAAACTGAATGACAGCTCAAGTGAAAAGAGGAAAGCTCTAAAACTCTATAAGAGGGCAGTTAGAAACCAGAAATCTGGCAGGCTAAACAAGAATGACAATTCTTATAAAAGAAACAAAAATTATGAGCAGTTACTTAAATATATTAGAATGAAGCTACTAAAAGAAGCAGTGGTATGTAATAATCACAACATAAGATTGTTAGGAGATTAAAAGTTTGCAGCAAGTGAATGAGTTGTAACTGAAGGTGTTAAAACTGTAAAAGGTCCTGGGTCATGAAGTATTTAAGGAATCATAGGCCTAAAAAAGGTAGTTTTGTTAAGTTTTTTGTGTAAAATGTTATGGGTCAGGATGGCTAAAGATTTTGAAAGGAAAGAAAAAATTCAGGAAGAGAAAATAAAAATAAATTACTTTCAGCAGTGGTTCATATTCATGATTGCCTGTAAGCCTCAACTAGATTGCAAACTTCTCAAAGACAGAGTTCATGTCTAGTTTCATCAGCGCCTAACATAAAGTCTTGTACATATTAGGCACTTGTCCATATAACTTAATTTTAAAATTTCTGCTTTTTTAGTATGCATATGTTAAAATCCAGGTTTTTCAAAATGATAAATTTGATGTGACTATTTGCTTTACAAAAGGATTCAGACATAAGATTATTTTCAATGACAAAATCTTCTTAGCACATTTAGAATTATTCCATTTATTTTTTAAAATCAACACAAGAACTTATTGGGGATGCAGCAATTATGTAAGTAGAATCTAGATTCTCAATGGAACTTAATTCCATTTAGTAATTTTTTTTTCATAGTTGTAGGAATGGAAGATTTTCAGAGTTGCATTAAAATTAATATGAGAACTTAGAAAATCATTTAGCAACTCAGGGCCTTACTTTTTTCACCTATAAAATAAAACAGTTACATGAGGTAATTTTTAAGGTTTCTACTAGTTCTAATTCCAACAATCATTACCCTAAAATTATATCTCATTTTATCTACTCACGGAATAATTCAGAATACTATCTCACCACATTTCATGGTCTAGAAAACTGTGTTATTATTCACTTTGTTTTCTCCAATTTGAAATATTATAAACCAGAAATGGACAGTGTGGCAATTTGTGTTTCCTTGACCATGTGCTTTCATTACAGATACTTTGTTGGTTGTTGGGGTTTTTTTTCCAATTTTGGGTAGGTGAAGATGGCAGTGGGAGAGGGTACTAGCAACAAAACTGATCTGACCCTGATCCTCCACACCCTAAAATAATAAGGAAGGAAATTGATGTAATAATACATTCAACAGAAGGAAGGTCAGAAGAAATGAGAAAGCTTTAAAAGTATTATTTTGAATTCATTATTACTCAAAAATAAATTCAAGCTAACCACATTTGTTCCATGTATAATCCTTTTTCTATTTTATGTTGTATATAAAATGTTCATTTTATTTCATGTGTGTGATTTTCAAAATTAAAAAATCAAACATCAAAAAATATTATAAACCAGTTTCTTCTGAATAATTATGGATATTATTGAAGAGCTTTGTGGTTATTGCAAGGGCTTAAAGCAATTAACATGAAAGCATCTGTGAACATGAACATTTGGAGAACTTTCACAGTGATAAGGAATTCTTCTTTATTTGGACTCTGCACAGAACATCTTCAATAATATCAATGAACAGCTTTGGTAAGCACAATGAATCCTATATGCCTCACTTTATGTTACTATTCAGGGGTCCAATGAAGAAAGATCTCTATGGCATAGGAGATAACTTGCTGTACATAAGATAAGCTTTTAGAGCTCAACTTTGTTTTACCTTAATTTTTTTTAAAGCAACTAAAAACAGACAAAGCAGGATTTTATATTTTCTATATTTCTAAGTGACTTGTATGATTGTAGAGATATGATCTGCTTCAGAAAATCATCTTCAAAAACCTATTATCTTCTCAAGAATACCCTCATGCAGAAACCATTTCCACATAAAGATCTCAATAAGGCAAGAAAGTAGGTAGGTAGGACACCATCCATGTAATCAGAAAGAATGAAATTTTCTTTACAGAGAGAGAGAGAAAGAAAGAAAGAGAAAGGCTTTGATGTGAAAACAAAAACCAAAAAAAATTATCTTAAGAAGTAGGAAAAATCCTAACTGGCATCAGAAAAAATTGAGGGAGAAATGAAATCACACAAAGGAGAAAGAAAAGAAAAAAAGGACCCTGGCACATTTGAGGCCAAAAACTGGATATAAGATTACTCTCAAAGTGCGCTGGAGCAAATTCCAGTGAAAAGAAGTTACTTGGGGTGGCTAGGCGGCACAATGAATAGAGTACCAACCCTGGAATTAGGAGGACCTGAGTTCAAATCCAGCCTCAGACACTTAACACTTACTATCCATGTGACCTTGGGCAAGTCACTTAACCCTAATTGCCCTGCCCTCCAAAAAGCCAAAAAAAAAAGCAGCTACTTGTACTTTAAGGAATGATGACGTGGGTCTACAGAAATTGTCCAGTTTGAAATTATACAATAAGAGTCAAATAAAGAGGAAATTAGTAGTAATAACTGGGGACTCTCAGTTTAAGGGGATTAAGGTAACTATGTGTCAACAAGATAACAAAAGAGAAGTCTGTTGCCTTCTTGGGAAAATTTATCCATACATACCAGGGAACTCCTCAATATATGTCAAAGCAAATTACTACTATATATTTCTAATAATTGACACAGCCCAATTGATTCTGCCAGAAAAAATCCAGAAAGTATTGCTAAAAATTATAGTGTTGGGGTAAGAAACATGGGAACATAAAAGTGGATTTTTATCACTGCTGCCCATCAAAAGCAAGAGCTTCAGAAGCAGAAGGAAAATCTCAGTTAACATCTCCTTAGGAAGATGGGGTATAAAAATGGGAGATGGATTTCTGGAACATAGCTAAAAAGCCAGTAATGACTAACTCCTATCCTGGGATAGCAAGCAACCAATAAAGGCCAGTAAGATAGCATTGATTTGTCTTTTAAATCTAATGAAAAAGGTTTTAACCAAAATGGGGAAAGGGGAGGGAGAGAGAAGAAACACAGAGACAGAGACAGAAAACTATTTATAGCCAACAATCTAAATGCCATAAACCAGGGGTTCTAAACCTGGGATCTGTGAACTTTTTTTAAAAAATGTTTTGAGAACTGTATTTTAATATAATTTTGATTTCATTTCTAATTCTATATATTTTATTTTATGAATTTTAAAGCATTAGTCTGAGAAGGGGTCCATCAACCTCACCAGACTGCCAAAGGGATTCATAATACAAAAAAAGGTTAAGAACCTCTACCATAAATTGTAACTACCATGTAAGAAAAAAAAATGTACAAACAACCCAAAAGTTCAGAACCAGCAAAATCAAGGAAAAGAAGCAGGGAAAAAAATCCATGGCTCCCAGTGCCTACATAAAAATGTACAATATATGGATAACATGAAAAATAAAGATCCACATCTGTAGGCCAGTAAAGTGCCCAAAAAACTACCATTTAGGACTGCTACATTCCATGCCTTCTCATCTCTAATCCACTTCCAGAATCAAGGTTAAGGAACGTAAAAGCAGCAAATGTGGAAACAATGCCAATATGAATATAAAACAATATTAGGCCCCCATTCAAACAGTCTGGCAAGAGTTGGAAAGGTGCTGATGGCAACCTCTAGTTCATTCCCTCCAACATTTTAACAGCCTTTTCCCACAACACTCTTCCTACACATGCTGATGCTTTAATTCTGCAATGTCAGGTGGATTATTCTGACTACCGTCAACTTGACATTTATACAGAACTGGAATGCCACCCACAACCATGTACTTTAAGCAGAAGTTAACTTGAAATGAGTTCAAATAATTACTGTTCAGACACTGAAGAGTAACTTCTTTAATATGGTTTCAGTGACACGTATCAATCAAGGTCAATAAAAGAAAATAAAATTAATCCAGGAACAACCAGCCATTATGATGCAGTCATTAACACTAGAAACATCAGATGAGTCCATTGATACAAAAATTTGATCATAATTTTACTTTGAAATTTTAAAAATTCTTCATCCTACCTCTATTTTCTTTGCCTTATGGATTTTTTTTAAAATGCACTGCATCAAGTTACATAGATTGCTCCTTCAGAAAATCTTAAATTCCTTCCAGTGTTAAATAAGAATTTACATAGTATATGAAAAAATTAACATATCCTTTTACAGGGGTCTTTGATGTTGATGGTGAGATGAAAAGAAAACTGAGAAATCATAATACATATATAGCTCTTGGTTATCGTTGTTCTCATTCAATTAATTGTCCTCTAATCAACCTATGTATATTTTATTCTCGAACACAAAGGCTGGGAAAAGTCAAGTTGCCACACCAAATGAAGTGAAACAAATCCAAGGTTCAAATAAAACTCATTCATCCTAGAAAAGTGAAAAAGTTTTATCCACCTGGGAAATATAATGCTGGATGGGAATTCATAAAACCCGGCACTGGTTACCAGAGCAGTGTATCTATTTCAAACCTTCTGGGAAAAACTCTTGACAACATTATTACTTCTGGGCACCAGAATAATAACTACACCAGAAATAGCTTTATTCATTCACTGAAGTAGTACAGATCACATCTTCTTAATTCTTTTTTCCCCAAAAA
Organism: Pseudochirops cupreus; assembly: GCA_028627135.1. Taxonomy (NCBI): domain Eukaryota; kingdom Metazoa; phylum Chordata; class Mammalia; order Diprotodontia; family Pseudocheiridae; genus Pseudochirops; species Pseudochirops cupreus. Next base: position 511,568,254 of record CM053581.1, on the reverse strand, counting down.
AAGCCAGAAGTGAGCAGCACAGTTTGGGAATATGAAACAATTAGATAGAAACTATTTCTCTTACAGTAACATGAATTTCCCCCCCAAAAAAATCAAATATTGATAATTTGCTTTATCTCTACCAAAAAAAATGGAAGTGAATACTCAAGTTAACAAGAAATTTAAGACATGAAAGATTTAGTTTTATTGTTATCTTCCAGAAATGGTTTATGATGAAACAAGTATTACAAATCCAAAAATAAAATCAAAGTTCTCAAAAACAGATGCTAAATTGTTATTTTAAAGACCTTTTTCTATAGTCTTAACTCTTCCACTCTGATCTCCACAGAGGAAAACAAATTCCAAGGGAAAGAAAAAGAAAGAGGAAGCCAACAATTTCTTCCCAGGAGTTTTAATAATACTGCCCCATGCTTGTGTTTTGCATACCAAATTAACTCCTGAATAAAAACCTACAAAAACTCCCAATACACTGTATTTCAGGGATAACTGTTAGCACAGAAAGTAACTATAAACACAAGCATTAGTTTCAAAATCTAAAGGAAAGTATGATCAGACTGAAATAAACTGCTGAAAATTTTATTAAAAACATATCCCCACAAAGTTGAAAGAAAATCAAAATCAAAAGGAATCAAGGCTGTGAAAACTATACTAAGATATTTTGTGACAAACATTATTAAAACCTTCTTTAAAGTCTTTTAAATGTTTAATACCAGGCTATTTTGTTACGTGCCTCATTCATAGGTAAGAATATTAACTAGAATTTTTATAGTACCAAGTCTCTATATATACATACATATATATGTATACATATAAGCTTGGTAATTTGAATGTATTTATATTTTAATATATGTGTGTATATGTATATATATTTTGCATAATATATGTATATTTATTAAATTAAATTTAAATTAAATAATATATATATTAAAAAATTAAGAGGATGAGAATTTACTTTTAGCACCTTATCACCATCATCTAAAGAAGACTAGCTCAAGAAACTAAAAGTACATGAATTCCTCAGAATTCAAATGAGTTGAGTTCTTATGAACTCAAATATAGAATCTTCTTACCAGTACTATTTTAGGATCAGTAATCACACTGAAAGTAAAAAAAAAAAACTCTAATAAAAAAAAGAGCTTTCACAAATGTAGACTTTCCCAAAAATGGAGTATGTCATTTTCACCCACTGCATTTTAAGGTCCCCACAAGTGTTTTAAATAAACCTAAGACAGGAGCTTTGTAATAATTAACCTTTAGAGTATGTGGTTTTAGTATTGGATGAGAATAAGTTAGAGTATGTTGTTTTAATACCGGAACAGAATGATGAGGTGGGGAGGAGAGGGAGGAAGAGTAGGGAATAGCTTGATGTTTGCCAAGAGTAGTGGGGGTGGCTAGGTGGCACAGGGAATAGAACACCAGCCCTAAAATCAGGAGGACCCGAGTTCAAATCCAGCCTCAGACACTTAACACTAGCTGTGTGACCCTGGGCAAGTCGTTTAACCCCCAACTGCCCTGCCTTCCCCCCCTGCAAAAAAAAAAGTTATGAGTAGTGGACAGGAATTATCTGGGAAAATGTGTGGTACAGTGGAAAGAATACTGAATTTAGAGTCAAAATCTGCATTCAAAGCCCAACTCTGCCACTATTACGTGTGTGACCTTAACTAAGTCACTTCACCTTCAGTTTCTTCATCTGCAAAAGGAAAGATTGTATTAAATAACCTCCAAGAACCCTTACAGCACTAAATCTATTTAGGGTCCCGGAGTCAAAGTAGATTAGATGATAATACTACCCAAGGAGAAGGAGGATGCCTTTAATGAGATATGGAAAAAGCAGAAACTGAAACACTTGGTCCATAAGGAAAGGGGAAGATAAGGGACAAAAGTAATGTCAACAGTAGTGATTCACACTGCCTAATGAAAACTAAAGCGAGTAAATGGAAAACAATGCACCGATGACACCAAATGAATGAACAGCACCAGTGATGGATCATTGGACTGGGAGGTTGAAAAGAACTTTGGAACTGTAATAAAACACCCCCAAAATTTGCAAATGAAGAAACTGAAGCCTAGGAAGGAAAATGACTTTCCAAGGTCAAAAAAGCAGTTAGTACCAGAGTAGAATTCTAACTCAGGTTCACCTATTCCAAATACAGCACCTTCTCACCTTATAAAAAGATAAGAAAAGAATGAGGCTAAAAGACAAGGTCTCTTTAGTCCAAAGGTTCTTAACCTTTTTTGTGTCATGGGTCACTTTTAGCAGTTTAGTGAAATCTACAGACCTCTTCTCAGAATGTGTTTAAATGCATAAAATAAAATACATAAGATTAAAAGGAATCCAATTTTATTGAAAAACAGTAATCAAAATATGAAGAAAAAAACAAGTTTATAGACTCCAGGTTAAGAATTCCTTCTTTAATCCTACCATTTGATCCATTAAGAGGTGGAAGGACTACAATGCAAGCATGGTTAAACTAGGTACTATCTCACTACATTTCTGACTTGATACATTTTTTTCTCTCCACGTGGCCCAGCGAATGCCCATCTTCAGTGGCCACAAGAATAAGCTCTGAATGGCATATATAAGTATCACATTTTGAGGAGCAGAAGGGAAAGAATTAAGTTCCTGGGTAAAAGGGAGGATACAAAATTGTGGGAGAGAGAAAGGTACTCTTATCCTTCCTCATGTGTTTAGGTAACTGGAAGGGTAAGACTAACGGGGACAGAAATGGGAATGGAGATGGGGACAGGGATAAAGTTTAGGGGTTAGGGGATGGGGATGAGGGCAGAGAATGAAAGAGAGGTAGTGATGAGAAAGAAAGGGAGATGAGGAGTGGGCTAGGACGGAGGTGGGGGTGAAATGGCGATGGGAGGGGGGGAATGGAAATAGAGGCGAAGATGGGATTAGGGAGGCAGGTGGGAATGGGGATGGAGATGGGGAGTTAGATACAAGGGCTGGCTAGAGGATGGGAGATGAGCATGAGGGATGGGACAGAGGTGGGGATGAGGATGGAAATAAGAGTTGGGGGTGGTGATGGGAACAGAGAAAGAGGATAGGAGTTAGGGAAATTGGGGATGAGGGTGGAGGATGGGAGAGAGGTGGGGATGAGGATGGGGATAGGAATGAAAAGGGAATGGAGGTGTTGGGAGGAATGGAGACAGGGATGGGATGGAGGAGGGCAGGAGCGCGCTGGGAGGTGAAGGGATGGAGGAGGGGGCAGGGGCGTGCTGGGAGGTGAGGGTCCTTCCCACTCACCTGACGCCTCAGGCTGCGGAGCTGGGGCGAAGGGCAAGGGAAGGGTGGCGCTCAGCGATGGGGGTACGGCTAGGTGAGGGACAAGGAGAGCGCAGGGAAGGCCGGGGTAGAGGCGGGGGCGAGGGTGGGAGAGGACGAGCGGCTCTTACCCGGTGCCACAGTCCACCACGCAGGGGGGCAGGTAGCTCGCCATGCTCGGCAGGCGCTGTCACCGCACGCACCTCGCCCCGCAGCCGGGGAGCCGACCGCAGGCGCCGGTCCTACCTCTGCGGGGATCCCCGGCACGCTCCGGCGGCACGCAGAGCCTCCCCGCGGCCTCCAGCCTCCCCGCCCGCCGCCGGCCTTGACTCGCTCCTCTCCTCTGCCCGCCCCCTTCCCTCCCTTCCCCCCAGGGCCGAGCGCCCCGAGCCGCCTAGCGCACGGGAGCCCGGATGCACCCAGCTCGCGCCGGCACCACGTGACGCCCCACTCCGCCCCCGTCCTTCCCCCAGCTGCCTGGAGATGGAGCCCCACGTGAAGCCACCAAAGCCATCTTAGTTGAGGGCAAGAAGGGCTCTTTGCCCTTATTTTTCCCCTGCTGATTTCTTTCCTGGCAAGGATGGGTGTTTATAGTAACGTGAGCATAGCTTTTGTTTCGGAGTCGACGTTTCAATCCTCAAAAAAATTAACACGCCGCCAAAGTATACCCACCAAAGGCTGCTATGTCTATCCTACCCTTAACACCTCTTTTTGACGTAAGATAATGTCAGAGAGGATCTGCCGTGACATCAGATACGTGGGTTCAAACCCTGCTAGTAACACGTGCCAGTTTTGTGGCCTCCCATTTACACTATATATCTTGTATGGACACCTTGTATGGTGTTCACATGTTATGCCCCAAATTCGAATGCGAGATCAAGAGGACGCATATTATTGCCTTTTTTTCCTCCAGGGCTTAGCCCAGTGCCTGTCACATAGTAAGTAAGCACTTACTAAAAGTATGCTGACTGACCACAGGCAAGTCACTCATTTCTCAGTGAATAAAAAACCTAAAATTAAACTACTTGAGTTGCCAGTCTGTATCTGTGCAGGGAGTCTCTACCCTGGGAATTCACTTATGAAATCATGGATCCTAACCCCCACCTTCCAAAAAAAAGATTATTTTTAAAGTCTTTTCGGAGTAAAAAAAACTGTAGCAAAAAGAGAACTGGACATAGGAGCGATCTGGCGGAGAGAGAGTATGTCCTGCCACTTATTAGCTAAGTGACTTCTAAGTTATCAAATCAGTATACTTTGGGTTACTTAACTGTAAAATGAGGGGCATACACTAGCTAGAGGATCTCTAAGATTCCTAACAATACTGATGGTGAATTCAAATTGATGCATGCAGAGGGCAAGGAGGGCTCTTTGCCAGTAACTTTACTGAAAAAACGGTACATAAAATACTGGGCTTATAGTCAGAAAGGACTAGTAACAAATTCCACCCTGGACAATAGCTGAGTGCCCCTTAGCAAATCACTTAACTGCCACATACTTTGAAAAATTCTCAGACTGAGATTTTGCCATAACAGCACAGCTCCTTTGCATATCTATGCAGCTTATCTATGAGGCAGCTTAGTCCATCAGGAAAGGCTTAAAGGGTTGCCGAAAACCCACCTTGCCCACTCCACATGTGTTCCAAGTACCATGAAGGAATATGTAGATTATTCCTATACGATTCCTATAAGAGTATTGCCACGTGACATGAGTGTTCAACAGAGAATGAGTACTCAATACTATAACAATAATGAATGGATCTCTGATCTCATCCATTTTGTACTCCCTCCAAAAGTGCCAATCATAACTCATTTGTGCCTTCCCATTTTGTGCAACTTTGAGTGAAGTCATACAGTAATTCTTCTACAGGGGTCCACCTAATATGCTAGAGGCTGATCTCTTAGCATATGTTCAAATATATCACTCTTACCATATTAACCATTTGACCTCCTTTACCAGTTGTACATCTATTTGATGGTGTATTTTAGGACAATTTTGCACAGTCTTTTCATTGGTTACATGCACAAATTTGAATCCTTAGAAAAAATGAAGTTCCATGATTCACACATATATATGTGTGTACATGTGTGTAAGTCGCATGTGTGTGTGTATATGAGTCTGTACTAATCTTCATTGTATATATATATATATATGATTATATATATATACATATGTATGTATATATATACACATATATATATATAGACACACATGCATAAATGTATTTAGCCCCTAGGTGTCACTATAGTGCCTGGCTAGCTGTGTCCTCCCTACCGTCCCACCCAACTAGTAAGGGGCAGTCAAAAACCTTCTGGACGGTCTGGGGCAGGACTATGTCCTCCGGTCCCCTCCTCTCACCCCTCACTCTCTTCATTCCATTCCCCACTCCCTTCTTCTCTCTCTCTTTCTCTCTCTCTCTCTCTCTCTCTCTCTCTCTCTCTCTCTCTCTCTCTCATGTGTAACTGGGGAAAAATAAAATACTAAATTTTTTAAAAGAAAATAATTGGAAATTAAAGACATGGCTTGAGCTAATCTGAAAAAAAGAAAAGAAATGAAAGACAAACTTGTTTGAGGGAAAGATGAAAAAAGAAGCCTCGGGTTCTGCTCAATTCTGCTCTTAGGAGTATAACTATGAAATGTATAGAATAAAATGACTCCAAAGTATGCCCTCAGGTGGTGTCCTTGACGATCAAGTCAGGAGCAAGGTCCTGGCTGATGTATTAGGTGAAATACAAGGCCACTTCAGAGCTGTCTCTCCATTACATTATCATACTAAGGATCATATTTACCATCATACTCAGCCAAACAATGAACAAACCAATTCTTTTATATGAATGAATCAAGATTAAGGGGGCAAAAACATCATTACACAAGTGAAAATTTGTATAAAGGGAGTAAAAAAGGAGTAAAAAGCTCTAAGTGGAAAAAAAAAACCACCTCGGAAGAAGACGGAGGGAGAGGATCAGAAGATAGAAAAATGCCTTCAAATATTTGCCTTTGCACCCAAGGGAGTAAAACCACTCCTGTTCTGGCTCCACTCTGGTTGCCAGTGATCTGACTAATAGGGAAGGCTGACCTCGTTTCAACAATCTCTGATGCAGGGGTGGGTAACCTATGACCTCGAGACCACAAGAAGCCTTCTAGGTACCTGAGTACAGCTTTTTGACTGAGACAAAGTTTTACAGAACAAATCCTTTTATTAAGGGGATTCGTTCTGTGGAGTTTGGATTCAGGCAAAGGGCCGCATTTGAGGACCTATAGGGCCACAAGTGACCTCCAGGTCACAGGTCCCCACCCCCGACTAGTCTGATCTGTCTTCTCCACTGTTAGCTTTGTACCTCTAAATTTCACACAGTGGCAAGATCTCACACTATCTTGCTCAAACCTTGAACAGTTCCAATTATAAACTCCCTTCTCCTGGGGCTAAATATAAGTATATAAGCATCATGGAGGAATACTATTTTTAAAAAATGGCTTTTTGTTTTAAAAATAAATTCTGGATAAGTGACAATTTTATTCAATTTCCCAAATGCAAGACAGATCATTTTCTTTTGACTATTCAAATCTAGGTCTAATTTATAGACCATCTACAAAGTTCAAGACATATGTTCTTAAAGACCAGTTTTATGGACTATCAATCCAACTGCCTAGAATAGTCCAGACAATAGGCATTCTTCATCTACTTGTTTTTTCCTATATAAATAGTTAGACTGAACTCTTCTGGCTATGAGTCTCACTTGGAAACTTCAGTAGGAGGGCTTATTAACCTGGGTTAAAAATTTCAGGGTTAGAATTTGGATGAGAAAAATATTATTTTATTTCCACAGATCTCTAACTGAGATTTAACATTTCCTTCAATTATTTTAAAAAACCTTATTTTGAGAAGGGATCCATAGGCTTTACCAAACTACTAAAGTGGTCCATGACAAAAAAAGAAAGATTTAGGACTCCTGACAGTGTTCTGGAGCTTAATGAAATCAGCATAATGTCATGTGCAACAGGAGCATCTGGAAAACCTCACCATGAGAATTAGACATCTTCCGTGATAACAGCAAATGCTTTGATGAACATATGTCTCTCTGTCTTGGGCTTCACTGGTTACCAATGATCATCACTGACTATAATAATTCTCTAATAATAACTTAGCATGTTGCTTTATAGTTTTCAAAATATTCTAAAATCATAAAATGATTTTTAAAAAGACCTTATGGATCATAGAGCCCAACCCCAAAGTTTTACAGTTGAGGAACACTGAAACCCAAAGCCATATAGTTCATTAGGGGCAGAAACAGGACTAGCTTTCTCATATGATACCTCATGTGATCCTCCCAATAACCCTGTGAAGCAAGCATTACTAATCCTGTGTTACAAAAGATGAAATTGAAACTCAGAAAATCCAAGTGATTTAACCAATATTATACAGCTATTAATAATAAAGGAAGTGAAACTAAAAACTAAGTTTGCCATTCTACTCTGCTACTCTACCACGATGCTTCTTAATTATAAAGTGATATTGTCCTTATTTGTATATAATACTGCTTCCCTTCTCCCCACAGTCATAATCTTTACTTTTTTGCATTGGCCCTCTATTTCCTCCTACAAGTGATTCTCAGCTTCTTGTACTGGTTAGAGAAATTTAGAGTTAAAAGATACTTTGATGATGCTGTGCTTGGAGTATTCTAATATGAATATGGCTATTGGGAGAATATGGCAGTAGTTTAGTACCAGGAATCCACTGAGCTGACTGGCTAGCATTGCCTTAATAAGATGTTCCACAAGCCTAGCAAGAACTCTGTCAATATATGGGAAAAGTAGTGTTTTTCAAACGACCAATTGTGGGCTAAGAAAAGGACTTTTTAGTCCAAAAATATAAGAACCAAAGAATTCAGTCTTCATCCCATGCTGACCATGTCTCCAGAGATAAGCAAACTGAAGTCCAGGTCAGCTGTAAATTAATTCTAGCTGACTCCTGTCCAAGAGAATATCATCTTTGAGAGCACCCATACACTGCTACATAAGTCTACTTGGTACACTTCCATAGTTTTATGATACTATGTGAGAGGTCAATGGTTTTTCAGCCTCCCTATGACTTTTCTTGCTTCTATTAAATGTTGTTGGGTTTTTTGGCGTGGAGGAATGCATTCAAAAACTAATGTGCTCATTCTTTCTGGTATCAGAAAGCTACTGATCAGTACACTATACATCGTATATTATATAGTATGCTGGACAAGTAGGTGGCACATTGGATGGAGTGCCAAGTCCAAAGTCAAGAAGACTCATCTTCATCAATTCAATTCTGACCTCTGACACTTACCAGTTGTGTGACCCTGGACAAGTCACTTAACCCTGCTTGCCTCAGCTCCTCATCTATAAAATGAGCTGGAGAAGGAAACAGCAAACCATTCCAGTATCTTTGCCAAGAAAAGCACAACTGGGGTCATGAAGGATCGGACACAACTGAAATGGCTGAACAACAAATATAACGTACTATATAGTGTGTCCACCTAAGTAAGCATTTAACAAATGCTTTCGCTTACTCATATTTTCCTAGGACACTTTGTCTGGATGTCTCAGTTGCTTCTCTCGGACTCTACCTCCAACTATACTTATCTATGCGCAAATATATCTCCCTAGGAGAATATTAGCTGTTCGAGGGCAGGAACCGGTTCATTTTTTAATGTTTGTATTTCCAATGCCTTGAATACAGAAGGCACCTAGTAAATGTTTGTTGTTTCTTAAGATTTGGGGTTAAAAAAAAACACCCACCTGCATACAAAATTGAAAAGTAAAAACTTAGCCTTAGAGATTCTCCTGACTAATCGTATTCAGCATATGAAAAGCCAGGCAATTGCCCTATGTCTAACTGAGCGGGGCCAAGAAGGAAGGAGAAATCAAAAGCCAAAGTCCCCCTTCAAAAAAAGGCTAAGCCACCAGCACTGCGAATCTTAAATCTGAGAGCTGTGAGCAGTAGCATTTTGTCTGTTCTCAGTTGCCATGAGGATGCATGCAAAGCTAAGTGATCTCTAAGGCAACCAAGGTCTACTCATCTAAGAAGTGGCCCTGAGCACTCCATTCTTTTCAAAGCAGTTGGCATCTACCACTGTCAAAGGAGGGCGGAACTGTCACAGGCCACAATGAACCGTGCCAATAGCTCTCAGCAACAGTGAGGGGCAAGGATCCAATGTGCAGGATATTGTCCCATTCAATAACTCCTGAACCTTATTTAGCGTTGGTTGAAAATCAGAGAGATAATCTAGGCCAAGAGCTACAAAGCAATGAATTTCTGAGAAAAACAAGACTTTGTCTATGTTGCTTGGCCCTCAAGAACATCCTTCATTAAGCTCAAAAAAATTCCTTGGGTCCAAGACTTGCTATAAGTACAATTTTCACCAAAACTTAAATCAACTACCCCGAATTAATTCAATGATAATTTCTCAAGCGCTTCCAGTGCACTGAGTGCTATGCCAGAGAAAATTCAAAGTTTAGACAAAGGGATCACATTGTAGAGCACCTTAAGCTTTACAAGTGCTTTCCTTCCAAACAAACCTGGTAAATAATTTAAGTACTATTTCCTACTTTTTGATAGAGGAAGAAGCTGAAATTCCTAAAAGTAAAGTCATTCACCCAGGATTATGCGGCTATGGAATATTCAAGCTATAATTCAAAGCTACATTTCCCTGCCTGGGAATATGGTATTCTTTCTACTATACTGTGATTCCCCTCATGAAGCTTATTGCCTAAAAAGAGGATGTCATACATACAAATATCAATAATGTACAATATAATATATGAAAAGCATATTAAATTTTTCCATAAAGGTGACAGAGTAAGAGGTTGAGGCCAAACCAAGTACTTTCTACCTCTCCCCTGCAAAAAATAAGAAATAAGCCAAGCGAGGTAACTACAATCAAAAGGAAGGAATAGGAAGGAATTCTATCATAATAATCCCTGAAGGAAATTAAAAGGAAAAAAAAACGATATTATATGATTAGTCCCATAATTTCCCAAATAGCATTCTTGGATCCTCCCTGCCATTCACCCCAGATTCTGGCTCCTGGCTGCCTATGGTGGCTACTGAATCAAAGAAAGATTGAAACTCAGTACAAATGATAGGGACAATCAGCATGAACCCCAGAGTCAGTGGGACAAAGGTGATAGAGTGCTGGCCATGGACGGAAGAGAAGACAGGTTCATATTCTGCCTCAGATTCTTACTAGCTGTGTGAACTTGAGCAAATCAGTCTTCCTGAGCCTCATTTAGCTCATTTATAAAATGAGAATAATAATAGTATCTATCTTAAAGGGTTATTGAGAGGATCAAATGAGACAAGAAATGGAAAACATCCTGCAAATCTTAAAGCGCTGTATTGATGTGAGCTATGATTGTAGTCAGCAGCTCTGCTTTACCAGTCCCGTAAAAGTATAGAGTTCCTTATTCAATTTGGTTACTTCAAGTAGCCACTGATTAAAAGAAAGCTTGAAATTATCAGCTGATCAAGTAAACATCAACCAAAGGACCTTACCAGTCATTTCTAGTAGAGTTTGCTCTCAAAAGCAATTCAGTCAGAGTTCTTCACCCTTGCAGGGGTGGAGAACATACCTGTGAATACCTTGAAAAAATAATGGACAAAACCGAACTAAAAAAGTGAATCATACAAGAAAAATCAGAGTAAAGTAAAACGCACATGGAAATAAATTAAAATATGTGATGCATTTCATCAAAAATAACTCCCCTGTAGAACAGGACATAGAGATGTTATTGAAGAATCATCAAGCTTCCAGAAAAGCATAAATTTTTTTCTCTTACATTAATTATTTTTTATTGTTATTTTTTATTCATTTATTTATTTTCTTGTTTACATCATTCATTTCCACACACAAGATTTTGGGTTACAAATTTTCTCCCCATCTTTCCCCCACCTACCACCCCAAAAGTCATCGCACTGTATAAGCCCTCCCCCAATCTGCTCTCTCATGTCCTCCCCCATCACCCCTCTGACTTTCCGGCAGGGCAAGATGGATCTCCCTACCCCAGTGCCAGTATATCTTAA
>CM053581.1:511524256-511556436 GCA_028627135.1 Pseudochirops cupreus | reverse complement strand
CTTGATTTCTCATAAAGTCATTTGCTTCCATTTGCTCCACTCTAATTCTGAAGGAATTATTCTCTTCAGAAAGCTTTTGAGATTCTTTTTCCATCTGGCAAATTTGACTTTTTAAGGCATTCTTCTCCTCATTGGCTTTTTGGGCCTCTTTTGCCATTTGAGTTAATCTATTTTTTAAGGTGTTATTTTCTTCAGTCAGATTGTTGACTCTCTTTTCATGATTTTCTTGCATCGTTCTCATTTCTCTTCCTAATTTTTCCTCCACTTCTCTTATTTGCTTTTCAAAATCCTTCTTAAGCTGATCTATGGCTTGTAACAAGTCTACACAAAGCATAAATTTTTAAAACCCTAAATAAGATGTTTTTTAAAATCATAAAAGAAAATTGCCCAGAAGTATTAAATCAAAGACAAAATGTGGATTGGTAAAATCCTCCAATTACTTCAGACAAATACCCTTGCCAAATGTGACCTAGAACTTACAGGTCAAAGAAAAAAAGTTTTTGAAGAATCTGGGAAGAGGGAGAAAATATAGCATTTATCCCTAGTCAGCATGATATAAAATTGCATATTAACTAAGAGAAAGGAAAGACAAGATTGGAATACGATGTTGTGAAAGAGAAAAGAAATTGATTTCCAACCAGTAATAGATTATCCTGCAAAGTCTAATATAAACCTATAGGGAAAAAGTGAACTTGGAACAGAATCAATTACTTCCAAGTAATTAACGAGGAAACAGAGAGAAGATGTATAGGAGGCAATGATGTCAAATTCAAATAGAAATGAGGGCCACTAAACCAAATATAAGCATCCCTTTCAGCCACATATTGATTTAGAAAACCATATATTAACATTATCTTTTGTCAGCCAAATGGAACCAGCCTCTAACCTGTGGAGGACTGGAGCCAAACAGAGCAGGAAAGAGACAGTACAGTCAGGAATCAAACAGAAGTTTAATTTCAAAGTGAGGGAAATGGCTTGTAAGCAAGGACACATGTGCCAGAGCCTCATCCCTCTGGGGCAGGGAAGGAGAGGGAACCCAAGGCAGTATACGGAGATCTTAATACTTATGCCAATGGCTGCACAGTGAGCTGTAGCCCTAACAATGAGAGGTAACAGCAACAATGAGATGTTTGATTCATACCAGGTCTTCATGATCAGAAAATGGGTACTTGTTCACCACTTGTCTGAGCTCAGAGAACACCTGGTGCTAGTCAAAGCAATACAATAAGCACATGAAACAATTCCAGGATTTTGCTGTGACTGAGATCAAAAAGAGGGTGAGTGGGAAGGATTGTTATATGCAAAGCTCAGGGCACAGCTTACTTGCTGGGCCTTAACTCTGGAAAATAGGGTATCTCCTAATATCTTGACACTATATTCTGTTATATTTTTGTTTATTGTTAAACACTTCCCAATTATATTTTAATCTAGTTCAGTAGCATGCAGCCAGCACCACCTATAGGATAGGGTATTCAAAACAAAGAAGGGTAGAAAAAAATCCCAGTAGAAAAATAACATTTTTCTCACTAGAGTGCTACAGTAGATTTTTCAATCTTAGAAGTGAGGTAGGATGGAAGGTTGAAAAGGAAGGCTTAATTTTTTTAATTATATATATAAATTAAAAAAAAGTAATAGCCAAAATAAGATTAAGTCAGGGGAGGAATAGTTTGCAGCAATTAGGAAGAGGAGAGGAATTTGAGAGAAAATCCAAAGAAGACTTAAACCAGAGGTGAAGGACAAGAAATATTTTAATAGGATTTGAAGGAGGCAAAAATGAGTTTAACAAAAATAACTGTGTTGCCAGGTATGGTGGATCATGCTTATAATCACTGCCACTATGGGTGACTAATGGTGGTAGATTGCTTGAGTTTGGGAGTTCTGAGTTATAGCAGCTATAAAGCCAATCAAGTATCAGCACTAAGTCCAGCATAAGGATGGTGTGCCCCAGGAGAAGGGGGTAGGTGGGAAGGAAGAGCCAATAGAATGCCTAAAGAAGAGTAAACAGACCCAGGTAGAAAAATTTAAAAAGCAGGATGAAGCTTCTATGACAATCCATATTAGAATCAGACAAGTGAGTGTCCACTATACTTCCAGCCTGAGCAAGACACTGAAATTCATTCTCAAAAAAGAAAAAAAAGGTACAACTGTGAACACGAATGGCATAAACTCATCAGATAAATGAAGCACAATGTTGAAATGGATTAGGAAGCAATAATTACTCAATTTGTTATTTATAAGAAAAATATTTAAAACATAAAAATTTATACTATGCTAAAATGAGGGATTGATATAGAATTTGCTATACCTCAGCATCTGAAAAAGCAGGTGCAGCAATCTTAATTATCAGACAAATCAACAATAAAAATTAATTAAGTTAATAGAGACAAGAAATGAAAATACATTATACCTAAGGGCAACATGAAAGTTAAAACAATACGGATAGTGTGTGTGTGTATGTGTCTATGTCTGTGTGTGTGAGACAGAGAGACAGAGAGAGACAGAGAGAGAAAGACTCAGGTTCAAATCCAACTCCAGACACTTACTAGCTATGTGATCCTGAGAAAGTCACTTATTCTAAGTGCCTCAACTTCCTCATCTGTAAAATGGGGATAATAATAGCACCTACCTCCCAGGGTTACTGCAAGGAAAAAATTGGATAATATTTGTAAAGTGCTTTTTAAACCTTAAAGTGTTATATAAATTATTACTTAAAGGATAAAGTAACTGGAGCAGGTAGGTGGCACAGTGAATAGAGCACCGGCCCTGAAGTCAGGAGGACCTGAGTCTAAATCTGGCCTCACTCACTTGACATACTTACTAGCCATGTGACTTTGGGCAAGTCACTTAGCCCCCATTGCCCTCCAAAAAGCAAAAAATAAAAGTAAAAAAATTTTTAAAAAGCTAAACTAACTAAATTCCTAGAAGATTTAGATAATGTAAAAAATTATCATGTACTCCAAAACATCTCTTTTAAACTTAGAAAAATCTAACACATAAATAGGAAAGAATTTTAAGATTAAAACAGAGTATCAGAAAAATTAGATAGGATAGGACTTTGGTAATTACAGAATGGGAATATTAAAGAAAGCATAACTGCATGGTGCCTTTACAAAAACTGACTATAGGCCAGGTCATGAAGAAATAATGAATAAATGTAGAAAAGCAAAAATGTTAAATATATCCTTTAGAGATCATAATGCAATAAAAAAAATTACAATTGTACACCATATTTTAGGTGTTCTTGGAAACTCTAGGTCCACAGAACTAGATCCAATCCTTAGGGTCTATCAAAAGAAAAAAAGGGTCATTTTTTTTCTTTTGCTAATTGCCCTCACCTAGAGGGGTGCTTATGTCTAGATTTCTAAAGATTTGTTTAAAAGGGGTAGAGACAATCTTTATTTTATCATACAGAAAATGTAGGTGTCACCATGGACTAATAGGAACCCACAAATAAAAGCAGAAAACTTATTAAGCATTCTTATTTATCCCTTTGGAAGGAACAGAACTCAAAGTTGTCATAGGGGCACCACTCCAACGTTTTGGTGAATCACTTGTTCTCCCACTTAGTTCTACACAGCCCCTCCCAAACTCATAATGCCCCTAGGATTTAGACTCCTCCCCAAAAGGCAAATAAATGTCTTTTGGCACTGCTGGACAAGCAAACTCTTTTCAATTAGATCTGCACTATATGAATTACTCAGTGTAATGGTGGACAGACAGACCCAATGTAATTCCTCTCTCTGTTCTCTCCAATCATGGCTTTAACCCTTAATACTCATCTTGTTGCAGTGGCCTGATGGGCAAGCCTCTTCTTTCTCAAATAGGAGTACTGCTCTGGAAATCACTTCCTTCTCTCTAGAAGGTGTAATTCCCAACCCCTCTAACTTGATGAATAGGTCAACCCAAAAGGGTAGGTAGAATTCCTGCATATGTAAAGGAAAATGTGACTTGATTTTCCAAAAGCCTGATGTTGCAAGCCTACATGACAGAAGGTGCTTCTTCAATCTGGAAGACTTTCAGAGAAGCAGGTTCAGACTTTTGAATGATGGATAAGAAATCTTCCTACAACTGCAGGTAAATGGGGAGATAGCCTTCAACCTGTTAGTTGACTTCCAGCATTGCAACCCTTGAGAAAGCTAAAAGGTGCTCCTTACCTCCCATTCCCTTTTGAAACTCTTCTCTCTTTAGTTGAGCTGTGATGTTTTATCTTCCTCCAAAACTAAAGAGTTCATTTATTCTGGTATATTATATTGTGTACTTTAATTTGTCTGACTTACCTCATTTCTTTTTATTGTTTACTTTCTTAAGAAATTTACTAGTTATTTGTGATGGTCATGTGTGTAACTAGCATTTGATGGGACAGAGTTAAATTGATGATGGGGGTCCACTTATATTGAGCCACCAAAGTATGTTACCCCTAAAATACAATACCAATATTTAAGGTTGTGGTGGATAGATATCATTCTTGTCCAGCATACCTCTTAGAAATAGACAATTCCCCCTAATAAAGACCAATTGACTCTGCTATGCTCTGGTTTGTGTTCTGAGCAAGAAAAAGACAGAAATAGTGAGAAATGAGAAGGGAGAATGGTTTGTTAGTTGTCTTTATAGGTTGGAACAGAGAGGCAGATTCTAACAAGAATTTTCTTCCCTTGAATCAAAGACAGCCAGATCATCTTAGAGGCAGCCCCAGGCATTGTTAGATCATTCAAGACATCCGCTGTGCTTTCAACAAGGCACCAACGGGCATGTACACCCTCTCCATGGAGTGCCCGTTAGATGCCTACAAAGGTTTATAAGCTTATCTAATTGTTCAAAGAGCTCATGAAAATGAGGATCCCAATCAACCCCTCTTCAATAATCAAATAAGATTTAATAGCTCAAAAAATTAATAACAAAAATCATAGAAATAACAAAAAAATTATGTTGAGGAACAATCTAACAAGATAAAATACCAAAAATTCTAGGATGCAGCTAATATACACAAAATTAATAACTCAAAAAAATCATAGAAATAACAAATAATTATATTAAGGAACAATCTAACAAAATAAAATACCAAACATTTCTAGGATGTAGCTAATGAATAAAAATAACATGGAAGGGAGAAGAGGATAAAGGAGGAAAAAGAAGTTATACTCTATAGCAACAAAAGTAAGGAAGAGCTTCCTAAAGAATTGAACATACAACTAAAAAAATAGAAAAGTAACATTTCCACCAAAAACAAAAGTAGAAATCCTAATAATCAGAGAGAAAATTAAATTTAAAACAAAAGACTACTAAGATGATAAATAAAACTAGAAGCTATTTTTTTCAATGACTTGTTTATTTACTTTTAGTTTACAAGATTCAGTGCCACAATCCCTTGAGTTTCAGATTTTCTCCCCTCCCTTCCCCCTCCCCCCCCCATGGTGGTGTGCAATCATGTATAGGATCTGCAAATACTTTCACATTGTACAACAGTCTGGTTGTATAGAAGGGTTGTAACCAATGAGTGAACGCTGGGAAAAAAGAAACAAAACCAAACATGAAAAAGAACGATAGCATGTACTGCTTCAGTCTCCATTTAAACTCTACTCTTTCTAGAAGCTATTTTTAAAGTTTACTCAAATGGACAAGCCACCAGTTAACTTGATCCAAAAAATGAAAAAGGAAGACTAAATTGGCAATTTTCTTTTAAAATAAAAGTGGATATGCTCAATAAATGGAAATTGATTTTTTTAATTATCACAATTATGCCTAATCATTTTTCAATCTAAAAGAATGGAGAAATATTTGGAGAAACATAAAATATCTAGATTAAAAAAACAGGTAAGAGAAAATCTAAACAACTAGGATTAGAAGAAGAAACTGAACAAGCCATACATGAACTCCAGAAGAGAGGGAAAATAATGGTCCAGATGGATTTACAAATGAATTTATCAAATATTAACAAAACAGTTAACCCCTATGCTATGTAAATCATTTGCAAAATTTAAGAAAGAAAGCACTTTACCAAACTTCAATGAGAAAAATGTGGATATGATACCAAAATTAGGATAAAGTAGAAAGAAAACTATAGATCAACATCATTAGAGAATATTGATTCAAAAGCATCAAATGAAATATTAGAAAAGAGGCTGAAGCAGTATCTAAAAAGTATTCACTAGAATCAGTTTTGATTGATTTTTATCATTAATGCAAGAAAATTATAAATGTAATAAATCATATCCATAATCAAAAATATAGCGCCATAAGTAATTCTATTAATAAATACATAATGCCTTTGATCCCTTATAGCATAAAATAAACCTACCAAGATACACACAAGACCTAGAAAAATACTACAATAAAATACTACTTATAAAATTAAGTGAAAGCTTAAACAACTAAAATATGTTCATTGTTCCTAACTGGACCATGCCAGTATAATACAAATAAATATATTAATTAATTTATAGATTTAGCATTATATCAAATTATGAAAAGATTACTTTATAGAACTGGACAAAATAATAATAGCCACCTTCATGTAGAGGAATAAAAGACTTAGACTTACAAGTGAAATAATTGGAAAAAAAGTAGGAATGAAGATGGCCTTTTAGCATCAGATCTCAAGTTATATATCATAAGCCAGTAATTATTAACGTTATATGGTGCTGGTTAAAATATAGAAAAGTAGATCAGTAGAACTGACTAGATAAGAAATACCTAGAAGCAATCAAACATATTAGCCTAATATTTCATGAACCCCAGTGGAAGGAACTCTATTCAACAAAGACTAATAGAAAAATTGGAAAATAGATATACATTAGACTTAAATTAATATTTTATTCCATCTAGCCTAATAAAGTCTCAATGGATATGTAAACTAAATATAGAAGATCATATTATTTTTAATAGTATTTTATTTTTCCAATTAAATGTAAAAACAATATTTAACATTCATTTAAAAAAAATTTTTAGTTCCAAATATTCCTTCCTCCCATCCTCCTCTCCCTCTGCCTAAAATAGTAAGCAATTTGACATAGTTTATTTATGCAAATAAACCATTAAATATGTTAAATATGTTTTAACATATTTCCATATTAGTCATGTTGTGAAAGAGGAAACAAACCAAACAAACCAAAAGGGAAAAAACACAAAAAAGTAAAGTTAAAATATTATGCTTCAATCTGCATTCAGACTCCATCACTATCTTCTCTGGATGTGGATATAATTTTCCATCATAAGACCTTAGGAATTGTCTTGGATCATTGTATTGCTGAGAATTGCTAAGTTATTCATAGTTGATTATCACAAAATATTGCTGTTGCTGTGTATAATTTTCCCCTGCTTCTGCTCATTTCACTTTGTATCAGTTTGTGTAAATCTTTCCAAGTTTTTCTGAAATCTTTCTGCTCCTCATTTCTTATAGCACAAGAACAGTTCATTACATTAATATATCACAACTTGCTCAGTCATTCCCAATTGATTGATGGGCATCCCCTCAATTTCCAATTTTTGGCCACCACAGTAAGAGCTGCTATATATATATACATATATACACATATATACATACATACATATATATGTATATATATATACATATTATATATGTATATATGTCTATATGTCTTTTCCCCTTTTATATGATCTCTTTGAGACGCAGACCAAGTAATGATATTGCTGGATCAAAGGGTATGCACAGTTTGATTGCCCTTTGAGAATAGTTCCAAATTGCTCTCCAGAATATTGGATCAGTTCACAATACCACCAGCAGTATATTGGTGACCTGATTTTTCCACATCCTCTTCAATATTTATCATTTTCCTTTTCTGTCATACTAGACAATCTGATAGTTGTGAGAAGATAGTTGTTTTAATTTTCATTTCTCTAACAAATAGTGATTTAGGGCATTTTTTTCGTATGACTATAGATAACTTTGATTCATTCATCTGAAAACTGCCTGTTCATATCCTTTGACCATTCATCAATTGGAGAATGAAGGTCACATTATTTTCTAAAATTAAAGGAAAATAAAATAACCTTTCAAATCTTTGGTTGAGGGAGAATTCTTAAATGAGGAATAATAATGATCCTAGAAGACAGAAACAAGCATTTCAAAATACATAAAAATTGAAAGGTTTTTACACAAATAAAATCAGTGTGTGAAAATGAGAGGTGGAATTGTCTCTTGGAGGAAAAAAGTTCTGCATCAAATCTCTGATAAAAGTTTGATAAGTAGGAGGTATAGATAATTGACACAAATATATAAGCCTAGAGCCATTCATTCCTCAATAGATTAGTGATTACAGGAATCAATAATGAGTTTTCTGAAAAAAAATTATTAGTAACTATATTCTAAGTGTTTCAAGTCACTAATAATAAGAGAAATGCACATTTAAATAAATATGAGGCTTTACTTTGCCATCAACAACTTTGGCAAAGATTTTTTTAAAAATGGAAATAGTCCATACTGGAGGGGTTTTGGGAAGATAGGTAACATGTTACCTGTCTGCAAATTGGTCTAACTATTCTGGAAAATGATTAGAAACCATGAAAGAAAAAAAGGTAGGGAATGCTACAGATATGGAATGCTCTTTCATGCACTTTCAGATGAGGTTACTATATCGTTAGTTTTACATAACTGCTTTACTTTGTTACAAGAGACCTCTCACGAGTAATCTATAAATGTTTGTCATTTAAAAAATAAAATACATGAATAAAACTTTTTTTAAAAGGAAAAAAATCAATAAAACTCTTCGTGCCCTTCTCCCAGTATCTCACAACTCAACACATACTTACCAGTGAATCAATGACAGAAAAAAAAAAGTTTTCGCAAATTTAAAAAAAACACATAGCAATATTTTTTGGTAGGAGAAAAAACCTGGAAATAAAGTCAAAGACTATGCATTGACTGGGAATTGACTCAACAGCTCAATACATATTACAGTATATAGATGTCATCATAGTGTAGAAAAAGATGAATGAGGAATTCAGAAAAGCACAGGAAGACTTTTATGAATTAATATAGAAAAAAGAAAGGAAAGACGTGTGTGTGTGTGTGTGTGTGTGTGTGTGTGTGTGTGTGTGTGTGTGTGTAGTGATATAAATGAAAATAAGACTAAAAAGGAAAGGAACCCAAATTAGCTTCAAACAATAGTTCTGGTTCTAGAGTACAAAGGACGTAATACATATCCGTCTTTCAGTATGCAGAGTATTATATAAGTTGTCAGACTTGGTTGCTTTGTCAGTAAGTTATACTTAATTACTTTTCTTTGTTACAAAGGAAAGTTCAGTGGTGGTTGGGAGGTGGTAAGAACTATATCTGGAAATGGTTGAGATGTTTTAAAAAAGACATCAATAGAATTAAACAAGTGTGCTAGAGAGACAACCAAAAAAGTGGCATGTGAGATCTGAAGTGGAAAGTTGTTATCAATCCAGATCAGAGAAATTTTCTTTGGGGGATGGGAAGTATAGTAAAGCTATAATTGGGATAAAGTAGCAAAAAGAAACGGAGAGACAGAGAGAAAGAAAGAAAAAATGGAAGGGAGGAAGGAAGGAAGGAAAGAAGGAAGGAAGGAAGGAAAGAAGGAAAGAAGGAAGGAAAGAAAGAAAGAAGGAAAATGGACTAACAGAGCAGTTTTTTTTTAAATGTGGGGACCAGAAGAGAAGGAAAGGGGGGGGAGGGGAGGGAACACAAGCAAGACCTCTTTGAAAGTTATAGGTTGAACTTAAATACTTAAAAAGAAAAGTGTACTATATGTAACAGAGATCTGCAGTTTCATATACAATCCTCTTTTTCTGCTCTATTATGTAGATAGAAATGCCCGTTTTATTTGAAATTTTCCAAGTTCACAATAAAAGAAAAATTGTTATAAGACTTCATTGTAGGATTTGGCATGTCAATTGTTTTAAAGGATGGATAAGAATTCATAGGCGAATCAAAGTGGTAAACAAGCATTTATTAAGCATTTATTATGTGCCAGGAATTGTGCTAAATGTACTATGCTAGATGAAGGGGTAGTGGGTGGTAACAGGTCATTACAGATGTGGAGAATGGCATGATCAAAGACAATAACAAGAAAAAGTAGACCAAGTTCAGGTTTCATGGGGTTGAAAGAATTTCCTCAATTTTCATTGTTAATTACACTGCATTTGTCTAGTGGGTAGAATAATGGAAATGTCATCAGAAAGACCTGAATTCACACGCCATCTCTTACTTTTAATAGCTGTATGAACACAGGCAAGTGACTTAAATCTCTTTGAAGATTAGACAACGATCTAAAACTTACACACCAGGTTTTAATCTGTGCTTATACATGGAGGTCTCACACTAACAAAATTAGTTCCTTGATAAATTGACATATATTTTTGCTGCTGCAGAATATTTTGCTAATGACTGCTACATAATACTCAGCTGAACTGAATTCTCATTTTAGTTTTATCAAAGGCTATGCACTAGGGTGAGAGAGACCACTAGTCTTTAGGGTTAGGAGAGTATTCCTTTCAGTGTTCGGTAGCATCCTGGCACTACAGGCTTTTAACAATAACAGTTTAGTTCTATGTATCTCCTGCCATGTGTTCATTGTCCCACTCCATTATTATCTTGTTTAGTGGGCAGTAAGTATCAAAAAATAACAGAAGAATTCGCTTTTTTTCCAACTACTTTATCTGGTCCAATTTTCTGAAACAGTCGATTGCTGTTTAATTTTATAATACCCTTCCTTTCATTACTACAGGGCATTTGACTGAATTTCTTTTAAGGACTATAATGAAATGTAACTCATTTAATTCTGAAAATTGATTGAGAATTTGTAACATTGGACAAAGGATATGCTGGAACCAACTTTACCGGCTCTTGAGCCAATTGTTAAATTTTCAGTGTTTTTCAACTTGAGCTTTCATGACACGGGAATCAGCAAACACAACCAATCAGAGTTTGATTTATTGCTTTATTGACTGTCTAGACTTAAAGAAGTGACGGAGAAAATGTTAACAATACAGATTAAACTTAAAACTGTTACACTCGTACATTTTTATTCTGCAGAGCTAGTTATTAAACATTTAAACACAGCACTGTAACATTCCCTTGAGATAACTAGAGATACCCAGGAGGGTGGCAATAACAAGAGTTATTAATGTGAGTGTCCCAGAATTTTAGAGATGAAAAGGGACATAGAGATTGCATGTTGTTGCATCCAGTACTTTTACAAATTCAAATATGCTTTTCTGCTTTTGAGATATTTACAATGATTTTTCTATTTCCACTAGCACATACTCTACAATTAAACCAGAAGATTGCTATATGTTTTAGACACTGAGTTGTACCCAATAAAAATCAAATTCTGCAGATGACAAGGAATGATATTGTTGAGTAATGTAGTTAGACTCTTTGCAACGTGGACAGAGTTACTGCCTAAAACTAATTCTCAGTATTTCTTGTCATCATGTAATCTCAAAAAACACTAGGTTTCAAAGGCCAGAGCTTCTCTGGGGAACCTTTTTCTCTTCTCTTATATCAATTCCAGAACGCTTTTAGAAGTGATAACAGCAAGAGCCATCACATGATTATGATTGAGTGAATGAAGCAAAACTTTACTATTATAGAACACCTTTACTAGAGAGCAACAATTCATTCCTTTCATTCAATAAAAGAAAATAAATTGAAGGTAACTGAAGAGGTTAGCCAGGTATGGCCTATATACTGAAATTGAATCAGCAGTTAGAAAATCTTTGCTGATGAGCAAAGAAGACATTATGAAATGCTTGATACCAACAAATATCAGATTCAGATTTTTTTTTTAAAAAAGGAGAAAATAACTAATAAGAGATGTAGATAAGAATAACTAGGAGTCAACTACGTCCCAAAATTGTTAGTACTGTCTTTTAAATGCCCCTCTGACTTGATGACATTAATATGTAATATAGTTTAACGTTAAATATATAATATTACAGCTCCTGACTCAGTACCTTGTTCATAGAAGGCATGTATAAAATATCCTTTTATTTGACAAATTTTATTTTAGACAAAATGTCATCATTTCTATAACAATCACTGAAACACAGTATAACTGCATTAGATTGGGCATGTCCAAAAAGTGGGAGATGATAGGATTCTAAAACAAGATTGCATAGAAAAAAATTGAAGTGAGGAGAAACTGAACTTGACACACTGAACAAATGATTCTCTGAAGTCCAATATCAAATTATTTTTGGTATAACTGAATAGCTGGAAAATCAAAGCAATAAGTAGATCAATGAATAACTGTTCTGCCATCAAAGTAGCAGGTCTTTTCAAGCATAGACAACCAATAGACTACAAGACCAAGGGACACAGTTTCCAAGAACCAATATCTTCTAAAATAGAAGCCAAAGTCTCAAACCAAAGGAAAATTGTTCGTGAGCACTGTGACTCCTGGTCTCACTTTGGTCTTATCAACTCCATGGGCACATTTGAATAATCAACATCAGTACCATAAACTTTGAACAGTTATTCACATATTATTACGATAGTCATCTTGATTTATACAATATTTACAGTTTATGAAGCACTTTCATTACAGCCCTCTAAGGTAGGTATTTACCTACCTTATTATAATATTAATAAAGATAAGTATTATAATCCTAATTTTTCAGATAAGGAAACTGAGGCCCAGAAAGCTTAAGCAACCTGCCCAGGACCAAAGACCTAGTAGCTATTAGAGCTAAAGGTTTTATCTCAGGCGTTGTTACACGTCGTGGCTCCAAGTTCACTTATCTTGTCACTCATTGTATTACCCTATGGGGGGAGCCTGCATAGTATAGTGGAAAGTGTCAGGATCTCAGTGTTCAATTCTTAGTTCTGACATTCTGAGGTATATCACCCTGAAGAAATCACTCAATTTGTGTTTGCTTCATTCCCTACTTTATAAAATGGGAACAATGATGATGATGATGATGATGATGATGATGATACAACCACACTAGGCAGTTTTGGGAAAAGACTATATAAATGTCATCTTTCATATTAGTGCCATACATACAGGAAAGTGCAGATAACATGGACCAACCTCCAAACTGCCTAAATTCTGAGAAAATTTTAGTGTCCTTCAAAATCATTAGGGTTATTGGCATAAACTTGAATCAAATAGAGTAAACAACCCCTTCCCCCTAATTCAGGACTGTTGCTTTTAGAAACTCATTACAGGCTTAAAGTGTGAGTATCTTAAGTACCTGCTAATGGGATAATTGCCTGGTTTAGTGCTAGTCAGAGGTATCTTGAAATTTGTTTAACCAATGGCTCTCTTTCAAAGTGTGTTGACACTTCATTTTGTTTTAAATGGTCCTAAATCAGCAATGAATGGAAATGTCAAGAGGCATCCTTCTGAGAGAGCGAGAATGTTTACCTGGGAAAGGAAAGGGATGCTGGAGAAAGAGAGAGTTGATAACTGAGGAGAAAGACAATGGAAATGAAGTTGGTCACAAGTTGGAGGAAAGACTTAGTGAATGATGTTAAGGGAAAGGAGCAGAGCTAGGAGAACATCGTACACAGTAACAGCAACAAGGTGGGATGACCAGCTTTGATAGATTTGGCTCTTCTCAGCAATGCAATGATCTAAGACAATTCCAAAAGACTCATGATGGAAAATGCTATCCACATTCAGAGAAAGAACTGTGAAGTCTAAATGCAGATTGAAGCACATAATTTTCTCTTTTTTTAAATTTTTTCTTTCTTGTGGTTTTTCCCTTTTTTTCTGATTCTTCTTTCACAACATGACTAATGTGGAAATGTTTGATATGATTGTACATGCATAGCCTACATCAGATTGCCTGCCATCTTGGGGAAGGAAGAGTGGAGGGGGAGGGGAATTTAGAACTCAAAATCTTATAAAAGTGAATATTGAAAACTAAAAATTAACTTTAAAAAACAAAAACAAACATATGTGACTTCCATTCTCTGAGGAGAGAAATAATGCATGTACTATCAAACATGGTCACTGTACTGGATGATTTTGTGTAACTGATTTTCTTTGTTATAAGGGATAGTTTTATGGGAGTAGAAAAATTATATCAGAAAGTGACTAGTGAAAAAAAAAAGGCATTAATAAAATGCCAAACTTTTGTGTCTTCACTCCAAGGTTCTGTCCTAAGGCCTCTTCTCCAAATACATTCTCTCCCTTGATAATTTTTTGAGCTTCCAAGGATTTAATTATGTTCTCTCTGCATATGGGTCCCAGATTTATACAATCAAGCCTAATCTTTCTATTGAGTTTTAATCCTAAATCACCAGCTACCTACTGAACATTTCCAAATGGTTATCTATAGAAATCTCAAGCTCAACATGTCTAAAATAGAGCTTATCTTTCCTCCCAAAACCCTAAACTTCTTTCTATCATGTAGCCATTTCCTGATTTAATTGTAGAGCACATGCTAGTGGAAATAGAAAAATCATTGTAAATATCTCAAAAGCAGAAGAGCATATTTGAATTTGTAAAAGGACTGTATGCAACAAAATGCAATCTCTATGTCCCTTTGCATCTCTAAAATTCTGGAACAGTCACATTACATTAAGAACTCCTTATTGCAGCCCTCCTGGGTATCTCTAGTTATCTCAAGCTAATGTTACAGTGGTGTGCTTGCAAATGTTTAACAACTAACTCTGCAGGAAAAAAAATGTACAAGTGGAACACTTTTAAGTTTAATCTGCATTACTAACCATCATTCTCCTAGTCACCTACATTTGCAACTTGATTTCTCTCTCTTCTCTCCATTCAAATGGCCATTATCTTAGTTTAGACCCTTACTATCACTTCTTTTACTATTGTAATTGCCTCCTAATTGGTCTCTTCTCTCTCCAATCCATCCTGGACACAGCTGCCAAAGTAATTTTTCTTAGTCACAGACAAGACCATGTCACCCCCTATTCAAAAAACTCCATTGGCTTCCTACTGCTCCTAGAATAAAATATAAAGTCCTCTGTTTGGTTTTTAAAGCCTTTCACTTACTGAACTCAACCTATTTTCAATAATATTATTTACTCTCCTTCCCCCCACTCTGTGGTCTAGAAACTGGAATTTTTGTTGTTCCTCACACAAGTCATTCCACCTCCCATATCCATAACTTGGTATTGACTGTCCCCTATTCCTGGTATGTGCTCTTTCCTCACCTGTGCCTCTTAGAATCCCTTATTTCCTCTACAACTCAATTGAAGTGCCACCTTCTACAAGAAGTCTTTCCTGAACCCCCTCCCAGACGCTAATACCCTCCCCACAAAAATTACCTTGTCTTAATTTTGTACATATTCAGTATATACTTTTATATGTACAAGTTGTTTTCCTCAAAAGAATATAAGCCTCTTGAGGGCAGAAATAGTTTCATTTTTGTCTTTGCATACCTGGCACCCAAGACATAGTAGATGCTTAATAGATGCATGTTAATTGACAGGTCCTTGACTCCTCTTTTAAAATAAAAGTTCTTGATTTTCCTACCTATACTTTTCCCCTCTGTTCTGTGACCTTCCCCATCAATCAATCATTCCCCATATATCTATATATCTTGTGTCTTCAATCTTTTCTTTTCTACAAGCTCTCCTCTGCCTATAAATATGGTCAGGTGTCCTCTATCCTGAAAAAGCCTTTTGGTGCAAAGTGGGTGCCTGTCAACTAGGGAATGACTGAACAAAATGTGGTAAGTTAATGTCAAGGAATGCATAGAGAACTAATAAGAACTAATGCATAGAAGGACACACAGCAACAAGAAAAGGCTTATATGAACTAACACAGAGCAAAATAAGTAGATCTAAAACAAAGTACGTGGTGTAATGTAATGTAAATGACAATAACACTAAAAGGCAGGAAGTATCAAAGCACAGATTTGGAGCTGAAAAGGACCTTAGAGGTCCATTCTTTTACAGATGAAGAAACCGAGGACCATCATGAGGGATAACG
This sequence comes from Pseudochirops cupreus, assembly GCA_028627135.1. Classification (NCBI taxonomy): domain Eukaryota; kingdom Metazoa; phylum Chordata; class Mammalia; order Diprotodontia; family Pseudocheiridae; genus Pseudochirops; species Pseudochirops cupreus. The sequence goes on along the minus strand of CM053581.1, from coordinate 511,540,546 downwards.
GATTTGCCTAAGGTAACACAGGTAATTAGTGGAGATAGAATTTGAACTGAGCTCCTCTGATTCCAGAGTGAGTACTCTTTCCTCTGAACCAAAGGGTGTGCTGATAAATGTTTAAAAGGCTTGGAGAGAGGGGGAGGAGACTGGACACAGGACATACTTTTAAATTTTGCTTTGCACAATTAACATTTTCTTCATCACTTTTGTATGTGTAGACAACCAAACAAAAAAATCAAGCCCTGATTTATATCATTTGCTTACTTCCAAATTGCAAGTGCTCATGAAAATTTAACAATTGTGGCAAAAAAATTTAATATTTATTCATATTATTTGAACTTGGCTTTATGTGGCTAGAAATTATCTAACCCAAAGCTTACAGCAGAGGTGAGGCTGACTTCAGAGATGTTGTAGGGAAGTTGGAAAGTGCCTTGAGGAGTGTTTTGGGTTGGCTCACCTAGGTCTTGTTTTCCATCTACCCAAAGCTTGCATTTTGGCTTTGCTCAAATAATACCGAACATTTATACTTACCTACTGATGGATATCTTAAACTGCCCTTTTCTAAAAACTGCCTAAGTGGAGCCAACCAAGTACTTGTCCTTATTCCCTTGCTTGACTTCTATATAAAATAAATCTCCCAAAAACTTGAGGGGAGTCACACATGTTTCTGACTCTCTCTTTTGCTAAATGGACAATAAAATATTCTCTAAAAACTTTTCTGGGTTTTGGGGTTTATTCTCCACCAACATAACTGGTTCTCATGACCTGTTAGAGCTTGTTCCTGCACACCCCTTATTTTACACACTCTCTCCTTTAATTGCAATGATCAATAACTTGGCTCAAGAGAACAGATGATGGAATGATGGAACAACCTCTCCTCTTCTCAGTAGGGAGACTGGGGATTATAGGTATGTAATCCTGTGTATGCTGTCAGATGAATATATTATTCATTCATTTTTGCTTAACTGTTCTTTGTTGTAATGAGAGGGCTGAGGGGAGGTAGGGATGATACCGGATAATGATTATAGTACAAAAAACAAAAGAAAGCCCTTCTTTGAACCTGCTACTTCTTTGAACTATTCTGCCATGTGTCTTTTGTCTCTATTGCCAAAATTCTTGAAAGAATGATCTATATTGGCTACCTCTTGGTATTTTCCAAACCAGGAATATCCTCATTCCTCCCCCCATTTTTTTGTGTTTAAATTCTACCCATGCTTTAAAAAATGCAACTCAATTTCCATTTCTACCATGTAGCTTTTTCTGATCTCTCAAAAGGAAGTAATCTCTTCCTACTCTAACCCCTTAGCATTTCTTTTTGCCCTTCTCAACTGTTCATTCCATCTTATTTTGTATTATATTTATAGTTATAGATACAACACTAGGTTGGCCATGAGATGATGAATTTTTCACCCACATGGACTCTCAAAGACCATTTCTGGTCTTTAGGCCATCAATTTAGGTCAATAGAGGAATGCCATGTTTTTAGAGGTGTTTTAGTCAGCAAAACAAACCATCTACAATGCTTCCTTTTGGAGGTGGCTTTAATAACAGCATTCTCTTAGTTCACAGTTGATGTTGGGATGAAATGAGGCACTCACAAGTAATTGGTCAGTTAACAAAAAGGATGTTTAGTTTGTTCTAACACAGCTAGACTGTGCAACCTGAATATAATGGCACTTAACTTCTCTGGATGGGGATCCTTTTGTCTCCATGTGGAAATATGTCTGCTCATAAGGGCAGGTATGATGAATGAAATGGTGACTCATGAAGTTCTCAGAAATCTACCAAGTTGAAGGGATCCAAATTGCACATAGTGTGGGACTTTTTATTCCCTTAGGTGACCAGGAAGATGCATTAGGGAAACAGGACAATCAGGGGCTGGGACATCTGCATCTCTTTTTTAGAGAAGACTAATCCCTCTCACAAGAAGGAAAGAGAAGTGGGTCAGCTTAATCCATGTTGTAGGGAAATGCTGGTAAATATTAGTCCTATCACAACCCACGAAATTGTGGTGCTAGGGTCCTAGAAGGTTTTGATCCACCATTGGTTCCAAGGACAATCTTGTGTTCAAATAGTCAGCTATCAGTTAAGGCGAAATAAATACAGACAGCTTTCATAACTCAAATATATTTGAAGTCAGTAATTTGCAATGGTAGGAGATAAAAGTGTATGTTGCTTCTCCCTTAGCAGGTAGTTGTGTTCCCATTAACAGTTGTTGCTTTCCCCTGATAATTTCTCTAAAGATGGAACTTGACTGAGTCCATGGCATATATCCCAGTTCACTGGTTCCTCTTCTGACTGAATACAATACATATGAAAGAAAAGGAATGGATTGTCCTTATCCAAAGATGGTGCTACAGATCTTGGGTACAGATACCCACCTTCAATAGGGAATAAGATGCAAGTTGTTTATTAGTAGTAGGGTTAGCTTGTGTTGAGCTATCTACACTCTCTTGTCACATCTGTCTTGTGACTAACAACGCTCATTTGCCAGCTTAAGCTGTGTATGATTATATGTTGTAACCATGAAAAAGAGGTTTTCTCAAACTACACAACAATAAATTGACAGCCTTTGCCTTATATGCACTGTCCTTAAACTACTGAACTAATTAAGCCAGACAACATAAATGACCACTGACAAACCAGATTTTTTTTCTAGGCTGCCCTTTCGAAGAGATTTACAACACTGCTGGCTCTCCAAAGTGAAAAAGAAAAAAGAAAAGAAAGAAAGCAAAAAAAAAAAAGCAAGGCAAAACTTGTTTTTTTGATGATTAAGAATCAGAGAGTTGTTTGTTCCTTTTACATTTCTCAAGTCAGTGCCTTCCTGGCACAGGTTTAGTTCCCACTGTGAGGGGATATCATGAATACAAGTCTCACAATTTCAAGTTGGCCAAAACTTCCGATATGATCCAATCTGTCAAATCCCTAGGAAGTCTGTGAGTTTTCAGGTAGGGTGAATGTTCTTGTGCATGCGCACGTATACACACACATACACACCTCAATATCTTCACCCTTTTAAAAACTCAATAAAATGAGTAAAAGGATAGCTATTAAATAAGTTTCTTTCTAACCAGTTAAAAAAAACACTGTTTTTGCTAGGTTTCAGCAGAAGAGAATTGTAGGCAATGCTGTGCTGGAGCTGGTTCAAGAAAGTCAATTGCTAAATCTTCAGTGTGAGGCTTTACAACTCAGAAATCAGCAAATGCTACAAATCAGGCCTTGATTTATTGTTTTGTTGACTGTTTAAATTTAGGAAAGTGATTAAGAAAGTGCTATACAGATTACACTTCAGAATCTGGTCACCTTTCCACCCTAGCCCATCCCACCCCCAGCTGGTTGTTAAACATTTACCAGCATGAGCTATATGTAGACCATCATGCCTCTACCTTTGAGCATGATTAAGAATGGTATTAGAAGGAAAAAGGTGAGTTTAAAAAAAATATATCACTACCTTACCCTCATAGAAAACTACTAGACATTCATTTCGGTAATAGCACTTCCTTTGCATAAAGGAAGATTTCACAGAACTGGGAAGTTCCAGGGAAGGGCACAAAACATGAATAAGGCAGGATAGAGCTATTGTCTAGGATCACAGACTTATGAGGTTAACCTTCCACCCAGAAAAATGAAGGATGAAAGGATATAGGATCAAAGTCCATAAACTCATGAAGGATTTGGATCATGTGACTATTTACCAAATCCTAGAATACTACAATGAGAAAGAACCTGTGATGAACTGTAAAATAAAGGATCTGGACCACATGATCTTTTTGCTCTGTTCCAATTTTGGTAATAGATAAATTATGGTTCAAAATAAGGAAGAACTTTGAAACAAAAGGACATGATGACAATGGAATGGACTGCCTCAAGAAGCAAAGAGTTCCTTCTCAGCAGATGTAATCAAGCAGAGGCCAGATGACCATTTACTGGGAAGGTGTAGAGGAGATCTGGGCTTCGATATATGAACATAATGGAGTACAACTGAACTGTAAGAAATGAATAAAAAATATATATTTCAAAAAGACTTAAATGAACTGATGCAAAGTGAAGTGGTCAGAACCAGAAGAACAATTTATACTATAACATCAATATTTTTTAATAGACAATTTTGAAGATTTTTATGCTGATGAAGAATGAAATGAAAAGAATATGGAGAAATATATATATATTTATATACATACATACACACATAATAACAACACTATAAGATAGTGTAGTGGATAGAGAACTGGGCTTAGAATTAAGAAGAGTCATCTTTCTGCAGTCATATCCAGTCTCGGACACTTTCTAGCTGTGTAATTCTGGGCAAGTCACTTAACCTTGTTTGCCTCTATTTTTTCATTTGAAAAATGAGCTGAAGCAGGAAATGGCAAATCACTCCAGTGTCTTTGCCAAGAAAACCCCAAATGGGCTCATGAAGCGTTGGACATGACCGAAATGGCTGAAATGGCTGAAAAAGATAAGCAATTTTGAAAGCTCTAAGAACTACGATCAATGAAAAGACTATTTATGATTCCAGGAGACGGATGACAAAGCAGGCTGTATATGACAGCTGATAGACTGGAGGTGCAGAACGAGACCTTTATTTTTGTATGTAACCATTGAGAGAATTCATTTTGCTTGACTGGGCATGTTTGTCACATGACATTTGTTTCTCTTTTCTTCCTTTTTTCAGTGAGGTAAAGGCTAAGAGAAGAAGAGAGGGATTTCTGTTCATTTAAAAAAGAGAGGTGAGGAGTGCTGCATATGTGGAATGTTATACACACTTTCATAGGAGGTCACTATACTATTAATTGTACTCAACCGTTTTACTTTGATACAAGAAACCTCTCCTAAAGTGATAATAACCTGTAACTGTTTATAATATGAAATGAAACACATTGATAAAATATTTGTTTTAAGATTGAGATTTGTACTTGAGGTAAAGTCCTTTTAGCTTTGAGATTTCATGATTCTAAGTAATTTTAGGGGAAAAATGCAGAATGAATACAAACATGGCATGGATAACACTCAACTTTGGATCCACATGAACTGTTGGTTCAACATGAGGTGTGTTAGATAAGTAAGCCTCAGTAGGCTCAAGCTCCCATCCTAGTTCAGCTGGAAACTTCTAAAATCATCTAAATTCAGTTTGAATCAGTCTAACAGACCAGATAAGTATTATGTTAAAAAAAAAACACTTAATTAAGAATGAAACAATTAGCAAAGGAAAAAGGAAAGCAGTATTCATATACATAATACAGAGATTAAGGTTCTGTCTCTCAGTCAATAGTGGAGGAGACAACCTACTAGGAGACTTATGTTCTCTCTCTTCTCAAACAGAAACAAGTTGGGCAGTCTTGTTTGAAGACTATCTGAAGCTTAAGGGTACATCATTTTATCTCCTCTTGATCTGTGGGATCTCAAGACCATGCTAGTCTTCTAGGATTCTGGATAAAATCAGGAAAATTTATACACCACATAACTCCTCATTTTTCTCAAAAGTCTCTTTGTCCCATTGGCACAATCAGCCTATGCCAATAGCACACATCCATAGGCATTGAAGTCTTACAAACTTCAATCAGGCCCATCCTCGAGGCCTGAAGCCTCAAAGGAAATTTAGTTCTTCTCTCAGACACATCCCTATTACAGTAAACATGTGCAATTTCAGAATAATGTTATACAATTTGTCTTATAACTAATTTTTAATCATTAGTTTTATCATTAAAAACAATAAAACCCATTAACCATCTTTTCCTCTTGAGCTTCTGTGATACCTCCAGCAGTTCAGTAGTCACTCACACAGAGAAGCAGCTTGATAACCAAGGATTGTGTAATTCAACATGGCATGGTTATTTCATAAGGTAACATTCCAAATACCAGGGACTGCCCTTCTTCTGACATAGAAACCAGAAAGGGTTTTCTTACTTTCTTTGGGGGAGGCAGACAGAGAGAAGTTTGCCGTTAGGAAGTACAGAGCAAAGAAGAGAAAACTAAACTGATATTCAGAAGTCATACTTCAAATACTGTGACTGTGGAAATGATATCATCTCTCTAAGCCTCAGTTTCCCATTTTGTAAAGTGGAATAAATATCTGTTCTACCTCATGGAGTTCTTTCAAAAAAAATACTTAATTGTTTTAACTTTGTATCTTTAAATAAAGCTATGTTGAGTCAAGTGTTTCATCTAAAGTAAAATAAAATGTAATTTATAGTCAGATAGCACCATTTAAAGACAGGATGTACTCCAGATGTTGAGGAGGGAGAATGAAAGAAGAAGGCGAAATCCCACCAATTTGTTTTTGTGACAGTTGTCAATATTATGTGTGTCACACACACATACATGCGAAAGAAAAAGCAGTAAGCATTTGTTAAATGCCCACTACATGCCAGGCTCTGTGCTAAGAACTTTATAATATCATCTCAATTCAATTCTAATGACACCCCCGGAAGGTAGGTGCTATTGTCATCCTAGTTTTACAGATAAACTGAGGCAGGAAGAGGTGGAGTAGCTTGCCCAGCATCACACAGCTAGTAAGAATCTGAGTCAGAACTTGATCTCTGGTCTTCCTGACTCCAGGTCCAGGGCTCTATCCACCTCCCTACCTGGCTGCCTCTAGTTATAAGCTGAGTCACCTTCTCCCCCATGTGACTGCTTCCCAGGGTCATGGCCAAGCTGCCAGGGCCAGACTAATGCGTTAGGAAAGCCTCAGAACTCTCGCCCTACTTCACATCCCCTAGTGATTTCTCTTGTCAGAGGACACAGTATATGAAAAACTTAAGCAGAGAGAAGTGCTAGAGATTTATAATCTTAACATGGAGCATGATTTGGGCTGTGTTCCAAAGCAGTGCAAAATGAGAACCTCTTCTTCTCTTATGGCTCGTTGTGGGTAGTAAATGCTCACATGATAACAGGCTGTACAAAAAATGTACAGAAACCAGCCTTCCCCAGGGGCTCCAGAATGCAAACTGGGCTACCTTGATAGCTTTGTGCTAAAGTCTCTTTCCAGTGTCAAGGGGTGAGCTCTTCATTTCATTTCAACACACAACATTGCTTTCCTTTTCAATTTATTACAGATGACCAATATCCAAGTCATTATACCCACAGGCTTGCTGCTATAGTGGGATTGAAGGTAGCTTTACACAGCAGTATAATAAGCAGTCACATCAATTGTATGATTTGAAGGGTGCCTGGAAGGGCACCCTCCCTCATCCTTCAAACTTTTCTGTCTCTGACCTGACATGGTGCTTCCTTTGGGTTAAGGTAATGTTTTCCAATCAAGTTGCTTCACCTTCACAACATATCTCATATATGCATTTCCTTCTCTCCATTCACAAAGCCACTGCTTTACTATAGGCCTTCATCACCTCTCATCTGGACTATTACAATAGCTTTCTAATTCATTTTAATGCCTTGAGTCTCTCTCAACTCCAATCTATCTTTCACTCAGGTGTCAAAGTGATTTTCCCAAAGCATAAGTCTGTCCAAATGGCTCCCTCTGCAGTAGTCTATTAAATTTTACAGCAGTAGTCTATTAACTCCAGAAAAAAATTAAAGTCCTCTGACACTTAAAGGCCTTCACACCTTCCCTCTACTATACCACTAGACTTTTCCTGTCTATTTACACTCCACTCTTCTCCATTCACTCTATGATTCAGCTCACTGGCCTATTTGCTGTTGCTCACAAATAATACCCCATCTCCAACCCTGCACTTGTACTGGCTATTCCACCAGGCCTAGAATACAGGATATTCTTGGTTCCCTTCAAGACTCAACTCAAATTCAACCATTTATAAGAGGTTTTTCCTAGTTCTCTCAGGTAGTAGTACCTTCCTCTCCGAGATTATCTTTAATTTATACTGTACATCCTTTGTGAACATAGTCAACGGCATGTTTTCTCTCCAATTAAAATGGGAGCTCATAGACAACAGGGATGATGATATTTTTGCATTTCTTGGTATTCGCCATATTTAGTTCAAGGACTGGCACACAATACATACTTAATAAACGCTTGCTTACTATGTTCTCTGATACTCTCATGTTCCGTGTGTCAAGGGAGGAGACCAATTTATTAAATGGACTTGCAAATAATAAATAAATCAAGGCCTGTGGTCTGTCTTGGTGATCAAAGACAAAAAGTGAGTCTCTTGGGCTACCTTAAAGGTGGTGTTTTCCTTCTGATGGGACTTTCACTGGTAAGTGAAAAGCAACTCTGATCATTTAACATTTAATGAAGAGATCAGATCGGTTAAGAGTTCTCAACTCCTCCTGTTGTGTGTATATGGGGATGGGGAGGAGGCAGGAGGGGAGGAGTGAAAGCTGAGAACTGTGGTGAAGTTACGAGAATCACTGGAAATCTGGACAAGGAAAGTCATCCCAATCAGGATGCCTCTGTCTGTTTCTCCTTTAAGGCCAGGTTGCCCCCAAATCTGATGAAGGAAATAAGAACACATGAGTAGCTTTTGGTAGTGCTGACTAGCTCAGTTTGTTTTCTGCTTATGGGGTAAACAAAATGGCCCAGGTCAGGCCTTAGGAGAGACAGGAATATGGATGATAATCCTCATTTAAAATGGGCTAACTGGGTTTTCTCTGTAAGATAATGAGATAGATGGTCTTTTGAACCAAGAAGGGAATATTACAAATTGATATTAATATTAATAATCAAATGATACAGAATTAAAATTAATTTTCCTCATTCCTCCCTTTCACTCGCTGAGAGATCATTTTCCTCCATGAATCAGTAACTGGTATGACAACTATAAATCTCAGATTGGACTCACTAGGGTACAAAAAGATCCAAAGGTATTAAACATGTCTTTTAACTATGACTCTTACCGTGATGGGGACAGCATGAGGGAAAGAGGAAAAGAGATTGACCAACACATTCATAGGAACTACCGGGGGCAGTTCCCTTGGGCAAGGTGGCCTTACAAAGAAATACGGTACATGGAGAAGGAATGAAAGGGAAGGATAAACAGTCTCTTTCTCAGTAACCCTTTCCCACTGTCCATTTCATCAATTCATCATCTCTTAGGGTGGAGATGTCTGGTTTCTGGAAACATCTCCTGCTGCAGTTATCTGGTCTTTCGGAAATTTCCCCTTTCAGGCATTCTGGGATAGGTTGGTTCTCAGAGCAGCCTCTTCTAGGATATCTCTTTCTTCAGTTCAGGTCACTGGTAGGATCTCCTTTCTGTTAAAATCTCTTGCAAAATAGATCTTAATACAATTTAACTTGCTTTTCTAATAACTAGGTCATGTGGTAAAAACCTAGCTTAAATCTCATAGCTCTAATAAGAATGAGTCAAATTAGGAACCTCGACACTAGAGAATTTGCATTTTTCCATACTCCTTGCTGTGCCTATCTCTATCTAAAGCAGGTACTTGATTTAAACAGTGCCAACAACAGGCTAAGGAGAAATCTACGAAGATCTGACTTGTACAATGAGCCCTGCTAGTTTAAAAAAAAAATTGATGTTTACCAATGTTTCACTCTAGCTGTTTACTTCACATATGTTGGGAATAAGAAGAAATGTTAATGTTAGCACTATTTTCGCTCTGAAACATCATATGTGGAATTACATACGTGCAACAGGGCTTTCCCCTTCCCCTGACTATTCCTCCCTACCATGGATCATGATTAGTTGACATTTCTAGGGAACACACAAAAGTTCGGGGTGAGCTAGTTTCCAGCTTTACATGACTCATCACCATCTCCTAATTGGCTACCGAGCCAGAAAAGCTGATGACTCAGGAGATTTGTATTAAAAAAAAAAAAGCACACACCCAAACACACACATACACATACACACACAAACAGAAGGGAAAAAAAAACCTTTAGCTGAGGCCTCTTGACTGAAGCTCTCCAAGTAGCAATATGTGGTTCCAATAAGGGTTAGAGAAAAACAGTCCTTCTCTACCACAATATAATTATTATTTTACATGAGTGTGTACTTACTCAGCTAGGTAACAGTGCGTCAGTGGCAGTCTTTGTCCTTTTGTGTTTGTTCTCCTGATTGTAGGTCACTAAGCAAAAAAACCTCGAAATAAATATGCCCAGGCAGCAATCTTATAAGTTCTGAAAGGTCAGGAGGTCCTGAGAACTTTGCAAGGCATTGGCAACAGCAAGTACTAGAGCAGTAGTGGCCTCTACTGTAGTGGCAGTGGAAGGCAGCAGAGGAAGTTCCTACATCTGCAAGTTTGACCCTTACCAGAAGAGAAATCAGGAGAGGAGAGAAGGGAGGGAATCAAACTTGGCTGTCAAATAGAAAAGAGAGAGCAAAATCTATTCAGCATTCCTGCCAAAACTGTTTTATGTCTTCATAAGTCTTAACAACCAGCTTCCTAACAAACTATACTGTAGTACTGTAAGTTGTTACTTAATTCTGCCCTAATCATTCTGTTCATGCACTCCAAGATTAATTTATGGTTATTTTCCATTTTGGAATAAACTTCCCATCCCATACTACATTCATATTTTATATTGGAGAGCTCTTTTATTTTCCTCTCTTTTGGGGGAAACCCAAGACTTTCAAAAGAAAAAGGAACATGGAATAGTGGCAAGGTGGTTTGATGTGTATGAGAATGGAGAGATTGCTTTCCTGAATTAGAGGTCTGGCTTCCACATGAATGAACACAGGGCAAATGACAGGGAGTGGTACAAGTCATCAGTCTCAGTAAGTTCCAATCAAATAATGCCTCTATGTCAAATATGTAACAAAAGAAGAGGAACCAAGGAAGTAAGGTGTGAGAGTTGAGAGACCCCAAAACATAGCATTGTCTCCCTCCCAAGTTACAGACTCCAGCAGGATTTCAAGCCTGGCCCCTTTCTGGAAATGGAAGAAAGGTCTGAACCAAGCAGGATCTTGTTAGGCCCCCTGCCATGAGTGAAAGTGTAATGAGGGAAAGTATCTTATTAGCACTGGAGGAAGTGACCATTTATTCTCACCCAATCTGGCTCAAAGAAAACCTTGATCTTTTCTTCCTATATAGGTTCTCCTTCAAGAGTGGAGAAAGAGATGACCACTAGGACTATTCCTGTGGATATGGAAGGGAAGGGAGTCCTTCAGGAAACATCAACAATTTATTACCACCTCACCAAGACAGATCACACATATACATAAGGTGGAGGTGAGGTGGGGAATGCAATCACTCAGGTATTTTTTCATTATTTGTCTTGGGTCATTCTGTCAGTAGGACAAACTAACCATCCCCACAACATCTGTACTTCTGTGAAGGGTACTAGCCCTTTGTAATAATTCCTGGCTGGGGCCTTACCTCCTTGCCCAGGTTCCAGCCTGCCCAAGGGGTGGAGGTGATAGAGCCCATAGACTAGCCACACAGTCAAATTAACACCTACTTACCAAGAATAATTAGTTAAAATAGAAAATCATCATCCTATATCCATCTTCTGCAACACAACCAAACTCTGGTACTACATTCTTTTCTTTTATTCAATTCTTAATCCTTGATAATTTGTCTTCAAACTTCACCACTCAATATAAACTGTTGATTTCAAAGTTACCAACAATCTTTTCATTGCTAAATCTGATAGCCTTTTTTCCATCATCATCCTTCTTAACCTCTCAACAGCTTTTAACACTATTGACTGTTTTTCTCTCCTTCATACTCACTCTATCCCCTGCTTTTGTAACACTGATCTCTCTTGGTTCTGCTCCTACTTAGTTAACTACACTCCTCAGTTTTCTTTGCTAGGTCATTGTCCATGTTCTACCATGGCCACATCCTAAAGCTCTTTCCTGGACTCTTGTCTCTTTTCACCTTTTTATGAACTATCATAGATACAATTATCTCTTTGTAGATGATTCCTAGTTCTGTATCCTGTCCTATTATCTCTCTTCTAGCTCAAAGCTCACAAGGTCAGCTGCTTTTTGGACATTTGTAGATGTCCCGTAGGTCTCTGAAACTCAAATTGTCCAAATGAAGTTCATTTTCTCTCCCCACAAACTTAGCTCTTCTTCAAACCATCCCTCTTGTCAATATTAGTCCTACATCACCTGCTAGACTTCTCCACCTGGATGTCCCATAGATATCTCAAACTTAACATGCCCAAAATATGACATTATATTTCTCCTCAACCTCCTTCTTCTCTTAAACCTACCTCTCCTCCAAACTTTGCTATTTTTCTCAAGAACATTGATCTTCCCAGTAACTCCTTTTCATAACCTCTGAATCATTCTTGCCTCTTGCCAACTCACACAGTCGACACCCAAGTTCAATATCTCATAACCTCTTCTCTGGAGTACTGTAATAACTTCTTAATTGGTAAACCTGGGCAGGAGTCATGTGAACTTTCCACACAGTTGGAAAAAACAGTCTTCCTTAGTTAGAGTTCTAACAGTGTTGCTCTTCTACTCCAAAGTCTTCACTGATTCCCTATAACCTCTAGGATAAAATGCAAACTTCAGAGCCTGGTGTTTAGAACTTCCTACAATTTGTTCTCAGCCTAACTTTCCAGCATTAACTGATATTACTCCTTTTCAAACAAACTTTATGTTCCAATCAAACTGTTCCTGGAACTTGACACTCCATGCCTTTGTATAAACTATCCGCCATACATTAAATGCACTCCTGCCTATCTCTATTTGTTGGAATCCTTATCACTCTGCTCCAAGGTCCCTTCCAGATGCCACCTCTTCCATAAAACCTTTTCTGATGCTAGCCTCCACCCAGTTATTTATTAATATATTTTCTCCCAAAATTAACTTACTTTTACATAGATGTATACATGGTTTATCCTCCCCCAATAGAATGTAAGCTCCTTTGAGGTTACAAACTGTTTCATTTTTGTCTTTGTATCTTCTGTGGTTGATGAATGTAAGACTCAAAGCACATTAAGCTTTTGGTCAAATGGAATTGAATGAAAAACAAAGTCCTAAATCAATTGTAACTATATGAAAAGAATGAGAACAGAAAAACATTCCTGATGGAGACCTAAAAGTACTATATGAAAAGCTCTGATATTTTATAAATTATAATAGTTCTTTATAATATAGTTTCTAGATAGATGTATTTTATTTTGTTAACTTTCAATATTACATATACAATAATAACCATTTTTGAAAATACATAAAGTGTTACCCTGAGAAGGAAAATGTGAGAAACATGCTTTGGGAGATCACAGGACTTCCCAGGGTGGGTCAAGGAGTTAGCATGGGACAAGCTTCTAGGGGTTACTGCTTTCCTTTGGGAACCCTTAGGAAGATACACATGATGTACCCCTTAAAACAGCAATGCTCAACCTGTGGATCACAACCCCTTTGGGTGTCAAAGGACCCTTTCACAGGAGTTGCCTAAGACCATCAGAAAACATATTTCCAATGGTCTTAGGAACTGAATACTGCTCTTACATCTGTCTCTAGGCAGGTCCACCCCCATGCAAACACACCCACATACAAGTATTAAAGAATAGCAGCATTAGGAAGGTTGAGAACCACTGCCTTAAAACAACAAACTCCTTCTCACTGAAATAAGGCAGAAATGCTGTACAGAGAAATATGTTTATTATAGTTCCATCAAGAAAGCTAGTGTAAGGATGACTAACGACACATCCACATAAACACAGAAACAGGAATGAGGGGCTGCAGTTCTGTCCTTCCTGGTAGACTTATGGTTAGTCAAATTCCTCAAATTCCTTACTTTATTTCCCTCTATATATATTCTACATCATATATATATATATATATATATATATACATATACATATATATGTATATATGTATATATATACATACATAGTTAAATTCTTCAAAGATTAGTCAAATTCCTCAAACTCCACACTTTATTTCCCTCTATATATTCTACAGTCTCTCCATATATGCAGATTATATGCAGATTACATGATAGTGAGGATACTTGCAACCTGACCAGGTCTGCCTTCTTCTAAGGTCAGAGCTGTGTGCCACATCCTCACCTTTGTAGTTCCCTCTGGCCATTGTCATAGTTCCAGGAAAGCCAGGGTTTTAGTAAAATAAGATAAGTGAGAGCTTCCCCACAGCTAATTATCTTCCAATAACTTTTGTGGGAGCAAAACAAGATATCATTATATCACCTCTTACAGAGAATATCATTTCTGTAATATTTTTGGTAGAGGGGAGGAAGGGTAAAACTGCTCAGAGAATCCTATGTATCATTTCTTACCTATTCTCAGGTTTTACCATAATTATTTTAGGAATGATAACTAACCAAAGGCCTAAGCCCTGACCTGTTGTGTCACTCCACTTGCTAGGCATACTAAATACACACAAATCCAATAGTAAAAGCTTCAATTAAAACTCGAACATGGAACGAAATTTAAAACTGAAAACATTTTCTGTGCCTTTATGCAAAATATCTCTATGTTTCCTATGTCTTCAAGGAAGTTATAATTTAATTCCCTTCCTATTCCTCCACTTCCCCAGAATAGTATAGTCACTTATTTGTAATTCTTACTTGTGGTGGAATCTTAGAACAGCTAGTACAGATGGGAAAGCTCTTGCTTCTTTATAGACATCACCAAGAACCAGGCAGGATTCTTGGGTTCAGGACTGTTTTCTTACATGGTTATTGTTTCTTTGTCTGCCCCAAATGCTTTTCTCCATCTGTCCCTCCTGTCTGCTTGTCTCCACAATTATTGTATTACCACTTTTTGAACCTGCTGACCTTGTACAGCATCCTCACCAATCAGAGTCCTTGCCTGGTGACACTTGGTAGGTGCTCCTTGTAGGAAATAAGGTTCTACAGATATATATAGATATAGAGAGAGATATATAAAATACCTTACATTCCTTCTCTGGAATTTGAAGAACTTTGTGTTAAGACATTAAATAGTTTACCACCTAGAGCAGTATTGCAGGCAGAAGAATCATCAAAAATCATTTCATATAGCCTGCAGCAACAGAATATCTCACAGCAATTCAGATATAGCTAAAACCTTCATTATGATTGCTTTCATTTGAAAGAGAAACAAGAATTCAAGCTCTTGTGCTATATCTGTTAGTTGGATGGGATCACACATTCAGATACATTGCCTTTTAAAATTTATATCTGATACTTTTTTTGGATATAGGGAAAAGAAATTGAATGGAATGAGGGAGGAAGGAAACAAGCAAATCTTTGGGAAATGTCTGAAATTGACAGAGAGAGCAGAATCTATGAAAAGCAGTTTAATATAGAACTGAAACCACAGTGTCATTTTAAAAAGTTTTATCCCTGCCCTTTGTTTTAACACAACAATTATTTCCCCTTTACTCACCCTTCTTCTTCCCCCATTAGACCCCATCTTGTAACAAAGAAAAACTTTTTAAAAATAAATTTATTTATTTACTTTTTTAAATTTTCAACATTCACTTCCCCAAGATTTTGAGTTGCAAATTTTCTCCCTGTCTCTCCCCTACCCCCCACCCCAAGAAACCAAGCATACTGAATATCCCTTCCCCCAATCTGTTCTCTCTTATGTCCTCCCTCATTCACCTCCCCTTACTTTCTTTTAGAGCAAGATGGATTTCTATACCCCATTGGCTGTATATCTTATTTCCTAGTTGCATGTAAAACACAATTTTTTAAAAATTTATTTTTAGTTTTCAACATTCATTTCCACAAGATTTTGAGTTACAGATTTTCTCCGTCTTTCCCCTACCCCCTACCCCAAGATAGTGAGCCTACAGAACACCCCTTTCCCCAGTCTGTTCTCTCTTATATCCTACCCCATTCCTCCCCACCTCCAACTTCCTAGTAGAGCAAGATGAATTTCTAAACCCCAGTGCCTGTATATCTTATTTCCCAGTTGCATGTAAAAAACAATTTTTAAGATTTGTTTTTAAAACTTTGATTTCCAGATTCTTTCCCTTCTTCCCTCCTCACCCACCCCCACTGGGAAGACAAGCAATTCAATATGGATTGTGCATTTGTAGTTACTCAAAACATTTCCATAGTAGTTATATTGTGAATGAATAACTATATTTCCCTCCATCCTATCTTGTCCCCCATTTATTCTATTTTCTCCTTTGACCCTGCCCCTTTTCAAAAGCGTTTGCTTCTAACTACCCTCTTCCCCAATCTGCCCTCCCTTCTATCATCCCTTCTCATGTCTCCTTTCCCCCTTCTTTCCCATAGGGTAAAATACCCAGTTGAGTGTGTATGTTATTCCCCTTGCAAGGGATAATTTATAGTGAAGTTTCCCCATTCTGAAAAATCAAATCTAGGATGGCTTCAGTATTCACTAGGCCTAGGGATAGGTCACCTGACCTTCAAGCAATCTGGAGCTTAGAGCAATGGAGACCCTGCCCCAGAGCCAACTCAGCAGAAGATATGCCAAATAAG
>CM053581.1:511509564-511524156 GCA_028627135.1 Pseudochirops cupreus | reverse complement strand
CCAGTTGGGGGGGTTGGGTTTCTGCATTGGAAGATTATGTAACCATGGACTGTCTTCTACCTGTCGCTCTCTCCCTGTAGATGCCATGTTGGGCAACAGGGGCAGAGTCCTTTCTCATTAGAAAAAATAAAGACCTTTTCTGACCTTAGATTCAGACTCTGAACTCTTTCATCTCACACAGTTTGGAGGTCCCACCGAGATTTTTTGGACTCATCTCTGGAGAGGGAGAGGGCTCTCCAGCCTTGACCAACAGGTAAAGGACCTCCCCTGGCTCTTTCCCAGTGACCTCTTGGTAAGGTGGGGGAGCGACTCCTCTCTGTGGAGAATGAGGCCCGAGGGGGTCTGAAACTGAGATCAGAAAATTCCAAAAGGGGGGAACAAAGATTACTGAAAATCACATAAGTCTGTGCACAGACCCAGGTAAGGAGAGGCCTAGGTGATTTGATGGTGGGTGAGGTCAACTGAGTGTGGCCAGGAGTTGGGAAATTCCTGGACTAAGAGGTCGACCTGGTCAACTGAGTCTGGCCAGGAATTGGGGAGAATAAGAGGCAGTTTTCAGGGGGGATGCTGACAAGCAGTCCCTGATGAGGGCCCTTCAGAATTTGTGCCTTGCACCCCAAGTTCTGGACCAAGAGGTTAATTGTCTGTCTGGCCTGACCTTAGAACTGGAAGGGGGTAGCTGGTTGATGGGCCATGTCACCTGCTTCTGGTAAAGGGAAGTTTTCAGCTTTTACCCACAAGCTGCTAGTCAATTGGGAAGAAATGTTTCCTTCAAACCCCCCCCCCCCATAATCCCTTGGGAGATAAATTTGGCAAAACTGGTTAAGACTGTTTGTTCTGTATTTGTTTGTTTGTGTGTGTGAAATTTGTCTGTTCGTGAAAGAGGGAAAATGTTTTACCAGATTAAAAAGCCTTGGGAAGTTTAGAAATCTTCCTTCTCTGCCTAACTAAACTTAGAATGGAGAGAGAGAGAAGGTCAGATCTTTAGCAGATAATAGGTAAGTGAAACTGTTTTTTCCTGTTTGTCTGAAATGCCTAAGGCAGAGGTAGGAGAAGCAAGAGACCTGATTGTGTTAGTTAGGGTGGGGGAGCCACCAACTTTAGAAGGTTGGAAGATAGTGCTAGTGAATTTTTAGCCTGACTTAAACCAAGTTATGGGAAGTCAGAAGGGATAATGTCTATCCACCTTTCAGGCTCTATTGGAATTTAGTTCTAAAAGTTCAAATAATCATTAAATTCCTAAAGCCCTTGCTTGAGAGAGAAGTTAAAACCACACCCAGTTAACTGGGTTTGAAACCCTTTGTCTATGAAAGGAGACAGGAGATAAGAAGATAAGAATAGGAATGGTGGCAGGAGTCCAAGTCTCCTGCTGAAGGTGAAATGGAGATCACACAGACATGAGCACATGTCTTCTGAAAGCCACGTGTCTTCTGAAAAGCCACATGTTGGCTTAAAGATATTTCTGGGGAAGTAGATTGGCATTTAGCTTTATTTGGTAAAATGTGAGACCATTATATTTGGGTATAAATGTAAATAACATTCAGATTTATCATTTGAACTCTTGGCTATTATGAAAATGTATGCAGTGGTTTAAAGTTATGAAGTTATAATTTAATTCCTATGGAAGGGGGTTTGAAAATGCATTCACCTAAAGTTTTTAGTAGAATATAAGCTTTAAACATTTCTAAATTATGTAATTTGGAAATATTTATAAACTCTGATGTTAAAACAATTTTCTTATTCCTCATATTGTAAACTGATCTAAAATGTGAGCAGGAATGGGTTGTAACCCATTGTGAGCAGGAATTTTCTTGTGACAAAAGCAATTGTTTTTGTTGTTTGTTTGTTTGTTTAAATGTTGTTGCAATTAGGAACTATATTATCAAGGGAGTAGAAAATGAGGAATGGAACACTCTGACCTGAGTGCTGTAATATTTTCTAAAATAACTGTAATTTGGAAAATCTGTAAACCTTATAATCCTTGATCTGGTCAGCCTGCCTGTTAAAGCCTCCCAAACCAGATAAGATAAGAAAGGGAATGCTGGAGGAGAATAGGAGTTTTGGATTACCCTCCCCTACTTGGCAAAAAAAAAAGAAGAAGGAGACAGGGGGGTGGGGAGGGAGAAAACCCTCTACTGGCTTTGGAAATGCAATTAATGTCATAATGTCATTGTGTTATTTATTATGGTATTTAAATTGCAAGATCCTTGTATATTGTAAAAACTGAGTGAGAGCCGGGAATGGTGTCAATTTTAATCTAAATTGGCTTGAAACTAAAAGATGGAGAAAAATTGTGTAAAATGTAATATGTTGTTGCTGCTGCTATTCAGAAAACCAGGTATATACACCTTTACTGTAGTTATGAATGATCTTCTGTGCAAGGTGGATTGGATATGTGTTTTTGTAGAACTCTTATTGAGCAAATTAAAATATATAGCTATAGCTATAGCTATAGATATAGATATAGATATAGAGGGATGTGGCTCAATTTAAAAAATACATCCAGCTGAATTAAGGTGAATGGATTGATAATTAAGTGGGTTTTGAATTCAAAAGTTTAAATGTAAGAACATGATAATTGTGTTACTGGTAAACAGTTGTATTATGATATTTTGAAGTATTGTAACTTAAGAAATCATAAACTTCCAAGTTTTTCTATATTTAAAAGGAAGTTTCAGTTATGAAATATATTTATGAGAAGTAATTATTGGTAATTATGTAAAGAAAAGACCAGTGAAAGCTCCTAAGTTTTGTCAATTATGTGGGAAAGATTTTAATGACCAGAGAATTTAGAAATTGTGTTAAATTGTTTTTGGAAAAGGGGAAATATTCTTACTAAGAAGTGTTTTACAAGATCTTTTGTTATAAGATGAGGTACACAAGATAAGAAAGCTCAGGTAGGGAAACCTTCCCTTTAGTACTTTTAAAGACCAAGATTGTTGGCTGTTAATGTGTATGGGAGGAAGGAGGGGTTAGGTGGCCCCTAGAAACCCCATCAATCCCAGAAAAGGGGCAATAATAAATTTAAAATTTGTAAAGGGAAAATTGGTAATTATACAAAGACTTTGTAAGATTTCTCGTTATTTTATTAATTGTGTATAGATTTTTGTAACATTCAAACTTACTGTGAATTTTATTTTCAGGCTCAATGCCTACAGAGTCCTTACCAGATTAAGTAAGGGAATTTCTCCACTCCCCACCAGGAAGGGGGGGGGGAGCAGCAGTTACTTCTTCAGACTCTGAAGAAGGCCACTGATGAGTCAGTTTTGAAACTGGCCCTTTAAAGTTGGTATAATTGATTTCTACTAATTGGTTTTTGGTACCGATTTGGAATATAGAACAGGAATTAATTATGCATATAAGTCCTGGTAAACCTTTGTGGTATATTGTGTATTGCTTTATGCTTTGCAGAAGACATTTTGCTGTTTTAATTTGAATTTGTGGTTATTGCATGGTATAAGGAAAAGTTAACATTTATAATTGAATGTGTAAGTAAAAGGTTTAGATTCCTGAAGTATCTCACTCTTCCAGACTGAGTATAATTAAGAATAAACAAACTTGGGCAAACATTCTTTTCTGAATAATATGTGAATAATTAGCCCAAGGAAAAGAAGTTTGGGGAGCAAAGGTGCAAACACAATGTTGAATCATTATCCCATAAACTAAGGCTGGGATACATCTGAGCTACTATAATAAAGTGTGTGTTTAGGATCTGGGCTATTGAGCCTCAGATCATATTCCTTTTTATATATTAAAGAACTTGGTAAATGGGTATTTGGCCTAGTCATCTGCCTGTCACTAGGTATTTGTCTGTATGGAATAGGGTCCTTAAATGTTTCAAAATCATGTTAGAATAATTGAGTATTGGTACAACTGATTGAGGAACCTAGTTGTTATTCTATTAATTACTGAAACTAGATCAGAAACGTCTTCTATATGAGGAAAAGAGTTTCAGTGCAAATTTCTTAAAGGGAGGTAAATTATGGAATACTTTTGTATGAATGTAAAAGTCAACTTCATTCAAAGTTTGTTACTATCGCGGAAATAATACCTGTTTTCTGTGGTGCAAACATGTTTTATTATATGCAACTTATTGATATGCACTGTTTTGGGATTAATTACTTATGGATCCTCCCAAGTCTTTTATGACAACTGGAGTAGAAGTCAGTCTCTCCTATAAGTAAATTCATTTGTATAACTATTGAACTCAAGGATAGAAAACTTCTATCTGCAAAGTGTTGATAGAGTTGAAAGTTTCTATCTGCAAAGTGTTGTTACTTATATTTACATGTATAGAGTTGGATCCTTAACAGCATTTGATCCTCCCAAAGAGCTAGACTCAGTGGAAATTTCTGAGGGAATAACAAGATCAGATAATTCTGTAAGTCAGATCTATCACTTTGTGAGGTTTAGCCATTAACCTCTTTGCTTTGTCTAAGCAAAACAGTTATGTTAGTAAAAGAATAATAACTTATGAGTTATCTTGTTTTCTGGTTAAAAATGTAAAGGAGTGCTGAATAATCTGAATGATGGGTTTGAGAGATTTTGGAAGAATAAATAAAGGTTTGATTGGGAACATGGAAGGCAGATAAGAAAGTTTGGGGACAAATGTGGGTGTATCCAAGCCCTACTGTTCCTGGATGGTGGTACTGCTTTTTAAAGGGTTTTAAGTAAGTTGAGAAAGAGTTTGAGAAAGCATCTAGGAAGACAGAAAGATTTGTAACTTGATTTTGTGATTAATAGGTCAATCGAATTTGAGATGTAGAGGAAATAAGGGTACAAGTGCAACTTTGAATTATTATTCCATGGACTGAGGTTGGATTTATAAAGTTGCTGTAGAGAAGATATATCTGTGTATATGAGTGAAATGGAGTCCCAGTGTATTTCAAAGTGATGAAAGAGCAATTGGGTATTAATACAATTAGTTGTTGAGATTAAACCAGAGATGTCTTTAGTTGAGAGAAGAGAAATTTTAGTTATAATCTTATAATTAAGCATAATTATAAGAAGGTAGAGAAGTTTGGAAGTAGATGCACCTCTATTAGAGCAATAATTTATAATCCCAATGGGAGATTTGATTTTCTTTATGAACAAGAATAAATATAGGAATGAATGTAGGTTATTTGAGACTCACTTCAAAGATGTTCCTTAACCAATGTAAGATTATAATCATATTGTAAGCTGATTGCTGGTGCTTGTTATTTAAGACTTGATGGGAATGTTAACTGACTGTTTCTTTGAGTTCAACTCCAGATAGGAGTGTTAAAAGAGGCTGCCCAAGCTACCCAAGCCACCAACCAATGGTGCCAGATCATGTAAGATACAGGTATGAAGGTTGGAGGAACAACTGTTCAGCATGAGCTCAGGTAGGATTCTTCTGACTGGGGTCTACCCAAATGCACCTGGCTCAATGGCAAGCTTCGCTCAATGGAGATTGCAGCATGGAATACATTGTGCCTGGAATTGGCATTCTGAAGTTTGGGAAATATGGTTCCCTCATTATAATTTTGTTCCTATTCTTGGTGGTAAGTTTCAATAATCAAAAGTTTTGAAATAAAACAGCAACAAATCTACTTGATTCTGGAACATCTTAAGTTACTATAAGATAAAGCTGCTAGGCTTAGGGTTTAGTATAGGTATTCCTATATGAGTCAGGGTCCTTTAGTTCTTTGCAATTATATGACAAGTAGGTAAAGGTTTGTGGGAATATTATTCCGTTATTCAGTTAGTATCACATTTGTCTCAACTTTGTTATAATTAGTCAATGTTAAAAGGAGGATAATTTCTGGACTACTTAGAAACATTTTTAATTGTTTTAATTGTGAGCTTAATGTAAATCCCTTAGTGAAATCCCATCCTCCTGGTGGAGGACTTGATAATGGATTAATGCAAAATATAAGAAACTGGTTCTAATGTGTGATCATGACAATTGACTAAGACTCCAATTTTAATTTTGTAAGAATGATAAGGGTTCTGGAGCTGTCATTTACATTGGTTCCAAGGTTCCTTTTGTAGGTAAGTGAATGAAAGAAGGCAGAAGGAAGAGAAGCCAGGATGCACGGCTGAAGATGGATGACCCTACGTGACCAGAAGACTTCCTCACATCTGGACAGCCGTGTGAAAAGAGACTTTTGGACTTTGACAAGACAATTGTTATTGTTTTCTTTTAAATCTCTGTATCTGTACTCATAAAGGAGACTGCCCCCTTGTATGTTGTCAATGCAACAAGGGTTGCAAGGGTAATTAGAATTAAGAAAATTGGGGAAACTTCAAAGGGTATAAAAAAAAAGTGGGGATTTGTGAGGGATAATTTATAGTGAAGTTTCCCCATTCTGAAAAATCAAATCTAGGATGGCTTCAGTATTCACTAGGCCTAAGGTTAGGTCACCTGACCTTCAAGCAATCTGGGGCTTAGAGCAATGGAGACCCTCCCCCAGAGTCAACTCAGCAGAAGGTATGCCAAATAAGGTTAAGACTGCTTTCATTGGACACCCACATGTTTGCGGGTCCTCTGTCTCAGAGAGATTCCCGCCCTTGGTTGTGGGTCAGCCCCCCTACCAATAAGAGTGAAGGCCAGTTGGGGGGGTTGGGTTTCTGCATTCAAAGATTATATAACCATGGATTGTCTTCTACCTGTCGCTCTCTCCCTGTAGATACCATGTTGGGCAACAGGAGCAGAGTGCTTTCTCATGAGAAAGAATAAAGACCTTTTCTGACCTTAGATTCAGACTCTGAACTCTTTCATCTCACACACCCCTTTAAGCCAAATCCAGTGAGAGTTCCCTTTTACCTTTCTGCTCTTCCCCTCCATTGTAACAATTTTCTCTTGTCTCTTTTATATGAGATAATTTACCCTATTGTATCTCTTCCTTTCTCCTTCTCCCCTTATATTCCTCTCTCCCCTCTAATTTGATTTTTTAGATATCATCCCTTCCTATTCAACTGATCCTATGCCCTCTGTCTATGTATACACATACACACATACACACACTCACATACACATTTATACACACATACACTCTCCTATACATACATATATATGTATGCATACATATATATACATATATATTCCCTTCAACCATCTTCACACTGAGAAAAACCTCATGAGTTACAATTATGGTTTTTCCATGTAGGAATATAAATAGTTCATCTTTAATAAGTTCCTTATGATTTCTTTTTACTATTTACCTTCTCATGCTTCTCTTGCTTCTTGTATTTGAAAGCCAAATTTTCTGTTCAGCTCTGGTCTTTTCATCAAGAATATTTGAAAGTCCTCTATGTCATTGAATTTCCATATTTTTCCATGAAACATTATACTCAGGTTTTTTGTTTGTTTTTGTTTTTGTTTTTTTAAATTTTATTATAGTTTACATCATTCATTTCCACAAGATTTTGAGCTACATATTTTCTCCCCATCTTTCCCCTATCCACCACCCCAAAACAGCCATCCCAGTGTGTCCCCCCTCCCCCAGTCTATTCTCTCCTATGTCTTCCCCCCTCACCCCTCTGACTTTTCGGTAGGGCAGGATGGATCTCCCAACCACAGTGCCTGTGTATCTCAAGTTCCAGTTGGATGTAGTTAATAATAATAATAATAATAATACTTGCATATAGATAGATAGATAGATAGATAGATAGATATTTTTAACATTTGATCATAGAACTTTAGATTCTAGATTATTCCTCTTCCTCCCTCATCACCCACCCCCACTGGAAGGACAACAATCAAATACAGGCTGAACATGTGAGAATACGCAGAACCTCTCCATAGTAAGCACACTGTGAGAGTCTGATTACATGTCCCTTCTTCCTATCCTGCCCCCCCCAACCACTCTCCACCCTGTCCCTGTCCCTCTACAGAAATGTGAACATTCATCAGCCCTCTCCCCCACCCTGCCCTCCCCTCCATCATCCTACCTCTCATCCCCTTCATTATACTCAGTTTTGCTGGGTAGGTGATTCTTGGTTTTAATCCTAGCTCCTTTGACCTCTGGAATGTCATATTCCAAGCCCTTCCATCCCTTAATGTAGAAGCTGCTAGATCTTGTGTTATCCTGATTGTGTTTCCACAATATTCAAATTGTTTCTTCCTAGCTGCTTCCGGACTTCCTGACTGACTCTCCTTGACCTGGGAACTCTGGAATTTGGCTATAATATTCCTATCCTTTTGGGGATCTTTTTTTTTTTAAAGAAATACATTTTGGGGGTGGCTAGATGGTGCAGTGAATAGAATACCAGCCCTGGAGCCAGGAGGACCTGAGTTCAAATCCAGACTCAGACATTTAACACTTAATAGCTGTGTGACCTCACTTAGTTCCAACTACCCTGCCCACCTCACTCCAAAAAGCAAAAAAAAAAATACATTTTATTGGTATTCAATTTAACAGCTATTCAAAAACAAAATCTGAAATACCTCATCAAAAGGACTATCCTTGTTAAATGGACAAATGCAGAATAGGACTCAAATTTTTTTTAGTTAGGCTATTCAGTCTCAGAGAAATTAGTTTCTCACATGCTAATTTTCTAGATAACTGAAGCTCACTATGTGAAGTATCAATTTAAAAAATTTAACCATTTTAGATAGAAGTCTTTCTCTAACTGTATCTGGTATTTCTCCAGTCTCTTAAACAGAGCAGACTTAACCCTTTCTTTGACTTAGGGTAATAATGACACAAATAAATTAGTACTCTATTGTACTGTACTGGGATTAGAGGAAGAATAGAAACACAATCACTGAGGTTTACAGGATTATTTATCTTAAATTAAATGGTAATATTTTCCCTCCCCAATTATTCTGCACTGCTGTCACTTCTTGCTCTTATCAATGTTCCTACCAAAAAGGAGCCCGTTTATAAAACCAGGGTGATTAAAAGTGTGTTCCCAGAAAAGCAAATAGGTTTTGAATGAGAATATGAGGGGTATTCCAACGAGTAAAAGGCATAAGCCTTATGGATCTTATGACATCTGTTTTGGCTGCTCAAAGGTCTCTGTACTGTTTTTTTTTCTTACTGCCAGGTTATTGGTGGTATTCCAGATAGTTGAGGTTGCCACATAGGGGGCCTCCAAATAAGTGAGTTATTACTGTATCCACATCAGCAAAGCAATGTTAGTATGGACTGTTGGCCAGGATGTGGAAATATTCTCATTACATAGAAGTGGACAACATAATGATATACATTAAACTAAGATTCTCTGTGCCCATAAAGTCTGTCAGAAGATATTGGGCTAATACCAGCAGGAGCTTCTGCTGGCTTCTCTGCTGGTTTCTCTTCCTTAGGAGCACTAGTAGGTATAGGTTCACAAGCTGCTGCAGCTGGTGTTGGAGTGACAGATATAGGTGTAGGGGTGGGAGCCAAAGCAAGGGAAAGAGTTGAGGCTTGAGCCACAGATGCTGCTGTAGATGAACTAACTGTAGTAGTGGTAGCAGGATTTGATTGTTGAGTTATAGCTGGTGATGGTGTTGAAGTAGCTGCTGCTTTGGATTTTGTCACCATAACCACCACAAAGTTCTTTTCATCGATTTTGTATTCTTTGAGAGCAGTATCATCATTAAGGATTTTGCCAGCATAAATTAATTTTTGGCCTGCTACTGGAAAGGCATCCTTTCCCTTTTCAGATTCAGTCTTCTCTTTCAGTGCCTTAACTGTCTCCTCAGGGTTGATGTTGATCTTGAAGGTCTGTTGCTGGAGGGGCTTCAGAATAATCTGCATGGTGTGGCCACTGCCCCTGGACGCCATGGCTGCTGTAGTCTTGGTCAGCCTCTCGGGTCCTCTGGGAGGGAGGTTGAGGTGGCTGGTGGGATTGGTCACATTCATCCTGTGAGGCAGCCTCTTCCCTGGCCTGGGCTGCCACTGCTCCCACTGTCACCATCCCTGGAGTGATCAGCTGCAAGGCACTGACCAGCAGGGAGTCCATCCTCAGAAGCTGCAGGCCAGTCTGGGAGGCAGTGAGTGAATCCGCTAGTTCATCAGGGCCTGGTCACTGCCATCATGACTTGCTTTGACATCCCCCCTGCCCCTCCCAAAGAACTCTTTTGGGAATCTTTTTAAAGAGGTAATCAGTGAATTCTTTCCATTTCTATTTTGCTCTCTGGTTCTAGAATATTAGGGCAATTGTCCTTGAGAATTTCTTGAAGGATGATTTCTAGGTTCTTTTTTTGATCATGGCTTTCAGGTGGTCCAATAATTTTTTAATTATCTCTCCTGGATCTATTTTCCAGGTCAGTGGTTTTTCCAATGAGATATTTCACATTGCCTTCTATTTTTTCATTTGTTTGGATCTGTTTTATAATATCTTGATTTCTCATAGTCATTAGCTTCCATTTACTCCAGTCTAATTTTGAAGGAATTATTCTCTTCAGTGAGTTTTTGAAATTCCTTTTCCATATGACCATTTCAGCTTTTTAAGGCATTCTTCTCCTCATTGGCTTTTTGGACCTCTTTTGCCATTTGAGTTACTTACTTACTTACTTATTACTTTATTTATTTATTTATTTGCTTTTTGGAAGGGGAAAGACAGGGCAATTGGGGTTAAGTAATTCACCCAAGGTCACATGGCTAGTAAATGTTAAGTGTCTCAGTTCAGATTTGAACTTGGGTCCTCCTGACTCCAGGAGTGGTGGTCTATTTACTGTGCCACCAAGCTACCCTCTAATCTATTTTTTATGGTAATATTTTCTTCAGTAAGGTTGTAGACTAATTTTTCATGATTTTCTTGCATCAGTCTCATTTCTCTTCCCAATTTTTCTTCTACTTCTCTTACTTGATTTTCAAAATCCTTCTTGAGCTCCTCCATGGCCTGTAACCAATTCATATTTTTTCTTGGAGGCTTTCAATGCAGGAGTTTTGACTTTGTTGTCTTCTTCTGGTTCTATGTTTTGATCCTCTTTGTCCCCAAAAAAGGATTCCATAGTCTCATTGCACTTCCTCTGTTTGCTCATCTTGCCAGTCAATTACTTGACTTTTGAGCTCTTTGCCATGGTAGAACTCTGCTTCCAAAGTGGAAAATGCCGTGTCCAAATTTCTGGGGTTTTGCGCAGCTGTTGTCAGAGTTTTTTCCAGGTGCCTGCCTCAGAACTGTAAGGAGGACTTTCTCTCCACAGTCTCAACAAGCTCTGCCACACCAGTGCTCCTTAACCCAGGACCACCACCCAAGACTGCAACCCAGATCCAAGCAGGGCAAAGCAAGAGAATATTGCCTCAATGCCAGCAGAGGGATTCCTGCAAATTCCCTCTGGACAGTCACTTGGTGCCCCTGTGATCTGTAGGCCTGGAGCCAGAAGCAGCAGCAGCAGTTGCAGCTGCAGTCACCTCCACCCTCCTGGGGGGGCAAGGGTGGGATCGGGCTCTTGTCTCACGTAGGATCAACAGGGTGCCCTACTCATTCTTCTCCACCCAGTTCCAACAGAGTTCCCTACTGACCTTTTACTTTCTCTTTGGCTTTTATGGGTTGAGAAGTCTGGAAACCACCACAGTTGCCAGTGATTCACTCTCCTGAAGTTTGCTTTGGCCACACCAGTGCTGCTGGTCTGCGCCTGCAGGGCTCATGCAGGACTGTACTCAGCTCCCAGCCCAATGTCATAGACTCTTCCTGTTGGTCTTTCAGGCTGCCTTCAGTGGGAGATTTGTTTCTTTATGTCACTTTGTGAGCTCTATAGCTCTAAAATTTGTTTAGAGTCATATTTTACAGGTATTGGAGGTGTTTGGAGTGAGAGCTCCAGCAAGTTCCTGCTTTTTTACCATCATCTTGGATCTGCTCCCCCCACCAAAGAAAAACTTTTAAACAGCAAACTGATGCAATGATCACATCTGGCAGTGTATGTCACATTGCACATCAATAGTCTCTACCTCTCTACCAGAGGAGGAAAGTATGTTCCTTACCAGGTCCCTAAGAGGGAGATTGGTCACTTCAGTTCATCAGAATTTAATTGGTTTTTAGTGTTGCTGCACTTCACATCAATGTAGTCATTGCAGATAAAATAGGGATAATAAGGCTTACTTCACAGAGTTGGGAAGTTCAAATGAGATAACAATGCAAAGCTAGTTGCAAACCTTAAAGCTTATATAAATGTCAGCTGTTGTGATTACTGTTGCTGCTAAAGATAGTCAAGAAAGAAGCAATACCAGCTTTCAAAGAGGACTGAGTAAAAAAAAACAACAGTTATTAAAAATTGTTTTTATGTGTAATTGGGGGAAAATAAAATATTATTTAAAAAATCAAATCAAAAGACAAAGAAGACTAAGTTATACACACATATATATGCATGTGTGTGCATATTTCTCTCACATCATCTATTGGACATCTCCACCTGGATGTCTCATAAACATCTCAAACTCAGCATGCCCAAGATGTACCATTATATTTCTTCCCAACCTACTTAAATGTCCCTGGTTTTATTGATATAACTACCACCTTCCAGGCACCCACATTTTCAAACTTGATATTATCCTTGACTCTTTTCTCTCCCTTGACTCTAATATTCAATCAACTGCCCAGTTTTGCTGATGCTATCCCCCAACAATGTCTCACCTTTCTTCTCTCTATTCATGTTATTCCTATCCTCATTTAGCTTCATCATCTCCCACCTGGATTATGTTGATAGTTAATTGGTCTTCCTGCTTCAAGTCTCCCATTTCTCCAGTGCATCTTCTACATAGCTGCTTCCATATAGATAAATACTCTAAAACGCATCACCCTGTCCCACTCAAAAATCTTTTTAAAAATCTCTAAGATAAAATTCAAACTCAATCTGACATTTAAAGACCTTGACAATATGGGTCTCCTCTACCTTGTTTTGTTTTTTTTGTTACTACCTTTCCCATATAGTATGTTTCAGTTAAACTGGTTTACTAGCTATCCCCTATATAGAACATTCTAGTTCTTGTCATCATGCCTTGGAACAAATGGTCCCTCTTTGTCTCACATAGTTTTCATTTATGGTTTCTTAAAATATAACTCTGAAAAAACAGACCTTGCAAAAGCCCATTGTGATTCAAGTTAAGCTACTTGACTATGTCTTTAAACCCAAATCACTTTGGCTTTCACTGACTGACCAACAATAGGTCCCAACCCAGGTCTCTCTTGCCCATTGTTTGCATTTTGATGTGTTAGAGTGAATGTAAAAAGCAATTTTCTTCTGTTCTGGCCAGAAACTCTCAGGCTTCTCTTCCCAGATTGATTCATTATGATGGCAAACTAGGTCTTCTTTTGTCTCATTTCTCACCTGGCCTTTAATCATCATGGTGCCTCAGAAAAATTGAGACCTGGGAAAGACCTTAATTTGGAAAGGCCAAGGTCTCCCACTGCATCCTGGGCTATCACAGTTCTCTTTACTTATGTCTTGTCACTGAACTCCAGTGACTCTGGAGGAGAGAGTGAGGCTGATGACTTCACATAGCTCTGCTTCACTGAAATCCAATTCACTTACAAATCAAAACATCACCCTCTTGATGACATTGTTCTTCTTTTACAATAAGGGACAAACAATAATAACAACAATCTCTTGGGAATGAGTTGAAGCAAAAGAAAATTCTAAGTAGTGTAAACTCTGTAAGTCAAGAAGAGAGTCAACCCTGACCTTCCAGAGTTGAGTTAAAGAGAGGAACAGGCCCAAGAGTCAAGAAGAGCAAAGATACTATGTTCAAGGAGAAACAGCATGAAGAAAAGAAAGGGTATTGAGCCCTACAGCAAAGGCATGATTTTCTAGGACTGTCTATGATGTTCCCTAAATATGTACAACTCTATTAGTGTACTCAATGTGTGTGCCCAGTCTTCCCACTAATTCGGGGTATAATTGTGTGAGAATAAACCTCATGTCCAGGTGGAGGGGAAATTTTGTTTTTATTCTTATCATGCCATCTCAGTAAATGTCTTTGCCTTGAGTTCACTCTGTCAACTGGTTGACTGCTAAACGGCAATGCACCCCTGGGGACTGTTGAGGCTTAAGATTTAGTGGCATTTGAGACCCCAAAATATCAACACACTGGGTCCAGGCAAATGAATTCAACTGAAGTCTTCTCTCAGCCAAAGTAAAGCAAAGTTTATTAAAGATTCACCTTAAGGTATAGAATCTTAAGGAGTCTAAGTATATGTGACACTTGTACTGAACAAGTGGACCAGAATAATCTGACACAGACCGAGTCTGGTTAGATTGAATTCTCAACCCCTTCATGGAGGCAAGATCCATTTTATATATAGAAAGATTGTGGGAAGGATCTAGGGGTAGTCTAGAGGAGGAATTTGAGGAGGGTCTTGGGGAGGAGTCTATGGAGGATCTTGAGGGGACTGAGGTCAGATTCCAGTAATAAGATTAAGAGTGGGAAATAGCTGAAGGCTACCTGGAGATGACAGACAATGGTGGGCTAGGCTAGATTAAGGGTAACAGATTTGGGCATAGATATTTTGATAGGATCATGGGTGGGAAGTAGATGGACAATGGAGGGCTAGTCTAGTAACAGAGGTCTGGGCAGAGCCACAGTGAAAATCTTATGGCCTCTGCAAATGCATCATCATGCGGGAAGATTCAGTCAGAGTTCAAGGAATTTCCCAGAGCCTGTACCTCAAAGATTCAAGAACAGCTCAAGGGGGGGGGGG
>CM053581.1:511444863-511509064 GCA_028627135.1 Pseudochirops cupreus | reverse complement strand
AGATATATAGATATGTATGTATACATCTATATATCCTTATGTATATAAACTATGTTATAGTTTGCGGGGGGGGGGGGGAGGGGGTTAAGACTCTGGAGTCAAAGGACCTGAATTCAAATACTGCTTCTGATAGTATCTGTGATGTTGGGTAAATCAGTTCATTTCCCTGGCTTCAATTGCATCACCTGTAAAATAATATGGTTGGAATAGATGGTCTCTGAGGCCTCTTCCAATTTTAGATCTGTATATTTACACATATATAAGGATAAAGGTCCATTGAAACAATCTATCATCTCTACCCCTCTAAAAGTTAACTACTTTAATCAAGTAAGAATATCTCTATTCAATCAAATAGATCAATCATAGGCATTAAACTAGGTGGAAAGGCACTTAATCAATTTGGAGGTAGTGAAAGTCATTGAATGAAATAAGATATTACCTCATAAGAAATGTATTGAAATTATCTGAAGAGACTCAGTCACACCCTTTGGGTTTTGGATAAAATAGCAAGCTGTTAGCAGCTCCTGCGTCAGAGTGGTGGGCCAGGCCTAAGAGAAAGAGATTTCTAGTGATGTCCTTAAGAAGGAATCACTTAGGGGTAGAGAATAACCTCTGTCTCCTTAGCTAGATAATGATTTTTTTTCATAATGCAAGGTTTTTTTTTTGTTCTTTTTTTACACTTAGGCCATGAATTCATGAGGGATTGGTTCCAACAGCTCAGGTTTTTTGCCATTGGTTCTCACAAAATGTGCTTCTCTTGGTGGAGCAGGCTGGCATTTCAGTTGAACCCAAGTGCCTTTTTCTTTGGCTTCCTTCTTCTTTTGATCATGTTCCTTTACCCGCTTCAGGAAGCTATCTCTGCTCTTGGAATGCTTAATATGCTCAATACGCACATTAATTCTCTTGGCTAGAATCTTGCCCTTAACCTGTTTGTTTACAACAATGCCTACAGCATGCTGAGTAACATTATAGACCTGTGCAGTCTTGCCATGGTAACATCTATGGGGCATTCCTTGCTGAACTGTGCCCGTACTTATCTACAATATCACCTTTCTTATATATTCACATATATGTAGCCAAAGGGACAACACCATGTTTTCAAAAGGGCCTAGAGAACATGTATCGTGTCCCTCTCTTTTTTCCTTTTGTGTTCATCATTTTGGCAACTCAGTGGAATATGATGGAGCCAACGAAAAGGCATCTAGATAATGATCTTGTGAACTTAGAAAGGTCAGAAGCTTTGGGATCTCCCATAGGCTTCCCAGCAGTGTCCCTGGAATAGCAGTGGCTGATCACAACATCTACATTAGGACAAGCAAAATACATTGAGGAAAGGCAGTTTCAGGGTTCTACAAGTAACTCTAGTACCAATGCAAGAATTACAGCACCCAAAATCATGATAAATATACTGACCGTGACTATATATATTCCTGCATGGTGCTCAATCAGAAATTATAGCAGACTCTCCATATAAAAAACAGAAGCAAAACATTTATTCCGACGCCAGAAAATCAAATACCAGTACCAAGAAAACAAATTCATCATAGCAACATAGAAGTTAGTGCACTACAACTTAGCAAAGAGCCAAGCCATCCTTTAGCCTGCTCACAAACCAACACAAGCCTAGCTGTACTAGCAGGTGTCAAAAAACCAACTTTTATTCAGGAGCCTATCTATCTCCTTGCCTGAGCGTCCTCTCTCCCACCTCTATCTGGCTCTGACTCCCAGCTTCCTGTGGGCTCTGCTCTACCCTTCAGCAAACTCTTCCCACCACAGGCTCTATGTGACTACATTCATCCTCTTAGGAGACAGAGTTCATTTTCAAAGCAAGGAAGGTCTTCAAATTCCCCTAGTCTATTAAGGAGCAGGGAAGACCTGCAAATTCCCATGATTATTACAGTAGCCTAGCAGAAGACTGTGTTATAGCTAAAGTTAACTTCAGGAAGAGAGAAAGGACTTCTAGCAACTCAACTATGAGTTACCTTCCTGGAGAACAGTTACCCTGCTTTCTTAGCTTATGCCTGCTTTCCCCTGGACTCTATGTATTTGTGGGAGCATGTATTCCAGACTTTGAGAAGGAATGCTTTGTATCAACTATTCTTATATCTTAGTAAATACCCCTACATAAAATCTAATTAATCTGGCTCTCTAATTGATATCAACTAACAATCAACAGAGGAAACACAGGCGAGGGTGATTATAAACTACAATATTAGAAAGACACTCCCAAATTTTCAGGGTTATTTCTAGAGGAAGGGGGGGAAAGAGAACTATGCCAGAGCAGGTACCAAAGTCTAGAAAATCAAAAGCACAAGCAAGGGGGGAATAAAACATGATCTACCTGGGTCCAATATCAAAATGGAGTTCCTCCAAAGGAACTCAATCAGTGGGAAAAGGGGGCTAACCTGGCAGAGGGATGTTCCAGGGTGAGAAGGCCCACATGCTGAGGAAATTTCAAGAGAAAGTCATAGTGGTGGAGTCCAGAGAGTCAGAAGTATAGCTGAGAGGGAAAGGGAGAGTAGCTTGAATTCAGCGTGGTATGATAATAATCCAACTATTTTGAGGCTTATTATATTTCTTTCTGTACCAATCCAATTGCCCTTATCCTCATTAACCATAAACCATGGATAAGTTTGCACAGTTTGCCAAAGGATAAGCTATTAAGAATATAGAATAAAAAGTTAGTGGAAATTAAGATAGGTCTGCCTATTGGCTACCTTCATTGAAATACTGATTCAGAATATTTTCTCTGTTATAAATTTAATTGTTTTGAAGAGAAAGGATCTTTAAAAAACTTATTTTCAGGGAATGGTTTTTTTTACAGATAATTTTTTAATTATTCATTGTGATATTTTTAGAAACTGAAATTAAATGCATGCAGATCTTTAGTGCTGTCCTTATTCTAGAATCCCTCCTTGAATTGTAACTGCAGGCATTACACTTATCTTTTTTTGCACCTACCTCTATTTTGCAGGAGTTCTCAAAAATAATAGCTAGTGCCCTTCAATCATGTCAGTCACTTAAGTCCACAGCATGGTATTTCCAGGGCAATTCATAGCTGCCCCCAGGAATCCAATATGCCAGCAGGAAATATACGCTTCCACAATAAGACTTCTGTAATTCATTTTTACCAGGCCTCTTATGGTGTCAACAAAAACAACCAGCTGAAGGGCCATACAAAGGCTCTTAAGAAGCAAATTTTATCCCTTCTTCTTAAAGGAATACTCACAAAGTTCTTAGTTTCCATGTTGCACGATAGCAAGGAGGAGGGGATGCTATAGTTTATGTGGGCTTGTGTGACTTGCTCATTGCATCCCTTCTTCCCAAAATGCCTTCCTCCAGATGTCCATCTGAAAAGTCTGCCCATCTCTAAAGCCTAGCTTAAAGTCTTCTCTTCCATGAAGTTCTCCCTGATTACCCAGTCAAATGTAGCTGCTAACTCTTCTGAACTTCATAGCCTTTCTTCATGGCATCTGTCCTCTATTGCCTTGTATTGGTTAATTATGTATACTGCCCTGCTTCTCCCCCTATTTGTCTTTCTTGGCCTATATTTTTAGACTTTCAGGAATCACATACCTATCTACCCTTAGTGACCCCTAAAACTTTGTCTTCTGACCTGTTCTTTTTTTTTTCTTTAGATCCTCTCACTTCATGGGTTCAGTTCTCTTTTAAAATAATTTCCATCTCTATATATCCAGCCCCATATTACCAATTCCATAATAGATATCTTGAATTGAATGTCCTAAGATCTAAAGACTTCTCAAACTCAGCATATTCTGAACAGAACTTATTATCTTCACCCTCATCCACTAGCCCCAAACCCTCCCTTCTTCTACACTTTCCTTTACTGTCCAGACAAGTCATGATTCATGGGGATCAAAGAGGAAGAATGTTGCCTACCTCCTAACAATGTCTTCTCTTTTAAGATTACCTTCCATTCAATCTGAATATATCACATATATCCCTCTTTGTGCACACACTATCCCCCCGCATACATATATAAAACTATCAAGGACAGAGACTGCTTTTCTCCTTTTTCTTGAGTTCCTAGCTTCTAGCACAGTACCTGGTACATGGTAAGCACTTAAATGATTCATTAACTGTTTGATACCCCTTTTTATTAAATTACAAACTAAACAAGGGCAAGCATTGAGTCCAATTTATTTTTAATCTTTCCTTTAGTGTCATAGGACATAAATAATAATAATAGCTTAGAAGGAATGCAGGAAACTGGGGGAAAAAATTTACATCAAGTTTCTCTGTAAAGCTATCATTTCTCAAATATCTAGGGAACTGAAGCAAATTTATGAAAAATAAGAGCAATTGGGGCGGCTAGGTGGCACAGTGAATAGAGACCGTCCCTGGAGTCAGGAGGACCTGAGTTCAAATCCAGCCTCAGACACTTAACACTTACTAGCCATGTGACCTTGGGCAAGTCACTTAACCCCAATTGCCCTGCCCTCCCTGCTCCAAAAGGAAAAAAAAAAAAAGAGCAATTGCCTGATTGATAAATGGTCAGAAGATATAAACAGTTTTCAGAAGAAAAAAATCAAAGCCATCGATAGTCACAAGAATTACTAATAATTGGACATATAAATTGAAACAACTCTGAGGTGCCACCTCACACCCATCAGATTGGTGCTTAATAAATGCATTGTAGACTATATTAAATATCTGGGAATATAATGCCAACACAAATGCGGAAATTACATGAACATAATTATAAAACACTTTTTATACAAATAAAGTCAGATTTAAATAATTGGAGAAATAGTAATTGTTCATGGGTATGCAGAGACAGTATAATAAAAATGACTATTCTACCTAATCTACTTATTCAATGCCATCCCAATTAAATTACCAAAAAAATTTATTGAGCTAGAAAAACAATAATAAAATTCATTTGGAAGAACAAAAGATCAAGAATATCAAAGGAATTAATGGGGAAAAAGTAAAGAAGGAGGTTTAGCAGTACCAGATATTAAACTATATTATAAGGTAGTAATTTTCAAAATTAGCCCTGAAAATAAGTTTTTTAAAGATCCTTTCTTTTCAAAACAATTAAATTTATAACAGAGAAACTATTCTGAATCAGTATTTCAATGAAGGTAGACAATAGGCAGACCTATCTTAATTTCCACTAACTTTTTACACTATATTCTTAATAGCCTATCCTGACTAGGAAATAGGTGGATCAGTGGAACAGAGTAGACATATAGTACACAGTTGTAAATGATTATAGTAACCTTGTGTTTGACAAATGTAAAGATTTAGGTTTGGGGCATAAGAATACACTATTTGGTAAAAAAAAAAAATTATTGAGAAAACTGGAAAGTAGTATGGCATAAATTGGATATAGACCAAAATCTTACGTAATTTACCAAAACAAGGTTAAAATTGATACATGACCTAGATATAAAAGGAGATATCATAAGAAAATTAGAAGAACATGGAACATATTACCTATCAGGCTTATGGATAGGGAAGAATTTATGAATAAATAAGAGATAAAGAGCATGAGATATAAAATAGATAATTTTGATTACATTAAATTAAAAATGTTATGTACAAAACCAATGTAGCCAAAATTAGAAGGAAAGCAGAAAATTGAAGGGAAAATTTTTTGGGAAAGTTTCTTGGATAAAGGTCTCATGTCTCAAATATGGAGAGAACTTTGTCATATTGATAAGAATATGAATCCTTCCCCAATTGACAAATAATGAGAGGCTATGAACAGGCAGTTTTGGGTGAAGAAATCAAGACTATTTATAGTCATATGAAAAAATGCTATAAATCATTATTGATTAGAGAAATGCAAATTAAAACAACTTTGAGATATCATCTCACACCTATCAGATTGGCTAAAATAATAGAAGGGAAAAATGACATGTTGGAATGGGTGTGGAAATATTGAGACACTAATTTACTGTTGGCTGAACTGCAAACTGATCCAGCAGTCAAAGAGTTATAAAACTGTGTGTGGCAGGCCAAGTTAGGGGAACCCTTCCTTCCATGACAGAGCTAAGAAAATGTGGGGAGCCCTGCTGTGCCACAGCAAGGCTAAGAGAGAATTGGGAGTCCTGCTATTCCCCAGCAGGGCTGAGAGAGTTGTCTACCCAGAGGCTGTGAGAAGCTAAGCTAAAAGAGAACCATGGACTCAAAGAGCGGTAGAAAATAGAGTCTCCTTTATTGTCTTAAGTGCAAGCCTTTTATAGGACACTTCCTAATGGCTTTCCCCTGTGGACATTGCAAACTTCAGCATTCCCAGGCCAGGGGCATAAACGCCATGCTTTATCTGGAGGATCCAATCCTCACACCTGTGTGCTTGAGCTCTTTTCCTGGGCGATGGGGAACTGATCCAGGATGGCAGCAAGCCCTTCACCTGAGGGGGCTTATTCAGCCATCAGGGTCAGAGTCCCACTAGTCTGTGGTCCTCAAGAACTGTGTATACCCAGCATACCACTATTAGGTATGTTTCCCTAGGTGATCAAGGAAAAAGGAAAAGAACCTATATGCTGAGGGTATGCCCATCAGTTGTGGAATGGCGAAATAAGATGTGGTATACGATTGTGATGGAATACTACTGTGCTATAAGAAATGATGAACTGATTGATTTTAGGAAAATATGGAAACACTTGCATGACATAGTAAAAGTAAAATGAGCAGAACTAAGGGGGCATTACATATGTAACAGCAATATTGTTTGAAGAATAATTATAAACAACTAAGTTATTCTGAGTATTTAAATACCTATGTAGGAAGAAGCTATCCTTCTCTAGAAGAAGAACTGATAAATAGAAATATACATAGTATGGTTTTACATATATTTATGTGTCTATGTAGAATAATGGCCTTCTTTAGTGTGGAATAGAGAAGGTGGGAGGGAGGTAGTTCAGAATTTAATATGTATTTTAAAATTAATTAATTTTTAAAAAGAAGAAGTGACTAGTGGGATGGTTGCAGAAAAACCTGAGAAGGCTTATATGAGCCAAATGCAAAGTGATTTGAGCATAACCAGGAGAACCAGTAATAGCAATATTGTAATGATGATCAACCATAAAAGATTTGGCTATTCTGCTCAATACCAAGATATATGACAATTCCAAATGACTCATGATAGAAAATGCTATCTACCTCCAGAGAGAAAACTGATCAACTGTGAGTACATATTGAAGCACATATTTTTCATTTTATTTTTCTTGGTTGTTT
Organism: Pseudochirops cupreus; assembly: GCA_028627135.1. Taxonomy (NCBI): domain Eukaryota; kingdom Metazoa; phylum Chordata; class Mammalia; order Diprotodontia; family Pseudocheiridae; genus Pseudochirops; species Pseudochirops cupreus. Next base: position 511,501,855 of record CM053581.1, on the reverse strand, counting down.
TTTTTTGGGGGGGGGGGTACAACGTGATTAATATGGAAGTATGTTTTACCTGACTTCACATGCCAAATGAATAGTGTATGTCTTGCCTTCTCAATAGGTGTAAGAGAAATAAAAGGGTAGAAGAAAATTTGGAACTGAAAATCAAAATAAATAAATCTATCAAAATAAATCAAAATGTGGAATTCGTATAGCACTTTAAGGTCTGCAAAGCATTTTATAAATATTATCTCACTGTATCCTAACAACTACCGCAGGAATCAGATGCTGCTATCATCACCCTTCTATAAAAGTAAATTGAGTAAACTGAGGCATTCAGAGGTTAAGTGACTTGCCCAGGGTCACACAGGAGATAAGTGTCTGAGGTCAGATTTGAACTCTAATCTTGCTGGCTACAAGTCCACTGTGCCAAGTAGCTGTTCTGAAATACATCTCAATCCTAATGTACTTTTTATGACTTTTAAAGCTTGACTTGCCTTCCTTATACATACAAACTACAAAGATTACACTGGCTCCCCTGTGACCATTCAAGCTAATTTCAATATTCTCAAAACATGCCATTAATTTTTCCACTAAACCTACTTCTCCTCCTAACTTTCCTATACTGGTCTCACTCATCACCAGTATTTATATGAGTTTGTAACACAGAAGTTGTGCTCAACTCTGCCTTCTTCCTCACCACTACTCTAGAAAAAAGTGAGGCTGGTGACTTTGCACAGCCCTCCCTTACTTAAATCCAAAGTCACTTGCGTGTCATGGCATCAATTCCCTGATGTCACGGTCCTCTTCAAGAATGAAGGACAAATAACAACAACCCCACAGCCAAACAATTGCCAGGTTTATTGATTCCACCTGCTAGCAATCTAGCATGTCCGACCCTTAATCTTTATTCTCACCACTCACACAGTCGTCCGGGTACTCATTACTTCTTACCTGAATTGCCCTCCTCAGCCAGTGTTGTTACATATCAGTCTAAACTAGTCAGTCTATTGAAGATGAAAATTAGAAAGATCTGACAGGATTTGTTCTCAAACTTGAGTTTTACAATTGATTGATTGATTAATGTCAGCTAGTGATAATACTCCAGGTCAATGTCTTAGCTGAATAAGTGAAAAATTAGATGTAAATTTTAGAGGATCATTTGAAAGGCAAAGTATGTTATATTTATATTTCAATATTTCAAAAAAGCTATGATTTCATTAGTGGAGGGTACTTCCTCCATTAATAAAGATCACACACACCCATGCCTTAGTGAATAACTTCATGAATTGTTATGGCTTAAAAAAAAACCCAAAAACATCACCCAGTGACCAGCCCTCTGGTGTTTAGGCTAGACTTTGGATTGCTGGTTCTGTACTCAAAAAGTTTGGTAGGATCTGTCAGACCTTGTGTTCCCCTATGACAAGCTTACAGACACCACAACCACTGCCAATCCATGGTGAAGCAACAGAGAAAGATTTTAGGAAAGAACATTGTGTGCATAGCTATATAACACACAGTGATTCTGGCTCAGTCCCTTTTTTCCATGGAGTAGGAATGAAGAAGAATTGTATTTCACAGTGGTTCAGCTTTGATTGGTGGTTACAAAGAGTAGAACGACTAGGACTAAAAACATTCTCTCAATGGGAATATTCCTTTTCTTTGATTTGAATGCAAGTAGCATGACCTCGTAAACCCTCAGGTCTTACCATAAACAGAGATAATCTAGAAGGAGCTGACTTTCTGTATTGAGTTACTTGACTGAGCTTAATCCATACAGTAGATAGTTTCACTATTTTCTAAAACTATACCAAAGTGGGGACCCAGGATGGGAGTTTTATGGGTGCACACATACCATTAATGACTTTTCTACTCACATGGGTCTCTGATCTCATCAATTCAGGAGTTTCCTCCAATAATGCAAATTACAACCCAGCCATAGTTACCCATTCAGTGCAACTCCTATCCATGTTCTCTAAAAAATTTGCTACCAGGGATCCACCCGATGTATTAGAGGCCTCCTTTATATTCTCCCAACATAGCAAGAGTACCACTCTGGCTACCCTGAAGTCATTTCTCAATCTTGCTACATGCCATCTACCTTTTCTTCCTGTCAACAAATTCCTTTGCCTCTGTCCCTTGAGTTACTACATTCAAGGTTATGTGTTGTAACTCACTCGGAAACATCATACACCTCTCCATTGCCTTAGGTGTAATACTCATCTTTAGCTATTGTGGGGCAGTGGTACTCCATACCTAACTAGTAACACCAGCAAATCAAGGGTATTGAAAACATGGGCCTTTGCTTTTGTGTGAAGCTAAGAGTCAGTAATCCAGCCTGCTCTCTTCCTTTTCAAATCTGGGCCCAACCCATTGTCTATCTGGACTGTCTGTCTCAGATATACATACTGTTGAGTAAGTTCTGTAGGGTTCTCATCCAAATGCATTTTGAAATCTGGAAAAACCCTTTGGTCTTCTTTCCTCTTTGGATGGACAAATCAAACTCCTCTGAGTGATCATTTACAAATCTCTTCTAGCAGGTTCTGCAATTGCCTTGGGGCTTGCTGCAATCAGTACAACGTCATCTAGAGAACTTCACTATCCAAACAGCATTGCTCCTGAACTCAGAGTCCGTGCTGGACCTTCTTCATCACAGTGGTGAATATCTTTGGCAAACATCCTTGCTGGTTTATATCTTGCCAGAAGCATGGGGTCATTAAATAGAATTAATTCTATTGCATATGCCTTCCAAGGAATCCTGAATGATCTTAATGTATGAAGAGGAGACATTTTTAGTAAAAGAGCCTGTAAGGTAATATTTTGTTCTGACTCTTGCATTTGATTTTTGCGTTTGATGCTTTTTTGTAATCAATAAATAATAAGCATAATAGGATTTATAATCTCTACATCTTTTACTTAGTTGTGATATGGTAAAGACCGTAGTCCTTTCTTGAATATACCTTTTATCAAAGTTTGTGTCAACTTAGGTTCACATCCTATCTCTGTCACGCACTGGCTATGTGACCCTGGGTAAGTCACTTAACCTCTTAGTACTGTAGGCCATTTTCTAAGATTAAAAGTTGCAGAGAAGATACCAGATTACATTGGTAGAAGTAGTTTTCTCACCAGACAATTCTGTAATATCAGTGTAATCACAGGTCTAGTCTCTATCCCCATATACATACAGTGTAGAGTGTGTGTATGTGTGTATATGTGTGTGAGTGTGTGTGCGTGCGCACATGCACATTTTCATTCATGTGTAGAATGGGTGTCCTTAAGTTGCTAATATTCAAGTACCATAAAAATGTGGACTTTTACAGTGCAATCTCCCAAATAACTATTCACAATAATTCTTATTTTACATGACCAAAACCCAATAAAAATTGTAGGTACTCCCCAAAACCCCTATCATTATCATTCTGTTCCTCCACCTGAACGTATGCATTTATGTGACATTGGTGTACAGAGTCACATATTGTAAGCTTACAGAACTGGAATTGGTTACTCTAGAACCTGGAAGTCCTTCTTCTCTTTAGTTTGGCTCCATCTGCAGTGATAGCTGGACTAACCTTAGGGAAAATGGTGAATCCCAGAACTGCCGCATCTTAGATGAGTGAGAGACTTCAGAGATCATCTGTGCTCATGCCCTCATTTGGCAGATGAGGAAATTCCCATCCCGAGAGATTAGCTCTCTACAAATTAGAGGCATAATCAATAAGAGAGCCCAGTTTTCTTGCTTCCTAGCCCTATGCTTTTTCTTTCTTTCTTCATTTCTTTTTCTGGGGGCAGGGGGAAGGCAAGGCAGATGGGGTTAAGTGACTTCCCTAAGGTCACATAGCTAGTAAGTGTCAAGTGTCTGAGTCACATCTGAACTCAGGTCCTCCTGACTCCAGAGCCAGTGCTCTATCCACTGGCCTGCCCCCTGCTTTTTCTTCTATATCATACAAAGGTATCAATAACAGATATTTATTGAGTTCTATAAGGTTTGAAAATGATGAAAAAAAGGTTCTTTTTTCCCCTAGTGATTGAAGAAGAGAAGTGATCATAACAGCCATGCTGAGGCACCATGTAACCTACTTCAACATCCAATGACAACACAATCGTGGTTGGCCAGTCAGTCTCATGCTGGTGAGATGTATTTATCCAAACCAAAGATGTCTCTGCTAGTTGGAGTTGAGATCAGGTAAGAGTAGGAGCATCATGGTGGCCAACTGAGCTTAAATTACAAATGACCCCAGGACATAGCCTACTATATTGTTAAATGATAAAGAGGAAATCCTAGGCAATGCAGGATTTCATCCACTTCAGGATTTTCTAAGTAGTTCAGAGAAGAGTTGCAAAGTATCCTGGAAAGAATTCTGGACTCAGCATGAGAAGGCTTAGGTTTAAATCCTGGCTTTGCTAAAGATTTTCTATGTGAGCTTGGACAAATAATTTCACTTTTCTGGGTCTCAGTCTCCCCATCTGTAAAACTAAGGGATTGGCACTAGGTGATTTCTGATGTTTCTTTTCGTTCTGAACACTATGGTTCAGTTGGAGTTTCACAACATATTTTAAAAAATGAAATGTGATTCTGTTTTTGTGAAATTTCTCTGATCATTCATTCTTTAAAGGTGGGTAAGCCAGAGTGGGAAGACTAGCGTCCACATCTCTCTCTAGGAACTTTGACACACTCCATTCTAACCTAAGCCAATTTGTCCCTCCATGGGCTTCCTAGCAGCCTCTTCCTCCTGTCTGCCCCACTCAAAAGGGTAACCTTCTTAATACAGACACTAGATAAGTTTAACCCTATTGTAGCTCTGATTATAAGCATGTACAGCCACAATGCATCAATCTTTCACACTTTAAACTTGGTGGAGGATGTTATTTTGGAATCTAATTTCTCTCCTAAATCTAAATTACAATACTCAGCTGCACCATGTAGAGGCACAAAAGTCCAACTCTTAAAATGAGGCCAAAATGCAAAAAGTACCAGACATTAGAAATGTAATTCTTTCCACCCTAGACAGGGGTAAGGAACATCTTGAAGAAGAAAAAAATTTCTTACAAAACCACATTCCCAACTTTTTTCTACTAATATTTGTATATTATCATTTTGAGCCATTTACTTCAACGTGCAACAAGCACAAATTGAACTTTATTAATATTTACTTTTTATACATCTCCAATACCTAGGAACCCCTATGCTGAATTGACATAGGCTCAAGTACAGTATCTACTTCTCTGTTAAGTGGGCCTTCTGCTCTGATTCTAGGCCAAAGATCCAATCGAATTCAGCTCTAGGGGAGCCTAGCCTTCCCTGACATTCCAGGGACAAATTATTTAAAGTTGAGGTTTAGGGTCACATCTATCATTTCCCTAAAAGGGAAACTCAATCTGTAATATGAATCATGTATTGAACAATTAATTTTCTACACTCAAAAGAAATGCACTTTCTATACTCAAAAGAAAAAACCCTCATAAGCACACACTGACATTAAGACTTAAAACACACTTGACCCCAATTGCCTTTCCCCTCCAAAAAGGCAAAAAAAAAAAAAAGGACTCAAAACAGAATTCAGTAACTTAACATAACTACAGCTATACTTTCTCAGGCGGCTGATACTTAAACTTCAACAGAATATAAAATGTTGGGGATTGCTGATTAGGCATTTTATATTATCACCCTGGCTCTGCTCTGGTCAATAGTGAAACAGCCAAATTTGACCCAATCCTTTGTCAGTGACTATCCTTTCCAATAAAGAAGGTTCTCCTACAGTCAGCCAGCTCCAGACTCAGAACCTCTAGAATTCACAAGTTCATCTCCAAGCCTGGACTTGTCTACCTCAAGCCTAATGTTGGACCATCTACTCTGAAAAGGAAACCCAGGTTGGAAAAAGCAGCTAAAGCCCAGGTACAAATTCACCTAGTTGGGTCAATGTTCCTTGTGGGAGAAGGTGAAGAGAAAATATATAGTCCATTACTCTACTCCTCTATCAGCAATCTAAAAACAGAGCACACTATTTGCCACACAGGAGAGATGAGGAAAAGTGCTAACTCTTTTAGGAGGCAAAGCTCTATAGCACCCTGACCCTGTCACTGGAGGGGGAAGTATTGACCACATAGGGTTTGCCACATCACACCTTTCAGCACTGTATTACCACATAGCCAGAAGCAATGGGAATTTCATCATCTCTGACATGTCCAGTTGCCAAGTTACACATGTGGCTGGTCAGAAGTAGGCAGAGAATATTTGCATGGCTCTATACAACTCGCCTTATATATCATTCATTTAAGCAATGAATTTTACAAGTATTTACAAATTAGTAGTGGTATTACTAGTAGTGGTGGTAGTTGTGGTAGCGGTAATAACAGTAATAGTAGTAGTTAATAGCAGTAGCAGCAGTAGTAGTTTAACAAGAGACTGACCAATGAGTTTAGTCCTTAGTTATGGTGGTAGTGGTAGTAATAGTAGCAGCAATACTACTAGTGGTGGTGATTTAACAAGAGATTGTCCAATAAGCCCAATCCTTAATAGTAGTAGTAGTAGTAGTAGTAGTAATAGTAGTAGTGGTAGTAGTAGTAGTAGTCATAGTGGTAGTGGTAGTGGTATTAGTTTAACAAGAGACGGGCCCACAAGCTTAGTCCTTAGTGGTAGTGGTGGTGGTAGCGGTGGTGGTGGCAGTAGGTGGTAGTGGTGGTTTAACAAAAGACTGGCCAATGAGCCCAGTCCTTATGGGCATGCACAGAGTGTATTTGACTGATACAGTACCTATGTTCTTCAGAACTTGTGCAGACATTCTATTACTGGTTTTCATCCATTAGATAAGTAGTAAAGAGAAAGCCTCTTTGACTGGCTACGTAGCTGGACAGCGGGAACTGGAGGGTAATCAAAAGGCACCAGTAGAGCAGAGCCAGAGTCTTTTAATCTGACTCCTTCTGGTCTGGTGGTCTTTCAATGACAGATAATGTTGAAAGAGGAAAGGCTTTTTGCCCTCCTTATCCAAGACCAATAGTAATAAAGTCACTTACCTCTTTGTACTAATTTTTCCTGCTTTTAGGGGAAGGAGATTGAAGTCTCAAACTTTGCAAACTTCAAAATGTGAAGACAGTGAGCCTCCAGGAGGTCCAGGAATAGAATCCATGTCTGGGTCTGTAACTAGTCAGTATAGCTCCAAGGATACATGGAATAAGGAGCAACCTTCAGGACTCAGCCCATCTAGTAGGTGAGACAACTCATTCAGCAGTGATATCAAACTTGGTGAGACCATTGCTGTGTAGAAAGTTAAGTCTGATTTCACTTTCCATAGAGACAGAGGTGGTGTAGGGGAGAATGTACCCCAGGTATAGTGATGGAAATGTCTGTACTTCTTTCTATATCTTTGAAGTAAATATCCCTTTATAAAAGCTGATGTTTATTGGTTTGATAAGAAATTAATCATTGGCAGCAAAGGGGTGGGAGGAGTGGGTAGAAAATACCAAAAAGTGGCTTGAGCTGATAGCAGCAAAGAAAGACACCTGCAACCTCTCAGGGGGTACCCCTAAAATCCTAAGAGAGAAATGTAGCCAGTCTTGCCCAGAGAGAATGAAGTCAGAGCATTCTCTATACTATTATTTAGTATAAGAGCTCCAGTCTTGATTTTATCATTATTGTACTATAGAGATTTCCATTTTCCTCAGTCTACCTCAGTTTCTTCATTTGTCAGATAAGGAGACCAATATCTTTCCTGCCCTGCCTTGCTTATCTACTTTATATCACTGTTGTAAGGCTCTAGTTAGAAAATATATGTGAAAGTTCCTTGATAAATGACGGAGGGTTCTCCAAATGCAAGCTGTTATTATTATCAGGGCCCAGCCCACCACTCAGCACATGGGAGGACTTTATGAATGCTTGTTGAGTGACTGATAATTACTGAGCCAGCCAAGCACTCCAGGGAGCCCCATAAGGGAGCATATCAGCACAAAGTGTTATAAAACATGCCTATGCTGCTTCCCCTCACCAATGACACTAGTATCGTATTTCCATTCCTGTTAGATTCTGAAATGAACTTTTGCATGGTTTTGAATTGAATATAATGTTAAAACACATAATCAATTTATTTGCCTGGGTAATGAGCCAGAATGGGCATGATTAAGTCAGGGTAAAATAAGACAGCAGCTGAAGAGTGGGTGGAAGGTTATTCTGACTTAACTGGCAGCCCTTTGACTAGCTGACAGAGTAGCATGCTTACCATATGCAGAGGAGCATGTCAATACAGATATATACAGAGTTAAAGGATGGGAGCAGCCAAAACTGTTGAGAATCTCATGGTGGGAACTTAGACAGTAAGAAGCACCCTGTTCCAAAAGTTCTTTCTGACTTGCAAAGATATATTTTTAAAATTTTCAGTTCTACATCTCATATTAGGCATTTAATAATACATTTGCTGAATTTGAATTTGAACTGAAATTTCTTTTGATTGTATATGTTTTCTATTAGTATGTGCTTCTATGATTTCACACTTCTTAATTATTCTAACTTCGTATGCTTTTTAAAATTGAACCTGATGTCTGTATTAGCTTAAGTGAGAATCCACTGAATATTTGGTAGACAGTAGAACTGGGGGAAAAAGCAAAACAAAGAAAAGGTGTTTCTTTTGGAATCAGGTTAGAATGGTCCTTGTATCTACCAGAACATTTGGCTACTTGGGACTGGATATCTAGTTCTAAAAATCTTAAGAAACTAGATATAGAAAAGAATAAAGTGAAAGGAAGGCACCAGGCAGTTTCTAATACCTGTGGGCTAAGATAGATGCTGTAAAGGATAGGGTAGGCCTTGGAGTCAGGAAGACCACAGTTTAAATGCTGCCTCAGTCACCTCCTATCTATGTGAGCCTGGGCCAGGGGTAGGGAATCTGTGGCTTCTAGGTCCTCATGTGTGGCCCTTTGACAGAATTGAAATTTCACAAGACAAATTCCCTTAATAAAAGGATTTGTTCTGTAAAACTTGCACTCAGTCAAAAAGCCACACCCAAGCAGGCTCTGGGAAACCCCTTGAACTCTGATTGAATCTTCCCATTTGGTGAGGCATTTGCCTGAGTCCATAAGCCTTTCATTAGAGCTAGGCCCAAATCTCCTACTCTTACTAGCCTAGCCCTCCATTGTCTACTTCCCATCCTTGATCCTATCAAAATATCTACACCAAATTTATTACCCATCTATACCAAATTATTACCATAGCCTAGCCCTCCATTGTCTGTCATCTCCAGGTAGTCTTCAGCTATTTCCCAACCTTAATCTCATTACTGGAGTGTGTCCTCATTTGGCCCTTCCTCAAAGACCCTCCCCAAACTCCCCCTCTAGACCACCCCTAGAACCTTCCCACAATCTTTCTGTATATAAGCTCCATCTTGCCTCTGTGACGTGACCGACAATGATCTAGGGCAGACTCGCTCTGTATCAGATTATTCTGGCCCGATTGTCAACACAAGTTTCACATATACTTAGGCTCCTTAAGAATCTACCCATTAAAGCAAATCTTTAATAAACTTTACTTTTCTTTGCCTGAGAGAAGACTTAAGTCGAATTCATTTGGCAGGACCCGGCGGGTGTGTTGGTATTTTGGGGTCTCGAGCACCTCAACATAAGGACCTAGAAGGCCACAGGTTCCCCACTCCTGGCCTGGGAAAGACAGTTAACCTCTCTCTGCCTCAGTTTCTTCTTCTGGAAAATGGGAATAATAATAGCACTTACCTCCCAAGGTTGTGGTGAAGATCAAACAAGATGATATTGTTGCTTTGCAACCCCTAAAGTGCTCTCTCAGTGCTACCTATTGCTGCTACGACATGGTCTATGGATAGCTAAGATTTCATAGCAGTTCTCCTGTCTTAGGTAGAGTAAAACCAGGTGATGTAAAGAAAAAGGGGTGGGAATCAGGAGATTTCAATCCTAGTTGTTTCACTTAACTAGTCATATCACTTTGGGCAAATCCTTTATTTGTGATCTGTCAGGGAGGAGGAGAATAATAGTTGACTTACTACAATGTGTAAGCTTCTTGAAGGCCATGACTGTCTTAAAATTTTCTCTTATATACTCAGTACAGCAGATTACAGCTAACCTCCTAGTAAGTGCCTACTACATGTTTGCTGAATTGATGTGATTCACAACCTTATCCATGAGTATCCCAATCTCAGACACTTACTAGCTGTGTACCTTCACAAATCACTTAAACTCTGCCTGTTTCCTCCTTTATAAACAGAGGATAATAAGAGTACCTACTTCCCAGGATTATTGTGAGGATCAACTGAAATAATATTTGTAAAGTACTTTGTGCAGCACATAGAAGGTATTATAAAAATGTTAGCTATTATCATTCTTATTATTAATAGATGTAAAGATGCTCTAATAAAGACATATAACCTGTCAGGTATTACTAGTGATCCATCCATCGAATTACTTATTTTCACCTCCTTACAGACCTTTTTAAACTCAGTAAATTCTCACTAGAATTTGAACTTCTTATTCCATTAGTCTTGGTTTTATGAAAGAGTAGCCTCTTATTAGAAACTGGAAATGAAGGGGTGGATCATTAAGTCCTAACAAGTTGTTTGTATGCAGGCCACTTAAAATCAGAGACTTAATATGTCAACAGAGACTTAATTAACTCAAGGCTGAAGCCCATTGTACAACAACCAAAGAAGGAGGGGTTAGAACAAAAGCCTTTTTAGAATCTCCTCCAGCTGAAGCTTTTGGAGGGGTGCAGATTGCCAGCAGGAGTAATGGCCATTTAACTGAATGTGATGACATCAGCTTGAGTCACACTGGTATGCAAAACAGGTGAGATCATTTTAAGCTAATCAATTGGGTAGATGAAGAAAGGTACCATTCACTATTTATTATCTCAATCCTCAATAAAAAGGACTGGCTTTAGTAAGGAGAGGCTGAGGGCATAAAAGAAAGTTGAAACCAAATGAGACAGGAATTTGGACAAAAAGGTCTTACTAGTGAGCAATCTGTCTCCTTCATATGCTGGCCTAAGGGCAGTTTTTCCAGGGGTCATCTTGTAGGACCAAATAAAACAAAGGTTCCAGTTTCAGATTAGGGGAATTTGCCTATAAATGTGGCTCTACTCGGAGCTGCTGATGCTGGTCTAGGGCCTGGGAATGTTTTTTGAGTGACAAGAAAATTCTGTTAAAAGGTACTAAATTTTTTGCACCAGGGATAAAGGCCTAGTCAGGTAGTGCTGAGAGTAGAATAAGACTATTTTCTTGTGTGCTTATAGGAATCAGTCTCATTTATAATCAGACTACATGTCTATGAAGCTTCGTTTGGTATCATTAAATACCTATGTTTATAGAGCTCAAAGGCTTATCTAGACATAAATTTTAAGCTAGGTAAACTGGTCCTAGGATTTTAACAGCTGATACTTATATACTGCTTAACAAAATGCTATATATATCTATATCTATATCTATCTATCTACATATATATATATATATATATATATATATATATATATATACACACACACACTCATTTTTAAGTCTCAAAACAGCCTTGTGAGATGGGAGATACATGGTCTTATACTAGCCTCATTTTTTTTATAGGTAAGGAAGGTCAGGCCCAGAGAAGTTGCTTACGGTCAAACAGCTAGTGGGTCCCACAGGTGAGATTAAAACCAGATCTCTCCTTTCTCCAAAACCTGCTCTCTACAATATACCATATCACCTTGCATGAAGGCCATCACCAGAATCTTGTAAAGATCTAACTCCTGAGTTCTTTTTTTAGGACCCCAAGATGGTTTCCCTTGGCCAACCTACATAAGCCTTACCTTTGAAGAGTACTCAGAGAATACAAATTAATGTTATTATTTAGCCTAACTAGGAAAATAAGTTGGTTGGGGGGGAAGCCTCTTATGCACTGGTACATTCCCAAGTCCAACAGACATAATTTTAAAAATCTGTTTTTATATATTATCTATGCTGTTTTTCTCATACACTAATAATTGAAAGTTGACCACATTGGCATTCAAACATGCATTGTGAGAACAATGAATTGGACATTGTGAGAAGTATTCGAAATGGGGATTCCTTTCCGTATGTAAGAAACTCTTTAGTTCTCATCCTAGGTTATATGGGAAGCAGCCCCAGGTATAGCAGACAGACAGAGAGACACACAGAGAGACAGTTGAAGAGAAAAGGTGGGAAAGAAGACACAAACTTTTGAATGGCTGATAAGAATCTTTGAGCTGCCCTTCAATATATCTATTGACTTCTAGTGTTTGCAACCCCAGAAACTGCTTTTTAAAAAAGTAGTGAAAGCCTTCTCTTCTTGATTGAGTCGGGATTTTATCTTGCTCTTCAGTAAAAGAGACCATTTACTCTTGTGTATTCTCTTGTGTACCACAACCTGTGGAACTTGATTGCTTGGTTGTGTACCACAGCCTGTGGAACTTGCTTGCTTTGTATAATCAGCATTGGATAGGAGGGAGCTAAACTGTTTGAGAGTAAGCTAACTATTACATTCCTACCTTGAGGCAGGACCATGTCCCATCCTGAGTGACCAAGGAAAGTGATTTTTATTAGCAATCCCCAAAACGATATCCATTGTACTCCTGGACTAGAGATACCTGATGCCTAGGTGATAGATATCATTCTAGCCCAATACCTCCCCTGGAGGTAGAAAAGTAGGAGAGTGAAAGAGTGAACCAAGGCCTCTTCCTGTTCTACCCCAAGGTGAAAATCTGAAGACTTTCTTAGAGACATGGAATGGGGCTTTCCAGATACCCGATCTTATTTACCTAAATATATCCCTGCAACAATGGCTCTAGGTACCTGTAGTCAAGATATAAACTCTTATAAGAACCAAGAAACCTTCACACAAGGAATTTGAATAATTCTACACAATTGCTTCTATGCAGATTCCTGGAGCCTGAAAGACAGTTGGGAAGGAAGAAAAGTGTTTTGGAAAGTTTTTACAGGAAACATATTACTCCAGGGATGGGGAAAATAGGAGTGGTCACCCTGTCTCATTCCAGTGTCCTGAGTGTGTTTCTGACTCCTAGATAAACATTATTATAGAACTAGAGGCTGATGGGAAACAGGATAAAGGAAAGGTTTTAGAGTGGAGACACCTTGGTGGGCACTGTGATGGAGCTCAGAAATACTCTGTTGAGAGGTAGGAGAGGAATAGAAGGAGAGGAGACAGGGAGAGACAGAATGGGGTTAATCATCTCATACAGAAGAGGCAAGGGATAACTGTTACAATGGAGGGGAAGAACAGGAAGGCAAAAGGGAATGGGTCAACCTTACTCTTATTGTCTATGACAAAGAGGTTTTTTATTTTTGTTCTTATTTTTGCCTGAAAAAGAGGGTTAGTAACTCCAACCAGGAGTAGTTATTGAGAAGCTACAAGGGGCAGAATGCTAGAGAAGTGATGACTGACATTACAGGCAGAGAAATGCCAAGATTGACTGGACGATTGATGTTGTCTCCTAGGGCCCTGAGACTGCTGCAGACATGTTGGGGAGCCACACACTGAGACACTTCGAGACACAATGATGCCCAGAAGTCCTACCCACCTACCTTCGAGGCAGCTAGGTAGTGTAGTAGATAGAGATCTAGGTCTGGAATCAAGAAGATTAGAATTCAAATCTAGCCTATACTCACTAGCTATGTGACCTTGGGTAAGTCACTTAATCTGTGTGACTTAGTTTCCTTGATTATAGAATTGGGATAATAATAGCATCCATATCAAAGGATTGTTATAAGGATCAAATAATATTTGTAAAGTGCTTAGCCCAGCACCTGGCACATAGTAAGTGTTATATGAACACTTATTCCTTTTCCCCCTGTATTTTCCATAACTATAAGTGACTAAGGCTATATGTAGTGAATTTTGATTACTGTACATAGTAGTCAGATCAATACTACCACTGCTCTGGGGTAGGATGTGTCAGCTGGCTGCCATATAGATCAACTCACCATCACTGTGACCTTGACCAGGGGTGGGGAACCTGGGCCTCAAGGCCCCATGTGGCCCTCTAGGTCCTCAGGTACAGTCCTTTGACCGAATCCAAATTCACAGAACAAATCCCATTGATAAAAGGATTTGTTCTGTAAAACTTGAGTCTAGAAAGGGCCTAGACTCTTGTTTCCCAGCATCTTAAGAGCAGGAAACGTCCGGCTTTCGTGTTTCTATCCCTAGTGCTTAGTAAGTAAAATAAATGCTTTTTTTGGTGATTCATTCATTCATAATTCTCCTGCTTGAAACAGAGTAAGCACTTAATAAAAACATGGTAACCAACTCTCTGGTCATCTCTACCAGGTTGCCCCACTTATCTGGAGCATGGTTTTTCTTTTTCTTCTTTAATTTTCATTTTTCACCATTACTGGCTGTTGACCTAAAACCTTAAACCACCCAACCTTGCTAGACCTCAGATGCCTCATCTGTATAATGGGGATAGCAATACTTTGCCAGCCTAAACGTAGGGGATTACAGTTTAAAGCATTTAAGATTTAGGGTCAGAGGACTTAGGGCTCTGATTTCTTGGTTCAGATCCCACTACTGATTCAAGGTTACTGATATAACCTTGGGCAGGTCGCTTACTCTGTCATCCTTAAAATGAGAGGCTGCAGTGGAAGATTTTGCAAGGACCTAAGTTTATGACCTAAGACCTCTTCAGGCTGAAACTTTTTCAATATGATTATATGAAAGAAACATTAACATATATGTAGATATATATGTGCGTGTACGTGTCTGTGCATATACACACACATATACACACACACACACATACATATACTATACCCCTTTAGTTGTGTGGTACTGACAAGTCCCAACAGCAAAAACATGAATAATTGTGCTACAGTACATAGGTGATGACACTCCTCAGTAGTGCCATGTCAGCTGGACATATGACACATTTCAGACTATGTGATGCCCACTGAGTATACTCCTTAAAATGATGTAGATGTGGAGCTATAGATATGGACATAGATACAGATATGGTAGAAGAGCTAGGAAGATGGGTCCAGGTGTCAGTCTAAATACCCCCCTCTTTGACTTTTCACTGACACATACACAAAAGGCAGGAGGGCAAAGCAACAGAATGAACTGAGGCTGTCACTAGCACCCTCCTAGTGTTCGCTAAAGAGGGAAGTTATGAGACAGCTTGTTAGTTATGACCAAGGTGAAAAGAGAGAGAATGTGTGCATAAGAAATTATATGGCATAAGGCCATATAATCACTTTTGAGCATTTTAACACTTGTAGCATAAAAATCAACAGATCAATGATTTTAGAAACTTTTGAACTAAAACAGGATGCAAAGAAGGGGAAGAGCCCCTCTTTGACTAAAGGCGATTAGTCTAGTCCTATTTTACAGCTTTCAAATCTTGGTTATAAGGAAAATGGGCCTGAGGTGACAAATACCTTGGCCAAGGATAAAGTTGGTGGCTTAGTTATGAAACCTAAAACATGTATACTACCCAGAAAGAACACATACTGAAGAATTGTACCATTGTATGTATAACCTGGTTCTGGCTACACATCAATACAATTTTTCCAGAGTGACTCTGATCTCCCTCCCTGTTAATTATGGTTTCACCACCAAAGAATTAATTAGAGAGTCTCCATGGCAGACACAAGGAGGCAGTGTTGCCTAATGGTCTCCTCTCAAACCCACAATTCGAGTATTTTTCCCTTTTTCATCCAGGCCTTACCTGCTAAGTAACCTGGAACAATTTACCAACTCCATATGTCCTTTTTTTCTTGGCTTTACATAACTGAGGAAGATTGTTTACTTGAAGTAAACAAAAAACAGGACTTAACCTGGATAAATTACCCATTCAGGATAAGCCTTCTGAAGGAAAATGGCAAAGACCCTTGTAAAGATGCAGGATGATCAACCTAAAAGCCAGAAGACCAAATTCTGGCTTCCATGTTCAGGAAGAGAAAGAGTATCAGGGCCCTGGCAGGCCAGTACTATGAATTGCCTTGGCCACATGGGCTGTCTGCATATTTGCTTCTCTACTTGGGTTCTCTTGTGTTTACTTTTCCTATCAACACTGTGTGTATTCCTCAGGGTGTGTGTGTTTGTGTATTCCCAGACTTTGGGGGGTTGGGGTGTTTCATTTATGTTATACCTTCTTTATGGTTGATGTACTAATCACAATCTCACGGTATTGCAAGTTTTAGATGTTTTTTCTTAAACCCCCAAACTGGATTTGATAAGCACGGCATAAAATGGAGCCTGAGGCACTAATGTTGACCTGGTAAAGGGAAAATGCACAGATGAGACTTGATTTCTTTGGTCTGGGGTTTTTTAATTCTCCATATAGCTACCAAAGAATAAGAAACCAGTAATAAGACTGTGGATAAGTACCATTGGCCACACTCTGAGAAAACTGAAAATTCTTTTATTCAAAAAATATTTGAGCGCCTCTTATGAGCATAAAGGGAGTGGGCACAAGTTGGGAAGTCAAGGCAAATGCAAAGATTTGTAAGATGTGATTAAATGTTCTCCAATAGTTAATAATCTAATAGGAAAAATTCAAATAAATTTGACAGATATCTATTAACTACCTACTAGATGCAGAAATGCCATACAAAGCATTATATGTTAAGTGCCTTTTAAGTAGTATATGCGTTAAGGGGCAAAGGAGTTTAGAAAAGAAAAAAATTGTTTCCACTTAGGGGTGGTTAGTGAAGGCTTCATGTAGGTCAGAGAAAAGTCTTAGCTATCCCAGTAAAGCTTTTGGTAAAGTTTTTCAAACTATCCTCGGTATGAAGAATATAGACTAGTTAGTTGAATCCAGAGCTGAGTGAATGAGTAAGTTATTAATGAGATATTGACAAAATAGAAGGAGGTTGCTGGTAGAATTCCTCAGAGACCTATCCTTTGCCATCTACTATTCAGCAGTTTCATCAATCACTTTGATAAAGACATACATGACATCTTTATCAAATTTTTTATGACATAAATCTGGGAGGGATATCTAACCCACTGGATGACAATTAAGATCCAAAAGGATCTCAACAGGCTAGGCAAGGGGTTTAATAGAAAAATACAAAATTTAACAGAGATGTTATGTCCCCTTGAGAATTGCTTTCCAATTTATATTCTTAGGTTGTATCTCCTGAGAATGGCCAGATTCAAGGTATCCTGTGCATATGCATTCCCCAAATTGTAGTTTATGAGCCCCCACCAATGTGTTTACCTTCAGTAGTCAGAATCTGGTTGACATAATTAACCCAAAGCAAAGGCATTTACTGAAATGACAGTACACACAAATCATTCTCCCCATAAACCTAAAACACAAATGTAATGTCAGTGGGAAAAGCGAACAACCACATAGAGTTTAACAGTAGAGAGGCACACATGTAGGCCACACATATAGCCAAGGCAAGTCATCCCACTGACATTGCAAGGGCCTTAGGCAGTTAGGTGGCACAACAGGTACATCCCTTGTCTTGGAGTCAGAAAGACCTAAATTCAAATCTGCCTCAGCTAGTCATAAGACCCTGGGCAAGTCACTTAAGCTCTGTCTGCCTCAGTTTCCTCAAATACAAAATGAATATAATAAAAATACCTGCTAGGATTGTTGTAAGGGTCCAATGAGATAATATTTGTAAAGTACTTAGCACACTGCCTGTTACACAGTAGGCATTTAATAAATGCTTGTTTCCTTCTCCCTTCCTCCTAATATCCTTTCTCTTCCCCTGTTAACTAATGCTGCCCCTCCAGGGCAAAGCATTTCTGCTGGTTAAGTTGTTCCAATAAGTTCCCTGGACTTGCTCTTCTCCACAACTCAACTCAGCTCTGCCTAGGTAAATATGAGACTGGATTTGGGAATGGCTCTTCTGTGCTTATTATTTCCTGATCTTAGGCAAATAATTATCTATCCATGACACTATCTATTCTACAGCTGGAATCTATGAGGCTTTTCTTTGCTGAGCATGGTATCTCCTATTGTGAAAATTGGTCCACTAAAAGATGTCAATTGGGGAGGGGGTAATGGAGAAAGGGGAAAATTCCCTCCTCTGTTACTGTACACCAGAAAAGGTGCAAAGGGATCACAGATTTTTTTTTGTTGTTGCTTTTTTTTGGAGGGTGGAAGATAGGGCAATTGAGGTTAAGTGACTTGCCTAAGGTCACGTAGCTAGTTTTGTGTTGTGTCTGAGGCCCAATTTGAATTCAGGTCCTCCTGACTCCAGGGCCGGTGCTCTTTTCACTGCGCCACCTAGCCGCAGGAGGATCATAGATTTAGAGGCAGAAGGGAACTTAGAAACCTTCTAGTCAGATCCGCTCATTTTACAGATCAGGAAACTGAGGCTCAGAGAGGTTAGTATCTTGCCATCCAGGTAATAAACATAAGAAACAGGATTTAAACCCAGGTCTTTCTGTCCACAAGTCCAACACTCTATCAAATATATGAAAAATGATTCCCTCCTAACAACTGATTTCTACCTCCAAAACGGACTTTCTTTTTATGCTGACAGAGAAAATATCCTCTTAACTGACTTGTAGGCCTTAGCTTGCCTTTTTTCATGCTGGCCCAACCTGTGTAGCTGATCCTCTTGGCCAATTACTTTTCCAAAGGCAATCCAGACTGTATCCTTTCTCTTATTCAATTCTGAACCCAACCCATTATCCATGTGCTGTGTTGATCCAAGGTATATCAACTAATAGACAAGCTCTACAGGTTACTCAACCCATTGACTATTCTAGTCTGAACCAGTGGTATCAAACTTAAATAGAACTGGCAGCCACTAAGTCATTGAGTATCTGCTGACTTAGAAAACATTATCTATGTTCTATTGTATTTTTTATTTATTTTGTTAAATATTTCCAAATTACATTTTAATGTAATTTGAGCTACTCCTGAGTGTTGTGGGCCACATGCAGCCCTTGTATTTAACATCTCTGACACTTTTTTCAATTGTATTTTCTTGCATCAATATACAGGACAAATTCTTTTGATTAATCATGGATCTCATTTAAAAGTCTCCACAGTGTTACAGGGCTTGAAACAATCAGCCCAATAGACCAACTCATCATTACCATAGGGATTCTTATCCTTTTTTGTGTACCCTTTGACGATCTAATGAAGTCTATGGACCCCTTCTCAGAAAATGTTTTTAAATGGATAAAATAAAATACATAGGATGAAAAAAAGACTGATTTTAATGAAATACAATTATTTAATTATTTTAAAAGTTCATAAGCCTCAGGTTAAAAACCTCTAATCAAGTAAGAACCTCTCTTTGCCTGGGACTTTATTGTTTGAGAATCTTTGCCAAGCTTATTACTTGCCTGATATTATCATAGGTTTTATATATATACATATGCACATGTATATATACACAGATACATATGCATATGTGTATTATATAAATACAAAACCTATATATGTATACATAAGCTACATAGGTGTATTATAAAACCCTTATATATGTATATATAACTCTTAAATATGTATATGTAACCTGTATATGTATATATATGTGTATATATATGCACATATATATGCATATTACATATTTTATCACTTTTATTATATCTTCCAAGGAGTTTCATATAATTTTCCTTTTCCCTCTGGGGCCTACATGACTGCTTTTCCTTGTCTATATAATTAGGATTGCAGAGTATGTGCAGATTCCCTTTCTGTCTTTGACCATGTACATAACTCAGTGCTGTTGGAGCTTGGCACTTGGAGATGATGAAGTAATTCTCTGCCTTTGAGCAGAAAGAAATGATGGCTCAGGCTCACTTCCCTTATGGCTATATGAATCATATCAGAATTATATCAAGTTGCTTCTCATGAATGGTGATAGAGGGACAGCTTTCTCTATATACCCTTCTTCCTTCCCTGTCACTGCCTGGCAGCCACAAACACGTGATAGCTAAAGCACATATCTTGTCTAGGTAAACTGAGGCTGGATTTGGGAATGGCTCTTTTGTGTTTACTCTTTCCTGATCTTAGGCAAATGATTATCTATCCAGAAATGGATATGTCCAAGTTTGGAGGAAAACTCTGTGAGGTTGAGAAGTTCAGGGGTCCTGGGTCCTTTTGGTTAGAGCTGATTCGTGGTCCCGGGAGAACACGCTGGCAACTACTTCAGTGCTCTAGGAGAAGACCACCAAAAAGAGAATTAGTCTAAGACTGCCCACTTTATCAGATAATATGGACCAAGGTTTGTCTGCGTAGTGCAGAGCTGAAGTGAAATTTAAGTTGTTTAATCAGTAATCCTATAAACTGCTTTATATTTTGATAAGGTGTAAGTATCAGCCTCTGGAGAGACTGTAACAGAAATCATACATTTGGTAACTTAATCTTGCTTTGTCACTGTCAATGAATGCTTCTTGTAGCATTTCTTTTATGTATAAGAAATAAATATCTGTCCCATATCTGATTTACATTACACATTGAGTACTTTTCTACTTCCTCCTTCCTCCTTTGGGGAGACTCAAGATATCAGTCACAAAATAAGTTTTAAATAATTAGTCTCTGGGGGCAGGGGCTTAATGAGACTGAGCAAGAGAAAAAGAAGTCTAGACCCCTTCACATTATAATCTGGGTTCTCTCAGGACTGAACTCTACCCAGGCTGTGTAAATGGTCCAGAGTAAAGGATCCCCTTAGTAAAGAAAGGAGTGGGTACAATGCCCTAGTCCATGGGCTCAGTTGCAATTTCTCAGTATTAGGCCTACATCTCTTATTTCTCTAGCCCAGCTGCCCATAACTTCCACCTCAGTTCAGTTGAGTCACTCACCCTCCCCTGTCTAGCTCTAGATCTCTCAAGGCTCTCACGCCTATATCTGTTCAAATGCTTCTGACTACCTCCAGTGCTAGCCTAGTTAAGCTTCAGGGATCTTTATCCATGCTCTGCTGGGCACACACCCCCTGCATGGTTGCCTCTATTGCTCCACTCTAACCCACGTGGCCATTCAGTATTCCTGCAAGACTTCGCCCTACTAAGCTAAACTCTACAACCCTTCCTCCTGTGTCCAGGTATGACATGATCATGTCATGTGTCCATGACAATACTACGGAACAGAATGCTCCCATCCACTGTGCTCAGCTCCAGCTTCTCTTCTTGTCTTGTCTCCGTTCTCCCATCTCCTACTTTTAATACTATTTCTATGCATATCTAGTTACTATTTTGCCTTTAAAAACAATGATGTTAGGTAGGAATTTAAGTTTTATACAACTTTCCTTTCACACACTCACCTTGCAAGCTTCACAAACATCAAAGTTTTATAAACTAGTACCATAGAAACCTTGCACCTCCTCCCTTGGATTTACTGGCTCTGTCTGATATGTGGGGTTGGACTTATCTTGTGGGAGACCAGGTCACCACAATACCACTTCCTGGCTGTCTCCACAGCAAGCATTCGGTCAGTAGCCATCAGTCTTATTTCCTTACTACTTGAACCTTGGACTCTATCCCTGGGTCTCCCAGCTCTAGTGAACTTTAATCTCATTAGCAACCCCAGCCCTCCCCTGCAACTCTCCTTTATGTGTCTTTCTTCATTAAAATGTAAGCTCTTTGAGAATAGGGACTCTCTTTTGCATTATATATCACAACGCCAAGCACATTAAGTGCTCAATAAAGGTTCTGTCTGTCTGTCTATCTAGCTACCTACTTACTTATCTCTCTATCTACCTGTCTGTATGAAAATCCTATAGCTTATTAGGAAACAGAAATTGAAAAGTGGAAAAAGAAGGAAACCTACATCCTCCTAATTTAGATTACTTCTTCCCAGTAATGTTATAAGAAGGACAATGACAACTCGCTGTCCATTTCCAATAAGGTGAGAAAACAAGAAACAATGGGCTTTAAATGTTGAGTAGGAGATAGTAGAGGGTGGTAGAAATAGGCATTTGAGGATAACTATGTCCTATCCCATATGGTCAGAGGCTCTGGGTTTCAGGGAATCCTCTAAGGTACCAGCCAACTGTGAGTTGCCCAATAAAAACATGGGCTGAAGTTGCTTAGTTTCCTGCTGCCCTCCAAACTTTCACTTACCATGCCTTTCAGAAACCTTTTCATCCTGGCAGTTCACTCTAGTCTTGGAATTTATACACTGAAAATATGTGCAGTGCAGATGCCCATCAGTTGGGGAATGGCTGTTGTGGTATATGATTGTGATGGAATATTCCTGTGCTGTGAGAAATGACAAAACGGTTAGTTGCGGGAAGTCTGGAAAGACATGAAATGATACAAAGTGAAGTGAGCAGTACCAGGAGAACAATGGCATTACTGTAATGATAATCAACTATGAAAGACCACTACTCTGATCAACACGGTAATCCATGACTATTCCAAATGACTAATGATGGAAAAAAATGCTACCCATCTCCAGAGAGAGTGAAGCCTATTACTTTTTCACTTTCCTCATTTTCCTTACTTTTTTAAACTTTGTAACATGGTTAATATGGAAATATGTTTTGTATATCTTTGCCTTGTATTGCTCCTCACATTCATGTCTTCACATTTATAATGGCTATCATATTGCTCCCCTTCTCAGTGGGTGAGGGAGAGAATTTGGAACTCAAAATTTTAAAATGAAAGTTAAAAAAAGACATAACAGAAAATGGTGACAGCTCCTGTGACCTCTCCATCAGAACTTCCATGGAAGGAGGGGGGCCAGGTCAACTATTTCTTTATTTTTCTAAAAGTTGCACTTTTAGAGGTCCCCTAGCTACCTTTTATGTGTTGTTTTACCCCATGAAAACGAAGGCTCCTTGAGGGTCGAGACTGTCTTGCTTTCTGCTTCTGTTTGCATTTCCAGCACATATCATAGTGCCTGGCATGTAGTAGGGTAAGTGTTTGTTGACTTGTTAACAGAACCAGGGAAGTGATAGTTTTTAATATCAGGAACGAATATCACTAATTTATAGTGAAAAAGTCAGGACTGAGTTAACTGAAACAGTCTGAAAAGAGCAGACTCTGGCCTTTTATAAGGAAGCTTGGAATTTGCTTCTCCATCTACCTCGCTTTCCTATTAAGGGTGGTTCAGATTTGTGTCTTTGCTTTCCAAATTCTAGCTGCTGGGTTCAGTTCAGGTGCAGACAGGTTAGATTAGTAAAAACCTGGCATATAAAATCACAGTGACTTTGCCTTTCATTTCCTGGGTAGACTGGTTTTGTGAAGGTAGGGCTGACCTCATATATACATGGATTAGGTATTTACCTCTATAGTATGATTTGAAATCTCCTTTGTCTTCCATACAGAGACATAACGTACCCACAGCAAGTATGATAATCACTTCTGGGGCAAACAGCATTAAGCAAGCCCTCAGTTGGGGGAAGATTACGATCTATGGGGAGATAATGCTACACTAAAACTCAAGTTTGAGGTAGTAAAATGATGGGAGTGGAGAATAGGGAAGGATGAAGGAGGAATTGAACTCTAGCCCACCATCTGTCATTTTCCTAGATTAATGAATTATTTTTGGTAGCTAGATGCTAGGCTTTGTCGTTTCTTTGCTGCTGAAGGGCTGCAACTTCTGTCAAAGCTGTCTAAATTTGGTACCCTGGGGCAAAGTCCCGGTTGATCCACCCTACTTATAGCCATATGTCCTTCCAAAAATGTCTTCCTCATTCAAATGCTACAATATAGTATAATAAAAGAATTGTTGATGGAGCATCAAACTAGATCATTGTGCTGGCTCAGCCACTAACTGGTTCTGGACCCAGGACAAAATAAATAGAATTCACGAAATATATCTGTTAGGTTCCTGCCATCTTCTGGAACTGTCTTTTGCCTGTTTTTGTATACCCAGCACATAGTAGGTGTCTAATAAATGTTTATTGATTAACTTGTGTATGAGGACCTATGCTAGGTGCTGGGGACACAAAGAAGATATAAGATAGAGTCTTTGTTCTCTGGCCTCTTACAGTCAAATGGGGGATGGAGGTGCTGGAAGAAGATGTACATTAAAAACCTAAAATATGAGGCAAAATGTGATCAGTACAAAGAAGAGGTTCAGACAACATACACTATGAGGGACAAAAGAAAAGATACAGTTTTGTCTTATGAAGAGCTGTACGATCTTTTTGGAGAAACTCCAAAATGAATTAAACATTTAGGGAACATATGTGTAATGCTTGCAAAGGGGGAAACTCCTACCAGTGCAGGATGACATCTTCTCTGCAACTTAGAGTCATAAAAGCGTTACTTAGAACACCAAGAGGCATAGTGGGTAAAAGCTGCAATATTGAACTTCACGTCAGGAAGACCGGAGTTCACATCCTACCTCAGATACTTCTAGCTCACTCATTATGGGCAAGTCACTTAACCTTTTTTAGCCTGTTTTCTCATCTATAAAATGGGGAGAGTAATAGCACCTTGCCCCTGGAGTTGTTGTAAGGATCACATGAGGTAAGATATGTATAGCACTTCGCAAACCTTAAAAAAATATTATATAAATAAAGCTATTATTATCATAATAAGCAACGGCTGAGTTTGAACTCTGGTCTTTTTGGATTTGCAGGCAGATCTTTATACTCTGTAACAGTGCTTCTCAACCTTCCTAATGCCGTGACCCTTTAATACAGTTCCTCATGTTGTAGCGATCCCCAGCCATAAAATTATTTTCGTTGCTACTTCATAACTGTAATTTTGCTACTGTTATGAATCATAATGTAAGTATCTGATTTGCAGGATGTATTTTCATTGTTACAAACTGAACATAACCCACAGGTTGAGAACTGCTGCTCTATAACATGCTGTACTTTCCTATGCCAAAGAATTCACAAGTCTAATCCTTAGCCTTATTTTTAATACACAAGCATATATAAAATACAATGTAATAATTTTTGATATAGCAAGGAAAACTGTTTAATTAACAATGAATCTAGTAACTATAGTACTGTCCCCCTAGGTACAGTTTATATTTCTTAATTCTAATCCACAATGGCACTTCCTTTTCCAATTTCCAGTTGACATTCTTTTGATATATATTCTGGGCTGCTGTCTAAGTACATTTGAAAACAGTTTAGTGCTCTACGTAAGCGGAATATATTCCCAGATTTCCTATGCTAATCAATTATTTATTCCTTACAAATGTTAAGATCAAAAAGAAAAAAAAAGACATATTTCTTTTTGACAGGTGGTCTGAGGAGACTAGCAGAAACAAAAAAAAAATTTAGTATCTAGATTAAATAAAATGGGTAAATTTGAGCTTCCCATTTCAATTTTATTTCATTTAAAGGAGGCAATGACTGCCTCTTTATCACCAGGGGTTAGAAATGAATTCATGACTTTGTTATTCTTTATCATTCCTCCAGAAGTCAGTCATCAGGGCCTATTACCAGGCTTATTTTCATACTAGATGCTTACGTCACACCTCAGTGGAGGACAGAAAAGCAACAAATGAGTGGCAATGTATTCTGATGCTCTGTGAAATGGGTCAGGAGGTAGTACAATGGAATTAGAGTCCTAGACTGACCACTGGCTCCAGTACAAAGCTTCAAGTGAATCACTCTCCTCCCTAGCTTGAAGTTCTTCCATATATAGTCAAAAAGCCATGATCTAAAATGAACCTTGACAGGTCATAGAATTCATCCCTCAGCCTTTAGTCAAAATGTCACTAAAAGATTAAGGAAACATAGGAGCATATATATCCTAAAGGGGTGTGTGTGTGTGTGTGTGTGTGTGTGTGTGTGTGTGTGTGTGTGTGTGATCTTAACATTTATATGTATATATACATATGCCATTTATAAGTATATATACATATAAGTATACATATATGTATACATATGTATATATGCATTTATATGTATATATACATAGATTATGTAAAATATGTAAAATTTTAAATAAGCTAAAAAAATACAATCTTTACAGAAATATCTCTACCTTTTGCCCACCTCTGCTCTGATCTTCTATCAGCTGAAGAATAAGATTTATTGTGAAAGGTCTTGGTTGGAAGCTAGGTTTCTGGGGCCAGGCTAAGGACCATGGATAACTCTGGAAATGATTCACTGCATAGCCTTCAGAACACTGATTGCAGTTTTTGAAATCATATCACAATAATGAGACCCAGATGGACTCTGAGATAAATAGTGTTTTGCTTTGTTTTAACCAATTTCTCTTTGGAGTCAATGAAGGAAATTGGATGGAATTGTAGTAGGGAGGGGGGAGCCATCTAAATTGAAGTCTGAATCTATAAATTTAACTGGAAGAGTTACAAAGCTGCTATGGGTCTTCATGTAGAGGGAGAAGGAAAGGTCCAGGAATGTAAGGGGAAAGGTGTTAATGAAAGTGAAAACTTTTGCCATCCTACCTTGCTCCTGGAGCAGAACTCTGAAAAGATGGGAAAGCATTTTTTCATAGTTATGGAGTCATTGGGAAGAAATCCACCGAGAGTCCATTTGAAAAGTATGAGAATACATTTCCTGAACTAGATTAGATGTATCTCAAAATCAAGACGCTATTTCAAACCTCTGTGCATTCACATATGTAATTTGTGGCCCAATACCCCAAGTTCAGGTCTTATAGGGACTTATAAGAACAAATTGGGGGGACCTCAAAAATCATGCTCTTTGAATTGTTTTGCCCCACTCATGTTTCCCTGGTGACCTACAAATAAAGTTCATGTCTATGTGTCTACTGAAATGAATATGCTCTCCTGCAAGAACTTAAGCTGACAATACACATCAGATACGTGACAGAAAGAATGATGGGGGTTGGAGGGAAGGATTCACAGAAGCCTATAACAATCAAGATATTCTATTTTCTGGTGAGTCCTACTTTGAAGCTCCAGAGGTTCTCAGTCTTTCCATGTTACCCTAAGAACCTGGACATTCTCCAGAAGGGAAATGAATTTGAAGTTACTGGAGAGATAATCATCATTTTCCACTGAACCTGAAGGATCTGAATAACTGGTGGTCATAGCAGTAGGTAAAGTCTAAAGTTTGATCTTCAAATTCTGTGTAAATCTAGCTCCTCCTCCAGCTACGGGGCCAATGCATATCTTGACTTTTTATTCCTACAGAAGGCTGGGGTTCAAGAATTAAATTCTCTGCTGATCATGTAGTTGGTCAACACATATTTGCCATCTTGTGGGCCAAAGGTTTTTCTTCTATGTCCATATGACTACCATCTCTGAGCTGAAGGAGAGAAGGACAGTGAGTAGAGCTATTTAAAGAGCTTTCTTCAACCCCACTATCCCAGGGATGCTCCCATATCTCTGGTCTCTGTTCAGTTCTCTGTAACTCCTTTCCTTGGGCTCTGGTAGATCTACCTGTCCCATTTTATTAGTGTTATGATGGAGACAATCACTCCATGAGGATGTTAATAATCCCTTGGAGGAACAGAGCTCTTCACACTAACCAAAATCCCAAACGATGGTCTCATCCCTTTAAAGTCACCAAGCTGAGAAGATTCTCTTGATCAACTCTACACACAAAAGCCAGTGCCCAAACCTGGCATGTACTCTCTCTTCACAGAATCTTTGCCTTCCTTCAGCTCAAGGTTCAAAGCTTAGTTTAGGTGCCACCTTCTCTGGGAAGCCTGCACACTCCTTTCCCCATTTTAGAGCTCTCCTCCTCCTCCATTTTCACCGGTACCATACTTATTCATGTATACATTGTATATCCCTTACTACTGATTCCTCCTATTTTCCTCTTGGGCTCCATTTTTTCCTAGTTTTGTTTCTTGAGTTTTCCTCATTGTATTTGGTCCTTGGTTCCCCAAATAGATTTCCCTGCTAAAGCCTGACCTTCAGTACGATTCCTCCTTTGCTTGAACAGTAAGTGTCCTCTGAGGCTGTTAACAATTGGTATGGCTGTGTCCCTGCGCCCCATTCTTAGACAACATTAATGAAGCCAACTATTCACCTGCCACATTCTTTTTCTTCATATAGTGAAAGCACTTCGGAATTGCATAATGTTGTTAAAAATTGTATTCACATGTAATCGAGGGAAAAAATAAAATACAAAATAAAAATGCATGATGCATTATAGAAATGTGCATAAATAATAAAGTTACAACCTTCAATTAATATGAAAAAACTCCACTACTTGTGTCCCCAAATTCTTCAGTTCCCTACTCAGAACTTCAAAATCCCAGTTGATAAATTCTGGTTTTTTGGTCAAATTATTTGTTCCTACATTAATTAGCAGAACTTAGTTGGTGGATTTGAAACATCTTGGCTTGATGTTACATTGCAGATATGGTGCTCTAATAAGATGACCTCTTTTCTTATTAATCATGTCAAGTTCATCTTCCTGCCTCAGTACCTTTCAACATGAAGTCTTGAATATGACTAGCTCTCTAAGATGAGATTTATTCTACTCAACCTACTGAGCTGAACCAGGAGCTGTGAGTGAAAGTTGCAAAGAGGCAAATCTAAGAAAGATAGAAGAAAAAAGTTAAATTGTTATTTAGATAGGGAAAGGAATTGTGATTTCATAGGACATAGGAAACTCCCAGGTAAGAAATTCCTTCTACCAAAGCTCATCATCACCTCGTTTGCAACAAGAGATGTCTTAGAGCAGTGGTTCTCAACCAGTGGTTCACAACCCCTTTGGGAGTCGAACGACCTTTTCACAGGGGTCGCCCAAGACCATAGAAAACACATATTTCCTATGGTCTTAGGAACCGAGACACTGCTCCTCTATCCATCTCCAGGCGGGTCGGCCCACACGCAGGTATGCCCACATACGAGTATTAAAGGGTCGTGGCATTAGGAAGGTTGAGAACCGCTGTCTTAGAGGGATGCCTAGAGCATTGAAAGGTAAAGTGCCTTGTCCAGAGTCACATGGCCAGTATACCTCTGAGGGAAGACTTGAACCTGGCCAACTCTTTCTGACTTCAGAGTCAGTTCTCCATCCACCCTGCCATGAATAACAATTTAGAACAACCCCAAGATTGAAGAGTCTGCTTTTAGAAATAGTAGATTCCCTGCCACCACCACTAGACATATTTAAAGCAAAATCTACACGACCATTTGTTGGATTTGTTCAAGAAGGCATTCTTATTTAAGTATGGATTGAACTAGTTGTGATGTGAAGTCCCTTTGAACTTTAAAATCCTGAGATTCTTCCTCCTGGGGCCAATGACAACCAGCAAAAGGGTTCCTTGAATGTGTTAATAGCTGCAAAGAGTTCTTATTCTGTGGGGCCTGATAATCAATTCCTTCTATAGAAGGCCAATATTCAATCTTGATGAGAAGAGTTCTACAGCATGATATTCTTGGAGTCAATAGGATTTGGATTCAAATTCTGCCTCAGTCACTTCTGTGGTAAAATCTTGGGCAAAAAACAATCTCTCTGAGCCTCTATTTGTTCATTGTAAAAGGAAGTTACTAATAGCACCTATTGCAGAGGGTTGTTGTGAGAAATAAATGATATAATGTGTACATATATATGTACATATATACACAGTATTTTGTCTACTATGTTCCCCTTCATGAGGCCTGACAAATATGAGGGCAATGGGGGACTTACCAATAAGGGCCCAGTTTGGGGAGTATTCATAGAAGGTTATGTCTGGGTCCTCACTGGTTAGGCCTCACTTACGTGGAAAAATCAGAGAAATTT
This sequence comes from Pseudochirops cupreus, assembly GCA_028627135.1. Lineage (NCBI taxonomy): Eukaryota > Metazoa > Chordata > Mammalia > Diprotodontia > Pseudocheiridae > Pseudochirops > Pseudochirops cupreus. The sequence goes on along the minus strand of CM053581.1, from coordinate 511,472,369 downwards.
AGGAAGACTTGAATGAACTGGTGCAGAGAAAAGTAAAAACTGTAAGAACCATCTAAAAATTACTATGACAATTTAAGAAAATCAATAATGAAAGATATCAGAACTTTGATCGAGACAATGACTAATCTTGACCTCAGAGAACTGATGGTGAAGCCTATCGCCATCTGTTTAACAGGGAGGTGTGGACTATACCCATATAACTGGACATTCATCATCAGATATGTGGCTTTACTTAATCATGCTTTTCTTTTTTTTTTTGTAATTGGAGATAGGGAGGGGCAATCATTGGAAAGTGAAGTTTCTTCCCAGCTTCCCAATCATCTCTCTCAAGATCAGAATTGGAGGGTAGAATTTTTTTTTCTCAGATACAGAAGGAGTTGAATCTTCTGGAAAGGAAAGAATGTTAATTACCAGATTTGATTATGAACTGTATCACACAGGCTTTTCCCAAGACTCTTTAGTGCAAGGCAATGGGGAATTCAAGATGGAAAATATCACCAAAGAGTTATCCAGGTTTTAGGACTATTTTGTTGTTGTTTTTCAGGCACTTCTGACTCTCTGTGCCCATGAACCCCCTTGGGGTTTTCTTGGCAAAGATACTGGGCTAGATGGGTCAGTGGCTAGAGTATTGTGCTTGGAATCAGGAAGACTCATCTTCCTGAGTTCAAACCTGGCCTCAGACACTAATTGTGTGACTGTGGGCAAGCTACTTTGGCCTCAGTTTCCTCATTTGTAAAATGAGCTGGAGATGAAAACAGCAAACTACTCCAGTATCTTTGCCAAGGAAACCCCAGAATGGGGTTTGAAAGAGTGGGACATAACTGAAATAATCACCTTAAGTGACCCACTTAAAATAAATGATAAGAGACCCAATTGATCAATTTCATAGGCCTTTAAATAAGTATGGAAAAGTCTTTTGAAATGTAGCAATAATTGCATAAAATTTGCCATGCTTCAGGGCTCATCTATAAATTAAATTATTAAACTAAAATGAAATAAATAAGTTAAATGAATAATTCAAATAAACAAATTGAATAAAGAACTGAAGTATAAAAATAGAACTGCATTTATTTAAGAGTTGGTGAAAGTGTGATACTTCATCCTACCCCTGAGGAACGAAGGTAAGATCAAGTGGTTACACAGAAAGGATGTTCATTGGCCCTACAGGCATCTTGGAACAGGAAACTCAGACTGAGAGAGATCCCCTGAGAATGCAAGCTCTTTCCCCAGCTTCCCCCCCATCCTCCCACCCCGTGCCTGTTGGCCCACATATATATAACATAATCTTGTTTTGTTATCCAAACATTTCTAGTAAACTGAATTTTCCCTCAACCATAAAGAGGTCAGGGATTAGCTAGAGATAAATATAAATTTAAAGTAAAGCAGAGAGCCAAACTTCCGCTGGAATTTTCCTAACTGGGGGATCAGAGTGATTGTGACTAAACTCATAACTTTTCATCTAAAATAAACTCCCCTAAAGTTGAAAAAGAGAGAATTATGTGAACCTCAGAAGCCATCATACCCATATTTCCCCTGCCTCATTTTAAAACAATGTGTTACCGCCATCATGGGGAGGGGGGGAAGGGAGGGGAGAAAATCTGAAACTCAAGGGATTGTGAAACTGAATCTTGTAAATTAAAAGTAAATGAGTAAATAAAAAAAAATTAAAAAATAAATAAATAAAATAAAATAGATTGTATTTTCCACCATAAAAAAAAATAATGTGTTACATAAGAAAGAAAACAATTCAGTAAAATATTTGTTTTTTAAAACAAACAAACAAATCCGAAGTCAAGAATAGGATCTCTGATTCCAAATCCAGGATTTTTCAAATTACTACCTTGATTGTTTTTCTCTTTCTTCTGTGTCACATTCCTCTGCTTGCCAAACCATTGACACTGGCTTTGATTTTTCTCTTTGGAATCCTTTTCTTTCTTGCCTTCTTCTTTAAAATATAATGAAAATAGAAATATTTGTACTATGTTTATTTTAAAAAGATTGACTTTTAAAACAAAATCAAGCAGAATGCATCAAACAAGAATTCTTTCTATTTGTTTTTGTATGGGGCAAAGGACTCTCTCTGAACTAATATGTCTCTTATTTATACACCATTCATTTGGCTACTATTATTCCCTTACAATGGGCAGCTAGGTGGCAAAGTGGATAGAGTGCTGGGTTTGGAATCAGGAACTCATCTTCCTTAATTCAAATCTGGCCTCAAATACTTACTTGCAGTGTGACTCTGGGCAAGTCACTTAAACCTGTTTGTCTCAGTTTCCTCATCTGTAAGATGAGCTGGAGAAGGAAATGGCGAACAGCTCCAGTATGTATGCCAAGAAAACCCCAAATGGGGTCATGGAGAGTTGGACATGACTGAAAAATGACTCAACAATAACAACAAATTCTCTTATAACATGTCTTACGTTATTATATTATGTTGTTATTTCATTTTTCTTGTGTATGTTTTGTCCCATTAAGTAGATTAGATACTAAAACATTTTCTACAATAGAATGCTGGAGCTGGAAGAGACCCAATCCAGTTATACACAGAATATCGGAGATGAAACCACTGCCAGAAGCCCTAGTTGTAAGAGAAAACAGGAATTTCTTACTCTGTGGCTGGAATTCTTAGAAATATATCTCTCAGAGTCACAGATTTAGGTCTGCAAAGGAGCTTAGAGCCCACTAAGTTCAACTCCTTCATTTTACAGATAAGGAAACCAATGCCCAGAGAAGTTTAGTGACTTGCTAAGGGTCACTCAGGTAGTAAGAGTGCATGTCTGACCAAAAATCTCTTCCTTATGCATATCTCGCATGAAGAGGTGTCCCTTTTTTCTAAACATGCAAGTGATCCCATTCCATCTTGTTTCCTCCAGAATATGGCCCCTTCTATCATCCCTACTTTCTCACTGATCTTCAGACTCTCCCTGTATACTGGTCCTCACTTGATCAGTATATCCCTTCTTGAGAGTAAATGACAGGCCTCAAACATGTTAGTGAGTTAGTGGGTATCTTCCCCAAGCATTTGAAGACTATACCCAGCAGAATGGGGGAATGAGAACAGTTTGTTCCAATGGCCACAAAGGCTGCTGAAGCAGGTGCTGTGGAGCACTTAGAGTTTGCTTAAACACTGAAGACACCAAGGTCGTCCACCATTGCTAGTCATCTTGACTTTTGTCCTGCCATTGATCTGTGATGACTCTGGAAGAGTGAGGCTTACAACTTTGTGCCACTTTGCCTCACTTAAATCCAATTCGAGAATAAATCAAGATATCATCCCATGATGTCTTTGGTCCTCTTTGAAAACAAAGGATGGACAACAACAGCAACAAAATCCCTTTTAGTTATAGTCCTATATTACTTTCCTTTTCATAGTTAAACTCCAGCAAGGCTACATCCAATCAACGCCACCACTTTCCTATCATTCTCTTCTTAACTCTCTACAGTCTGGCTTCTGACCTCATTATTCAGCTGAAACTACTCTCTTCTAAGTTACCAATGATTTCTTAATTGCAAAATCTGATGCCCTTTTCTCATCCCTTTAGCATGGTACCTGGCACAAAGAAGGCACTTTATAAATCTTTGTTGTCTTGACTTGACTTTGCTTCCTAACTCCACTGATTCCACTCCATTGACCGTAATGTCGGATTCTCTAAGCCATGAAAATATCTCTGCCAGGGACGGCTAGGTGGCCCAGTGAATAGAATACCAGCCCTGGAGTCAGGAGGACCTGAGTTCAAATCCGACCTCAGACACTTGACACACTTACTAGCCATGTGACTTTGGGCAAGTCACTTAACCCCAATTGCCCTCCAAAAAGCAAAAAAAAAGAAAAAGAAAGAAAAGAAAAGAAAAAGAACAAAAACAAAAAAAATCTCTGCCAGAAAATTCAACTCCCAGGCTCACTCTATAGGCCTCAGGCCAGACTCAACAAAGATTAGTTCCTACAAGAGTGAAAGAAGGTAGGGAGACTAGGCAGTCAGCTGCCTGAGTATTAGGAATCTTTTTATTTTCCTCCTGGATTGGCCACCTTTGCTACTAGTCTCTCACTTCCTGTAAATTTCCTGGCTGCTAACACCTTATTGACCATTTGAACAAATGCCTTTCACTGCTCTGTCACCTCCTTTATACAGGTGTTTCCTATTGAGGCCTGCTTGAACTTTGGACCTTTATTGCATCTCTGGTAGCCGAGTTCTCCTGATTTTCCTAACTCCCTGGCTCCTGATCCCCACTGCTGCCTGGATTCCTGAATTTCATTCTGGCTTTTTGCCTTCTATCTTTGGCCTGCTGTTGCCCATTACCTGGTGTAACAGATCTAGGTGCTGGCCTCCACTAGGTTTCCAGGGAGAAACTGAAGGTGTTGATTGCTCTGTGCTTCCATTCAGAGGTTGAGTTCAACCAGGGAATTGGTAAAAACTCTCCAGGTCTTTGAGGAAGTAGAGAATACTTTCTATGGATATTTCTGAATTACAGAGCTCCTTTTTCTCACCTGACATTTTCTTGACTACGAAGGATTTTACATAAGACTTGCCTTGCCCCCAGCGAGCTCTCAATCCAGGCAGAGGGGAAATCGGCACCCTGACTGAGTGGAGCCAGGGCCAGTGTGGGGGTTACAGGTCCTGGCTGCGCATCACACCCGTGATTTCTCTCGGGTCCTACAGCTGAACCAGGTCTCTTCTGCCGCCCCTGGGAGCAGTCTGAGCTCAAAGAACAATGATTTCGAAAACAATTGTATTGTTGTCAGTTGTCCTAGGAATTAATACTTTCCCCCTCAATGATGCTGAGGATGGAGGCAAGCACTGGATTGTTATTGTGGCAGCCTCATCTGGGTGGGATAACTACAGACACCAGGCTAATGCCTGCCATGCATACCAGATTGTTCACCAAAATGGGATTCCTGATGAACAAATAATTGTCATGATGTATAATGACATTGCAGATGATAAAGAAAATCCTTATCAAAGGTATTATCATCAGTAGACCCAATGGCACTGATGTTTATAAAGGGTTCCTAAAAGACTATACACAAGAGGATGTCACCCCAGAAAACTTCCCTTCTGTGTTGAGGCAATGCTGAGGCTGTGAAGAATGAAGGATCGGGGAAAGTTTTGAACAGGGGTCCCCAGGATCATGTGTTTGTTTACTTCACTGATCATGGAGTTCCTGGACTCTTGGCTTTCCCTAATGATGATCTTCATGTAAAGGACTTGAATAAGACTATCCATTATATGTACCAATGTAAAAATACAAAAAGATGGTGTTCTATATTGAAGCATGTGAATCTGGCTCAATGATGAACCATGATGTTTATCATATTTATGTCATATCATATTTATCATATCATATCATATATACTTCTGCCAATCCTGCTGAGTCTTCCTATGCCTGTTACTGTGATGAAGAAAGAGGTACTTTCCTGGGAGACTGGTATAGTGTCAACTGGATGGAAGATTCATATGTGGAAGACTTGACTAAAGAGACTCTGCACAAGCAGTTTCAATTACTGAAAAAGCACACCAATACCAGTCATGTCACGCCGTATGGAAACAAGACGCTCTCCCATCTCTCCGCCACCTGTGAAACACTACGACCTCACTCCAAGCCCTAATGTCCCCACCGAAATTCTGAAAAGGAGATTAATGGCCACTAATGATACAAATGAATCTAAGAGAATTGTTGGCAAGTTGCAGGCATATCTATAGGCTAGAAACCTTATTCAGAAGCCTGTGCAGCAAATTGTATCAGTAGTGACTGCATCCAGTGTTGAGACTGACTAAATGCTCTCTGAGAGAAGGACATTCACAGGCCATGATTGCTACAAGGCAGCTGTGACTCATTTCAGGACCCACTGTTTTAACTGGCACTTGCCCACGTATGAATATGCTCTTTGACAGTTATACGTGTGTGTCAACCTTTGTGAAGGAGCTCATCCTCTTAACAGAATAAAGCCGGCAATGGACAAAGTGTGCTTGGGCTACTACTAAGTCTGCCTTCCCAGTAATTTCCAAGAACAAATGTGAAATTTATTTTGATGGAAGACTGCAACTACAGCTTTGTAGCAGGAAAGAGGCTAACATGTTTGTGCTCTTGTGAATGCTGCTAAACCATTCAGAAAGTGTGCACATAGAGCATTTCTCCAGGAAGCTTCCCAAAGCTTCTGTTGCTCACCTTCTCCCTCTTTTCCCTCACTCTTTCAGATATACATGCTATTGCTGAACATTCTATCTATTGTGGCCAAAGCATTGCATTTGTTGAAATATTTCTGATCTTTACACGTAAAATGTTCAAATTTTGAAACCAGTAGTTTAACAAAGAGAGAAATTCAGTTGGTTCCTTTTATAGTAACCTCAGTATACTTGACCTGTGTAGTGACACTTTATTGCTGAAGTTCAACAACAACACTTGTACTTGAGGAAATTACAAACATGAACTAGAAAGTTATTTTTCAGAAAACTTATGTCATGATCATGTGTATATTAATAGATTAATGTGTATATTCATAGAATATGTATATGATGAGTTCAGTGCCTAAAAATAAAGCTTTTCAGTTTGTTATTGCTTTTTTAAAAGAAAAAAAAAAGACTTGCCTTGCTCGGCAAACCTCTCCTAATATTCCAGTGGTTCCTATTTTTTAGACATCCTCTGTCTAAATTTTTAAAGTTAGAACTAGAAGGGACCAAAGAGGCTATCTGGCCCAAATCCATGTTATAGATGAGAAAACTGAGGCTGGAGAAGGTAATAAATTGTCCAAAGTTGCAAAGCAGTATGTAAAGAACTGTGCTTGGAACACAGGTCCTCTAATCCAAATCCATTACTTTCCACCTCTACATGCTACCCCTCAGCTGAGTTATTTATTGCATATGTAACTAGAAAACTTTGAGTAAATGGCAACCATTTAATAAGCATAATGATTCCATTATGATTTCAAATGAATATCTTCAAGATGGAGTACTTTATAAGAAAAACGTTATTTCAACAAAGGAATATTAGTGCTTAGTTGATTTTTTTTAAAAAAATTTTGTCAAGGCTGCCAAGAATAGAGCATCGGCCCTAGAGTCAGGAAGACCTGAGTTCAAATGTGGCCTCAGACACTTAACACAAAATTAGCCGTGTGACCTTGGGCAAGTCACTTAACCCCAATCCGACCTTCCCCTCTCCAAAAAAAAAAAAAGATTTTGTCATGTGTTTTCTTTTGCTCTCTAATACTCTTCTCTTCATAAGGATGATAACATATTTATCCATTAATATCATCAGTACAAGAACCATATTTTTGGTTATAGCTCAATATTCAAATGTGATTGTAAAAATAGGAGGGAAGAAAAAGGATGGACAAAATTGGAAGTTGCATATTACAGACATCTGTTGAAGACTCTTTATCAAAGGGGAAAAAATAGGGTTTCATAAGAAATATTTCTGAGACATTAAGAAATGGAAGTTGTAAAGGGGAAACCTTGATAGATGACACCCCTCCCTCCAAAAAAGCAGACCAAGTTACTATTGTTCGTTCACAACTTCCATTTCCCTCCTTACTTGCTGTGTGACCCTGAGCAAGTTGCTTCTGTTTGACCACTTCCCTCATCTGTAACTTGGGGATAATAACATCTTCCTCCCAGAGTTGTCATAAGGGTCAAAAGAGATTCTAATTGTAAAGCACTTAGACCAGGTCCTAGGACATAGTATTAGCTATTATTAATATTAGGGTCATATTTTTGTTGGAATTGGCAATTTTATTGCACAAGTTTTAGGCTTTCAAACTCCACATTGCCATCTGCCCAATGGGAATGCTTACTTTGGCACTTTAACAACCCAAAATAGAAGAATTAAATTCAAAGCAATTCTATCTCAGAGTCTTTAAACCACACATAATTTATGGCACTAAAACCTGCAGCAATGGTTTCCACCTTTTTCAAGTAGGAGTATTCCTTCCATAAAGTCAAAATATTTTGCATATCCTTGAGGGTAGTAGCTGTACAATTAATATCTATAGACTGAGAAAAATTTTAATGACAAAATGACTGTTGTGCATATGAACTCGAGGAACCCCTGCAGTAACTCTTATACCCTCTGGGGTTCCAGAACCACTTACCCAAAGGGTTCAGAAATTTCACCAGAAATGTTATTCCTATCTAACTTTTTGGCTAGAACATGGCTTATATGCAGAGGAGTATAGTGAGATAAGGCAAGTATGTTGTAACAGCAAGCACCCTAGCATACCCAGGATGGCTGCTAGTACAGGTTCTTAGATCTGCTTTTCTAAAGGAAAGCAACTCAAAATGAGTTAACAATATCACTTTAATCAAACATATATCATTTACCTAGTTCAGGGGGAAAAGTCAGCACCCTGAACTTCAGAGTATGCAAACATAAGTTACAAATACAAGTTACAAACAAACAGAAAAAACAGATCAGCAGACAGCTTCCAGCGCCTGACCATTACATCAGTTACCTATTCAGTTACCAGAGAGGGAAGCACCAACATCTGGGTTTTTCAAAGTGTGGTGGGGGAGGCTCAACAGCTTCCCAGAGTCTCGTCTGGCCAAATCACACAACTCTTCTCAAAGTGAGCCCCAAACCAAAACCTCACATCAGGGTGTATATATAGCTTTCTCCAGGCTCGGAGAATGTCACAGCCCTCTTGACCAACTGCCCAATCACAAAGCAACAAGGCTCGGGCATTCCCCAAAAAAAAGCCTCCCACCACAGGCTCCATGGGACCACATCCAGCCTATTAAGAGGCAGACTATACTTTCAAATAGGGGAAGGTTGTTAGAGTCACGTAGTCACTTTAGCAAAGGGCCTAGGGGCAGGGAAGATCTTGAGATTCCCATAACATATGTATGAGGGAGCTGTAGAAGACTCTTCAAGCTAACAAGTTTGGATTTTAATTGGTAGATAATAGAGAGTCACATTAAAGAATTTTTAAAAGGTGTAATGATATGACAAGATCTGGGTATATGCAAGATGAAAAGGGCTGCCTGGTTAATAGTGCATTGCTGATCACATAAAAGCTTTCAGCTAGGACTGAATGACCCCTTATGAGAGATGTAGAGGGATTTATTCATGCTTTAGGTAGGGCTTGGACTAAAGCACCTTTAAGGATCCTTCTAGCTCTAGGATTTCATGAGATTCTCTACAAATGAATACATACATACATACACATACACACACACACACACATACACACACACATACACACATATATATACATATATATAATGAATATGTATATATTTTTCTTAAAAACAAAAGTGGCATATATATTTCTCAAAAAACAAAGTGATATTACTTTATAGCCATATATTTCAAAATAAACTTTTAGATTGGTAATAACCATGTGCTACAATATAGTCTTGACAATAAGAGAGAGTATAGGGCCTACTCTTATATTTACTCATATTATGTCATCATCACGAATTTATCAATGTTGGGAATAATTTGGTTTTATCCTACAAAAGATATTATTATTACTATGCCTTTCATTCGAGGATGAACATTAATTGAAATTCAGAGACTTTATTATTTACTTTATTAACCATCAAGTAAAAAGAAGCACAAAGTGACCAACAAAATTATTCAGTGGGGATACCAGCTCCCTGAGGAGATTGTCAAGTACTAAAAAATATGACCTTATGACCTATCCAGCAAAGATACCTAGGCTCAACCAATATGCATGTTGTTTCTTCCACTGGAGTGTGAGTTCCTTGAGAAGAAGACGCCTTTTACCTGTCTCTATATCGCCTATGCGTATAGCATGGTGCCTGGCATATAGTAAGAGCCATAAGTTTGCCAACATGCAGGCAGTCATTTTCCCTTCAATGGGGGTAGTGCTTATGCCATGTCTATGACCATGGGCTTTTATTACCCTATCTTTCTTTCCTCCTATTGATGTCTAATGCATGTACATTAACAAAGTGAGTATTTAAACTTCTTTTCTTTTCAGTGGAAGCATTTGGGGAGTGAGGGGGTTAATGAGATGTGATATGTGGACAGGAAACTGAAATGAGGAATGATTACTTTATTCCAAAGCACAAAATTGGATTTATACCAGAAGCAATAAGAAAAGGAGCCATAGACTGTATTACAATAAAATTTTTTAGAAGAGCAGACTTTTTAAATTTGTGAGTCCAGAATCACAGAACCTCAAGAGTTGGAATCTCAGACTGCATCAAATCTAACCTGTACTTAAACAAGAACCTCTTCTAAGATATACTCAGGAAATGCTTATCTAAACTTGGCTTGAAGGACAAATAGAATTGTTCTTACATCAATCAATCAACCAAAACACATGAACACCTATTAGGTGTCTGGTGTAATGCTAGGAACTGGGGATGCTGTAGAAGCCCCTAAGGAGCTTACTGTCTACCAAGAATCTCAAATAAGTTGATAACAGAAAGTGTATTTTTTAAAATTCAGAATAATGGGAGGGGAACTTACAACTGGGGGAATGTTTTAAATATCTTTGGGTAACAGTTTAAGATGGATTGGAGAAAGGAAAGACTGGATGCTGAGAGACCACATAGGTGTCTAGTGCAAAAGTCCAGATGAGAGATAATGAAAGTGAAGTAGGGAAACGGTTTTGTGAGTGGAGAGAAGTGAATAGATATTGCAGATTTGTAGACAAGACTTGACTTGGCATAGGAAGGATATGGAAGGCTGATGAAAAGGGAAAAACCAAGGATGATTCCAAGGTTGCAAACCTGGGTGACCAAAAAGACAGCAGTGCCCTCAACAAAAGTGGGAATGAAAGGGTATAGGCAGTTTAGAGAAAGACTAGCATGAAATAATGAAGAGCAAAAAGAGAATCAAGAGAACACTGTATACAGTAACAGCAATAACAGCTTTGAGGAACTAAGGTATTTTGACTATTATAAATACCCAAATTAACTACAAAGGACCTATGAAGGAAGATGCTATCTGCATCCAGAGAAAGAACTGATAAATAGAAGTATGGTTTTCCAACATACACACACACACACACACACACACACAAATATACACATATTTATATCTAATGGTTACCATCTCTGAGGAGGGAGGGAAAAGGAGAGGAAAAAAAGAAAATTATATAACTTTATTATATATTTAAAAGGGAAAGAAAAGTTGTACATAACAGATTTGCAGTTTCCTGTGCAATTCTTTTTTTTTCTATTATATTTTATTATGGAAATGCTTGTTTTTTTTCTTAAGTTCAGATTATTTTTTAAAAAGTTTTAAAAAGAAAAAAAGGAGCTCCTTCAATTTTCTATTTGTTGACCTAACTTTTTGCACAGAGGAAGAGCTCAATAAATACTTTTTCATTCATTCAAAAAAATGATGGTGTTTGGAAAGCAAGTGAGTGTGGCGAGTAATTTGAGTTGAGATGTCTTTGAAATATGGTAGAGATGCCAATGAGACAATACATAATACTGGAGTGGAGTTCAGGAGAGGTTACTATAGGGCTAAAGAGATTTAAACTTAGGAGTCATCATCAGAGATGACAATTGGACCGATAAGAATTGATGAAATTACCAGTTAGGTTTACTTGTATAAGTAAAGCAGAGCATCTAAGACAGAGAGATGGAGGTGGTTGAAATGTGTGATAGGTCACTTAGTGGGTCAGAGGAGGATGATTTAACAAAGGAAACTAGAAGAAAATTGGTGCAACAGGTAGGTATTACAGATGCCAAGAGGCTTCAGTGTCTTAAGAAAAAAGGGAAGGTCTTCAAGTCAAAAGCAGCAAAGATGCTGAGAGCAAAGCCCTTCAGGAACTGAACAAAGAATAGGACATAGGTATCACACATGGTAGATCCTTAATAAATATTTATTGAATGAAGACAAATAGCACAGGATGACTGACTGGGGGAAAGGGAAATGGAAAAAGCATCAAACTCAAAATTGTCTCCGTTAGACTAGGTACAAATGTTTGCAAATGAGTCTAAAAAGCACATTCTGCCAAGCAACTAGTTCTCTATTAATCAAGCACCTGCACCTCTTTTTTTTTTCCCTCTAGAAACTCCAATGCTCTATGTCACGCTGGAAGCTTAAGAAATGCTACATCGTCTATTTATTTGTATTTTTGTCTGGATGGGCGATTTCATAGCTGTGAAGACACACTTTGAAGGAAACTTTCTTTATCAATATATAATATTACTTTTTTAAAAGTAATCATAAAATATGCATATACAATTGCATACTTATTAAGAATGAAGGGGAAAAAAAGACCTTATTTATGAAGTTTATGTTAAATGGTAAACATTCCACAAAGTTCTTCGTCTTATTCAATAAATATTAGCTGATCTTGAGGACGAAAAAAAGAAACAGTATCACCGTCTGTTTCAGTTCATCTCCCTGGAAGACTGACTACAGTTGCCGCAGGAGGGTAGAGTCCAGATGTCACACTGGGGGGAGGAGGGGCCAGAAGGCAGCGAGGCCAACACTGGGGAGGAGGGGAGGCCTAGGCTCCGAAAACGCGCGTGCGCGGGACCCCTCCTCCCTCTGGCACCGCTCAGTGCAGTGCGCATGCTCTCCGAAGGGCGGCTGTGCTTCCCAGTGCTCACCAGCCCGGGAATCATTAAATGGCGCGGAAGGAGGGAAAGTTGACTCTCGGGTCCCTAGAGCTGCAGGGGTGATGAGCGGTGACTTCCGGAGGGCGGAGTCTGGGACGGAGGTGAGCCCCGGAGCGTTTTTTTTAAGGGTGGTGAAAGAAGGTTAAAATCCGGAGTGACACGCGGTCCTCCTTGGAGCCTCTCCAGCCACGGTCACCTCAGTCATTTCCCAGCCGCGAGGCACCTTGGGAAGGACCTGCGGGGGGGGGGGGGGGCCCCACGGGGGAGGTTGGAGCCCCTCCCAGGGGAGCTTCCGAGTGGGAGGGAGCTGCTACTCCCTCCTTCCCTCCGCCCATTTTCATCTCCCTCCTCCCCTGCCCCCGACAGCCCCCGTTCCCCCTCCCTCCGGCCCCGCCCATTCTTCCCCTCCCTGTTTGTCTCCTCCCCTTTCTTTTTCTTCTCCCTCCCCCATATTCTCTCCCATTCTTCCCTACTCTCCTTATCCCCTCCCCGCTCTCCTTCCTGCTCCTTCGCTTCTCCTCCTCTTCGTCCTGTCCTCCTCCCTCTATCTCTCCTCTCTCTCTCTCCTCTCTCTTCCCTTTCTTTCCTCTTTCATCCCCGCTGAGACACACAACTTCCTGCCTCAGTCTAAGCTTAAGGTGAGCTGAGTAGAGGGGGAGGCACCTACCCTCCAGAAGCTCCTCGTGCGCCCTCCTGCTACCACTGAGGTTTGCTCTCTAGCTTTACCCTGGATGCAAGTAGATGGGAATGGGGAATGAGCGTTGGGAGGCCTCGTGTAGAGGGAGAGCAAACTTTAGTATTAATGCATCCGGGAAACATCCATTGAGGACTTGCTGCGTACAGGGGCACTTCCCCAGATGCTATGGGGAAATAGGAAGATGAGTAATCCAGCTGGCAAACATTTCACAGGCTCCTAAATTGAGAGCTGGAAGGAATAATAGAGTGACATGGAACCCAACCCCCTCATTGTACACGTGAAGAAATTTAGTCTCAAGACTCTAGTCTAAGATTTGGCCAGCCTCATAAAGTGTCCAAGTCAGGTTTTGAACACAGCTCTTCTTGAGTCCTAGTCTGTGACCCTATCCACAAGTATCCAATAATCATTTATTACGTACCTTCATGGCACTGGTTAGGTGCTAGGACTACAAATTTAAAAGAAGATGACATCATGTCATCATGAAGATGACAAAATGTCCCTAGGGAGCTTACCGTCTAGAAGCTGGGTAGTAAGACAAACAAATAACTGGAATGAATGCCAGTTATGTGAGGAGCATAGGACAGGTTTTGAAAAAAGGTGAAATTCAAAGGAAAGATTGCTTAAAATTAGAGTAATCCAGAAAAGTTTCATGGAAAAGCCTGTAGCTCCCCATCTTATACTTGAAGGGGAGGATTTTGATTGGAAGAGATGGAGGGGGGAGTAAGACACAGCTCCAGCCCTCAAAGAGTTTGCAGTCAAACATTTATTATTAAATGTTTCTGATCCCACAAATCAAATTGACACACTCCTCAACTCTTTCTGTCATTTATTGAAAGGTATGAAGCAGGGGGGGAAAGCATGTATAACTCTGCAGTTTTAAACTTCAAAGGATTAAGTTTAAATCAACATTCATTATGTTCAAAGGAAATTGTAAGAAGAAGATGGATGGAAGGGGTTGATAGCTTCCTTATTGCCAGTCTAGAATAAAATCCAGATTCTCATCTTGGTGTTTTAAAAAGCCTTCATAATGTAGCTTCCATCAGTATTTCCAGTTGTGTTTCATTTTATTTTCAGTGCACTTTGTCAGTTCTAGTCAAACAGGCTTGCTAACTTCTCTTTACATAATGCTTCATCCTGCCTTTGTACCTTTGCCTAAGTCGTTGCCTGACTCTGGAATGAATTCCCTTCTCTCTTCCACAAAATAGGATTCCTAGCTTCCTTCAGAATAGAACTGAAGTGCTATTTGAGGCTTTTCCTGATCTTTTCAGATCTTTTCACTCTCTCCCTTTTGGAATTTACTTTATGTGACTTTATATTTGCTTTTTTTTTTGTACCTAGTGTGCCTTGTGTCCGCTTCTCCCTCCAACTCCTTGAGCATGAGAGCTATTTAGATTTTTTTTTCTTTATATTCCAAGTGCCTAGCACAATATCTTGCACAAAATAGGCATTTCATAAGATGTTTATTGAATTGAATTTATGGAGGGAGTAGCCACTGAGTTGGACCCTGAAAAGGAGAGTGGTATGGAGGCCAGAGGTCCAGGCTGGGGTAAGAGAATGGTATTTTAGGAAATAAGAATAGCACAAGCACATACGCAAAGGCTGAAATGCAAGGTTTATAGAGAGAATGGACAGTAGACCATGAACCACCAGGCTCAAGTAGTTGGAGATAAGATTTGAAAGATAGGGCTCAGGCTTTCAAGTAGCCTTGAGTGGTGACCAAAGTAGTGTGCAAGTGGAGAGATTTTATTTAGTGGAGAGACTTGAAGGAATATAGAGGTTATTTGATTGGTAGTAAGGTTTCATTGAAGGTGTTTGAGCAGATAAGTGATACGATCAACATCCTGTGAATTGGTGAACTTTCACCTTAGCAAGTCTCAGGCTCTTCTGTCTGGAGACGACTGCACTGCTTGTACCCTTTGTACTTCACCTATGCAACTCTAGCTTCTCTCTACAGAGTATTATATTAGAATATAATCTTCTTGAGGCTGCTTTGTTTGTTTATTATATCCCTATGTAGCCCTTAACACAGTACCTATCACATAGTAATCACAAATGGTAGTTATTATTGTTGTGATGGAGAAGTGGGAAAAGCTTCTTAAAGAAGGTAGAACTTCAGCTGAGATTTGAAGTAAGCCAAGAAAACTAGGAGGTGAAAATGAACAGAAAGTGTTCCAGGCATGGGGCACAGCCAGAGACAAGAAATGGAGTGTCCTCTTTGAGGAATAGCAAGGATGCCAATCAACATCAGTCAGTCAACAGTCATTTGTTAAGAGCTTACTTTTTGTCCAGTAGAGTTTTTAGCACTGGGGGTTCAAAGAAAGGCAGAAGCACATTGCTTACCCTAATAAAGCTTACATTCATTGACAACATTCAAATAATTGTGTATATACAATATAACAAAGATAATTTCTGAGAGTTCCTCTTGCAGAGTTTAAAATTTGAGCCGTCTTGAAAGAGACCAGGGAAATCAGGATGTGGAGGTCATTCCAGACATGGAAAAGCCAGTGTAGTGTGTCTTGTTTGAGGAATAGCAGGGAGGCCAGTGTCTCTGGATTGTGTGGTACATGGAGGGAAAGGTATGGGAAGATTGAAGAGGTAGGAAGGGGCCAGATGATGAAGGGTTTTCAAAGCCAGAGGATTTTATCTTTAAGCCTAGAGGCAGTAGTGAGCCACTGGTGTTTATTGAATAAGGGAATGATGTGGTCAGACTTGCACTTCAGGAAGATCACTTTGATATTGAGTAAAGAGTGTACTAGAGGAGTGAAAGACTTGAGTCAGGAAGCCTACTAGAAGTCCAGGTGTGAGGTGAGGAGGGTCTGGACCAGATTGGTGGCAATGACAGAAGAGAGAATGTATATATAAACAACGTCAAGGTAAAATCAACAGACCTTGGCCAAAGATTGAATATGGGGGATGAGGGAGAGTGAGGCACTAGGTTGCCAGCCTGGGTGACTGGCAAGGGTGGGAGTGCCCCAGGCAGTAGTAGGAAAAGTAGGAAGAAGAAGGGATCTCTCTCTCTCTCTCTCTCTCTCTCTCTCTCTTACTCTCTCACTCTCTCTCTCTCTCCCTCTCTCTCACACACACACACGCACACACGCACACACGCACACATGCAGACTCTGCAGTGACTCTCTATTACCTCCAGGATCAGATATAACCTGGGTCCCTTCCTACCTTTCCAGTCTTTTTGAATCTTACTCCTCTCCATATACTCTTAAATCCAGTGACTGGCCTCCTTGCACAATACACTCATCTCTCAGATCTGCCTGTTTTCACTGGCTGTTCTCCATGCCTGGCTTGACTTTTTCTCCTCATCTCCACCTCCTAGTTTCCCTGGCTTCCTTCAAGACTCAGCTAAAATCTCACTTTCTGTAAGAAGTCTTTCCCAGCCTCCCCTTAATGCTAGCTAGCAACTTCTCTGCAATTTGTACCCTTAAGTTGCTTAGGGCACTGAACTATTAAGTGTATTGCCCAGGGTCATGAGGCCAGTACTAAATTTCTGGTACATTTTGGATTAAATTGGAATTTTGTGGGTTGGCCTAGGAAAAAACCATCCCGGAAAACATTTTCAAGGAGAAAATGCATGTAGAGCTCTAAACAACTCACTTGCAAACAAACTTTTGGAACAGAGCCCTTTTGTAAGTTAAGCATAGCTGTACTTAATTAAAGATTGAGTTAGAGCTTGGCAAAAGTGTAACTAAGCTACCTTTTCCTCGCCATTTGCCCCTCATGAAACTGAGCTAATTGAGTTGATTTTAAATTTATCCTAATTTCACCTGTGTCCTTCTAACTACATTTTCTTTTATTCCATCACCCTCCTCAAAACAAGTGCTCTCAGTTCACCTAAGGTTTGTCTTATTCTTTTCTTCTTTGCCCCTTCTTTTTTACCTCAGAAATTTTGCTGATAACACCTTAAAGCTATATTCTGTGTCTTTTCTTGTCTCAACTATGTTTCTCCATTTCCTTAAATATTTCTCTATCCTTAGCTGTCTTCTTTCACATCTCAAAGATAAAGTGACTCTTCTGGTCAAAATCCTCAAAAAAAAAATCTTCCTTTTGATGCTGCGGGTCCCTTAAACTATTGCCCCATCTTTCTCTTCCCTTTCACAGTCACATTTCTAGAAGATGTAATCTATATTGATTGTGTCTGCTTTCTCTTTACCCAATCCTTAATCCTCACCATGTCTGATTTCCCAGCCAACCATTCTTTTCAAGGTCACTAATGACCTCCAAATTGCCAAGTTCAGTAGGTTTTTCTCACTCTTGAACTTTCTGCAGTTTTTGAAACTAACAACTCCTTCTTGATACCATCTTCTCCAGTGGCACTCTTGGCACTGTTTTGGACTGGTTCTCTTCGGGTACTCCCTTTTTAGACTCATTTGATATTTTCTCTTCCTAGCCCCCCTGATTGTGAGCAGCCTCAGGCTTATCTTCAGTCTTCTTTTTATATTCTTTCCCTTGGCAATTGTGTTTACTACTATCTAATTATTACTCTAAGCAGATTAACTGTAGTTCTACCCGTTATTTTTCTCCTGAACCTAATTCAGATAGTTCTATTTGCTAGGTATTTCCACCAGGATGCCCTAACAGCACCTTAAATTCCACACATCTGAAACTGCATCTATCCTTCTTCCCAATTTCCTTATTTCTATTGATGGCACCATAATTCTCCTAATCATCCAGGTTCAAAACCTCCCCTTTCCCCCAATCTCTAATTAGTTGTCAAATCCTGTCAGTTATTTTCTGAAATATTTCTCATGTTTCTCCCTTAC
Source organism: Pseudochirops cupreus (assembly GCA_028627135.1). NCBI lineage: Eukaryota > Metazoa > Chordata > Mammalia > Diprotodontia > Pseudocheiridae > Pseudochirops > Pseudochirops cupreus. The sequence goes on along the minus strand of CM053581.1, from coordinate 511,454,355 downwards.
TTTTCATTCCCATTTCCACTACCCTAATTTAAGCCATCATCACCTCTCATCTGGACTATTAGAAAAGCTTCCGGATCGATCTTTTGCCACTAGTTTACTTCATCCTTCATAGATGTGCCAAAATAATTTAATGCACAGGTCTGATTGTGTTGCTCCCCGTTGCCTATAAGATAAAATACAAATTCCTTATCTTGACATTTACAGCCAGCTCTCTACACTATAGCTCCATCTTGATTTTCCACCCTTATTTCATAATATTCTCCTGTGTATATTTGATAGTTCATTCAGTCAGACTGGACAGTTAGTCATTCCCTGACCTCCTCTTGCCACTTTCTGCCTCTGCGTATTTATACAACCTGTCTTTTAAGCCTAAATAGACTTCTTCTATATCTCGGCTTGTTAAAAATCATCTTCCTCCACGTACAAGCTCAGATGTTGCCTTTTCTGATGCCCCAACTAGTAAATGTTCACTTTTTCCACAATTTCGTGCCTCTCTGATTGTGTACATATATTCGAACATAGTTATTTCACTCAATAAGCGTTTATGAAGTGCTTACCATGTGCCAAGCCCTGTATTAAATACTATAGATACAAAGAAGAAAAGAAAACTGACTCTGCCCTTAAGAAGCTTACATTTCTGTTTATGTACAAGTGTTTTACTTCTACTAGATTTTAAGCTCTTTGAGGGTAGGGCCTTTGCTGTTTTTAATTTTTGTAACAATACTCCATATCATAGGATTTAGCACAGACTAAATATTTAACAAATGCTGAATTAAATATGCCAAATATTTAGAGACTTGGGCGAAAAAAAAAGAAAAAGAAAATAATTTGCATGTACTAAAGCACACCAGCATAAAGTTTGATGGAAGGGTTAGGTTTCTCTGTCTCCTTAAATTATCTCATTAAATTATTACTATTAAACTTGATTCAGTTTATTTTGAGAAATTCTCTTTGGAGACATATAGAAGGATATCAGAAATCATAAAAGATTCCATTGCTGAAACATGTTTACTTTAAAATTTTACTCCTTGGAATTCCAACCTCCTTAGATACTATTTAAAGTCTGAAATAGACTTCCACCATATCTTCTTGTTGAAATCATTGTCTTCCAAGTTCATGCTCAGATGTTGTCTTCTCTGATGTCCTCATGCCTCTCTAACTTTATAGAGGTTTTTTATGGGCTTTTTAAAATTTAATGAACTTTTTAAGTGAACAGATTTTAATTTAAAATAACATCTTAGTTATTTTTAATTCTCCTCTTCTCAGTCTGAGTGATAGAGACTAGCAAACAAAATATATATTACTTACTTTAAGTCCTATAAGGAAGTAGTAAGTAATCTTTATTGGTGATAACAGCACACTGGCATCTATTACCTAGATCTATAAGGAACCTTACAGGTCATTTATACCATTGGTGTTCAAAATGTAAGCTGTGACCTGACCCCAGGGTTTGTGTGGGCAACTCATTGAGGACAGGAAGATGAGTTGGAACCTACCCTCCCCACAACAGTCAATCTGTATGTCATATCTCCACCAAAATCATGCCTTCTACCTTATAAATTAAGAATAGACCGTTTAGGAAAGTTAGAGCCTAACTTCAATCTAACCCCAAAGTTTACATTGGGAAAATTCCTGCCTGATCCCCCACCTAAGCATACCCACCTCTGTTCCTGTGCACCCCGGATGGCTAAACCACATGTACTTTGGGGGGTTGACTCTACGTTCAGAGATAGACATCGGTGAATTGCAGCCTAGTTTACCACAGTCTATAACTTTAGTGTCATCTTCAGGTCTTCATTTTCTCTCAATCCACTCATCCAGACAGTTGCCAAATCTTGTCACATCTCTCATTCCTCTCCTCTGCTGACACAAATACCAGTCTGGTTCAGGCCCTCCTCACCACATACCTGGAATATGGCAATAGTGTCCTCCTAATTGGTCTTCCTGATTCAATTTTCTCCCCTCTTTAATCCATTTTTCACATTGTTGTCAATGTGATTTTTCTAAAGTGTTATGTCACTACCCTGCTAAATAAATTCCAGTGGCTCCCTATTGACTTTAAGATTAAATTGTATGTCATCTTTATATTTTGGAGTGGCTAGGTGGCGCAGTGAATATGGCACCAGCCCTCAAGTCAGGAGGACTTGAGTTCAAATTAAGCCTCAGACACTTAACACTTACTAGCCATATGACCTTGCATAAGTCACTTAACCCCAATTGCCCTGCGTTCCCACCTCCAAAAAAACAAAAAAATAAAAATAAAAATTTATATTTTGGGATAAGTTTTGTGATGTATTCAATATAGTAGTACATGTATATAATTTATAAATAAGTAAATAAGCACTTATTGAAAAGCTGTGCTCAAAATTTTTTTTACCACTAGAGATAAGTATCTGAGGCTAGATTTGAATTCAGGTCATCCTGACTCCAGACCCAACCTTCTGTCCACTGAATCACCTAGCTACCTTAGTTCTCTTAAAATAAGAATTTTCCAAAAAATTAGTAAATATTTAGAATAGTATACTTTATATATATATATGAAAATTTGTGGTTTTAAAATGTATCTTCTGAAAATGGTCAACATGTATTAAGTTCAAAATAAAATATAATGTGGAGGGGGCAGAGCCAATATGGCAGAGTAGAAACATGATTTCCGCACACCTCCAGTTCCACCTCCTCCAATACATGTGAAAAATGACTCTAAACAAACTTTAGAGCTACAGAACCAACAAAGTGACAGAGAGAAACAAATTTCTCAGTGAAAGAAGCCTGGCAGGAAGGGTCCATCCAAGCATGCTGGGAGCAGAGCGCAGTCCTGGCTAAGCTGGGGTTTTAGCTCCAGGGCAGCTCCCAACAAGCTGCGGCTGGAGCAAGCTTCACAAGAGTAAATCACCAGGAGTTGTAGTGGTTTCCAGACTTCTCAATCCACAAATGCCAAAGACAAAGTAAAAGGTTAGTGGGACTTTTTTGGAATAGGGGAAGCGCGGCCCGCCTGCTACCCCCACAGTGAGAAGCTGAGTGAGAAGCCAAGGAGGTGTGTGGCCTGTGGCTGCTTCTGGAGCTCCTGGCCTACAGATTGTAGGGGTACCAAACAACCATTCAGAGAATGATTGCTCTTGCTTTGACCTGCTTGGATCTGGATCGCAGTCTTGGGTGGTGGTCCTGGGGGGTGTGACCAGTGAGCCAGAGCATGTGGAGGCTGTAGAGAGGGCATGTATCTAATAGCTCCGGCAGCTGCAAAAACCCCGGTGATTTGGGACATAGCTCTCTCCATTCTGGAAGCAGAGTTCTACTGTGGCAAAGAGCTCAAAAGTCTAGTAATTGGCTGCCAATTTGAGCAAGCACAGGAAGAATAAACAGATCATACAATCCTTTTTGGGGGACAAAAAGAATCAAGGCATGCAGTAGGAGGAGGACAGCAGAGTCAGAACTCCTGTATCAAAAGCCTCCAAGAAAAATATGAACTGAATACAGACCATGGAGGAACTCAAGAAGGATTTTGAAAATCAAGTAAAAGAAGTAGAGGAAAAAATGGGAAGAGAAATGAGAGTGATGCAAGAAAATCATGAAAACTGAGTAAACAGCCTGCAAAGGAGACTCAAAAATACACTGAAGAAAGTAACACCTTAAAAAATAGACTAACTCAAATGGCAAGAGGCCCAAAAAGCCAATGAGGAGAACAGTGCTTAAAAAAACCAAATTTGCCAGATGAAAAGAACTCTCAAAAACTCACTGAAGAGAGTAACTCATTCAAAATTACATTGGAGCAGTTGGAAGCTAATGAATTTATGAGAAATCAAGATACTATTAAACAGATCCAAACAAATGAAAAAAAATAGAAGGCAATGTGAAATATCTCATTGGAAAAACCACTGACCTGGAAAATAGATCCAGGAGAAATAATTTAAAAATTATTGGACTACCTGAAAGCCATGATCAAAAAAAGAGCCTAGACACCATCTTTCAAGAAATTATCAAGCAAAATTGCCCTGATATTCCAGAACCAGAGGGCAAAATAGAAATGGAAAGAATTCACTGATCGCCTCTTGAAAAACATCCCCAAAAGAAAACTCCTAGGAATATTATAGCCAAATTCAAGAGTTCCCAGGTCAAAGAGAAACTACTGCAAGCAGCCAGGAAGAAACAATTTGAGTATTGTGTAAACACAATCAGGATAACAGAAGACCTAGCAGCTTCTACATTAAGGGCTTGAAATATGATATTCTAGAGGTCTAAGGAGTTAGGACTAAAACCAAGAATTACCTACCCAGTAAAACTGAGTATAATGCTACAGGGAAAAATATGGTCATTCAGTGAAATAAAGGACTTTCAAGCATTCTTGATGAAAAAACCTGAGCTGAACAGAAAGTTTGACTTTCAAATACAAGAAGCAACAGAGGCATGAGAAGGTAAACAGGAAAAAGAAATCATAAGGAACTTATTAAAGTTGAACTTTTTACATTTCTACATGAAAAAACAATAATTGTAACTTATAAAACTTTTCTCAGTATGAGGATAGCTGAAGGGAATATATGTGTGTGTGTGTGTATCTATATATCTGTATATCTATATCTATATATATATATAAATGTATATATATGTATAGGAGGATGTATTTGTATATAAATATATATGTGAGTGTGGGCATTTGTATGTTCATATGTACTTAGACAGAGGGCACAGGATGAGTTGAATATGAAGGAATTATATCTAAAAAATAAAATTAAGAGGTGAGAGAGGAATTTATTGGGAGAAGAACGGGAGCGATAGAGTAGGATAAATTATCTCATATAAAAGAGGCAAGAGAAAACTGTTCCAGTGGAGGGGAAGAGCAGGAAGGTGAAAGGGAATAGAGACAACCTGATTCTCACTGAATTTGGCCTAAGGAGAGAATAACATACACACTCAATTGGATATCTTACCCTACAGGAAAATAGGGAGGGGGAGGGGATAAGAGCAGGGAGGATAGAAGGGAGAGCAGATTGGGAGAGATGGTAGTTAGAACCAAACAATTTTGAAAAGAGATTGGGTCAAAGAAGAAAATAGAGTAAGTAGGGGCGGGATAGGATGGAGGGAAATATAGTGTGTCTTTCACAATATAACTACTATGGAAATGATTTGGATAACCACACATGTACAATCTATATTGAATTGCTTATCTTCCCAGAGGGGGTGGGTGAGGAGGGAGGAGGGGAAAAGAATCTGGAACTCAAAAGTTTTAAAAATAAATGTGTAAAAATTGGGTTTTTTAACATGCAACTGGGAAATAAGATATACAGGTACTGGGGTACAGAAACTCATCTTGCCCTACTAGAAAGTTAGGAGGGTGAAGGGGGAGGATATAAGAGAGAACAGATTGGGGAGAGGGGTATTCAGTAGGCTTGCTATTTTGGGGTGGAGGGTAGGGAAAAGACAGGGAGAGAAAAAATTGTAACTCAAAATCTTGTGGAAATCAATGTTGAAAACTAAAAATAAATAAATTAAAATTTAATAATAATAAATATAATGTGGAAAATTTGGTGGTATATACCTGTTGAAGTATACAAATTAATTGTACAAAATAAAATAATTAAATTTATTACTGCACAATTAACCCTATGACTTTTTAAATCTTAAAACTTTTAATATTCAATATGGCCTCTTTTACGGCGTTTTTTTTTTTTTTGCACAATTTGGCATTTAGTTCGCAAGGTTTTGACAGTTTTATTCTTTATTATGGAAACCACATGATACACTGGATATTACATTGGCGAACATTTTTCCAAGCCTGGCGTTGCTTATAACCAATAGCTTTTCTATGGGATTTAAATTAAATGAGTTCCCAGACTACAAAAGCATGCTTATCTTCATCTCATGGATAAATTCTTCTTCTTTCATGATATATAGCATAGTGCAAGGCTGCAATAGACTGTTTGATCTTCATTTGAGAATTGTTCTGGAACGGTTCTACTTCTTATAATTATGTTTGTCAGAGTTCATCATTTCCTCAAGGGGGAGTAGATCTCCATCCTAATTATATGTTAAAAAAATACTAAAAATATTTTATGGGTGGGTGTTTTATAGTCTTATAAAGATACTCAGACTTTATAGACTTGCCTGAACTTCTTCCGATACTAATTTTAATATAGTCTTGAATGAAACAGTTTCATTTGTAAAACTTACCTTTTTCTAATCTTTTGGATTCCTATCTTTGTATTATCTTGCCTATGACCAACATGTTTTCTTCATAGCAATGATCAGCAGTTGTTGGGTTTTTTCCTTTACTGATCTTCTCACTGTTATTCCAACTTTAAGAAACCTTTGCCACATTGTAGAGATTGTTGTTGTTCAGTTGTTTAGTCATGTCTGACTTTTTGTAACCCCATGTACTATATAGCACACCAGTTCCTTCTATCCTCCACCATCTCTAGAAGTTTGTCCAAGTTCATGTTCATTGTTTCCATGAAATTATATATTTATCTCATCCTGCACCATCTTCTTTTCTTTTTGCCTTCAGTCTTTCCCAACATCAGTATCTTTTCCAATGAGTCCAGTTGTCTGATGTGGTCAGAGTATTTAAGCTTCAATATTTGATCTTCCAGTGAATGACCTGAATTAATTTCTTTAAGTATTGACTGATTTGAGCTCCTTTCTAGCCAAGGGACTCTCAAAAGTCTTCTCCAGCAAGACCATTCAAAAGTGTCAGAAAACTGCATGTTCATATCCTTTGACTTATCAGTTGAAGAATGACTCACATTTTTATCAGTTTGACAAAGTTCTCTGTATTTGAAATATGAGACCTTCATCCAAGAAACTGTTATCCTCCACCCCAGTTTTTTGCTTGCCTTTTAATTTTGTTGCATTTGTTTTATTTGCACAAAACCTTTTGAATTAATGTAATCAAAATGATCCATTTTATATCTCACAGTGCTCTCTCTTGTTCATTCATAAATTCTTCTATTGATAAGTTTGATAAGTAATTTGTTTCATGTTCTTTTAATTTACTTGTGCTATTTTCCTTTCTGTCTAGGTCATGTATCTATTTTGACCTTATCTTGATAAATGGTGTAAAATATTGATTTATATCCAATTTCTCCCACGTTGCTTTTCAATTTTCCCAATAATTTTTTACCAGATAGCCACTTCATATCCTAAAAGCTTAAATCTTTACATTTGTCAAATTCAAGGTTACTATAGTATTTACAGCTGTGTATTATATGTCTACTCTGTTCCACTGATCCACGTATTCCTTAGGCAGTACTAGATAGGCGCCTTTGTTTTAGGGAGAAGTTTGGTCTGGTAACTGGTTTTCAGAGGCCATCTAGTACCCTTTTCCTTAATTCTGAACCCAATTCACTTCTCGTTTACAGCCTCTAAGACACACGTGCACACACATACACACACACACACACACACACGATGGATAAGTTACAATTAGATTGCCCATCTAATTATATGTAATAATCAATATATAGGAATACATATAGCAATGCCAGAAAATAATTTGTTTTTCCTATATGCCCAAACTGAAATTTCTCTTTAACTTGGATTCTGTGCTGGTTTTCTTCAGTGAAAGTGGTGAATATCTTTGGCATGACAATGAGCAATTCATAAATGCTTAATTTAATCAAATAATTATCTTTTTTTTTTAAGAAAAATATTGACTTTATTACTGGGGTTAAGTTGACCACACACAGGCTTTTACTTTAGACAATCTAGCAGAAAAGCAAAAAGTTAAGATTAGTAAATCAATGATGCACTCTTGTTATGAGATCAGATAATTGTCTTCTTTTGTTTCATTTAGCATGAATAAAATATTATATTTACACCATCTTTCTTTGCTCTTCATATACTTTATTGAGGCACAAAAAACCTGTTACTGCACACTTTTATTGTTAAAATGCCAATGCGATATTCACAGTGCTCACAGCGGCTATGAATATGCTAGCGTAGTTGTGAATCACAAAATGTAACAGAATGGTGGACAGAACCAAAGCATTTATTCAAATACCAGAAAGCCCAATCCCAATTATATTATCATAGTAACCATGAAGTTGGTACACATAACCAGTACAGCAAACAGCAACATTCCTAAGCCTTCCCAAACCTTCCCTCCATCAGGCCTTCAAAACAAAACAGGTTCCCTTTAGCAAGAATACCCCTCTCTCATTCATGCTAGCTGCTCAGTGTCCAGGATGCTTGCTCCCAGCATTTCTGGCGCTCCCTCTCTCTCTCTCTCTCTCTTTCTCTCTCTCTCTGTCTCTCTCTCTCTCTTTCTCTTTCGCCCTTCCTTTTCCTCTCCCTCTCCCTCTCTCTCCCTTCCTTTCCCTCTCCCTCTCTCCTTCCTGAACCACCGTTCCTGTTCCACCCTTTCAGCAAGCTCTCCCACCACATCCTCCATGTGATTACATTTGGCCTATTAAGTACAGGGAAGGTCTTCATATGTCCATTATCATTACAATTGTTTTTGGTGTTATAGTTCTAGAAACATAATTTTAGAATTGAGTTTTAGAAATTACCGAGGTCCAGCTTCTTCTACAAATGACAAAACTGAAACCCAGAAAGAATATGAATGTCCCAAAGTCACATAGCTGGTTATGGACTGAAGTCTAGAAACGAGAATCCACATCTCATTTTTTTAAGTGCCCTCATGTCTTTTATAGTTAGCAATAAACCTTACCAATACATTATGGGAGTAATGTACCTTGGTTTTTTGATATATACCTTGTATAAGCCTGAAGGGAGAAGAGTTGGAAAAAACTAATGAGTATAGTTTTTATTTTTAATTGTCAGCTCAGATGTTTAAAATCCTATAATTACCTTCAGAAAATACTATACTTAATGAATTCTGTGTATTAAAGTTCACTGTTGATAATTACTGCTTCTTTTACTACCTAGAAACTAGCCTTATGGAAAGCTTCCTATAATACATTACAGAAATCTTCTCTCCCTCTAGTGCAAATAACTAACTATATACAGAATGTTTAACAACTTTCTATTTGGGTTTTTCTATGGATCCATTTTACTAGAATGGTTGATTTTTTATAAAGAATTTTCTAGATTTAAAAAAAGGGTGGGCATTTTTGGTAGCATCGTTGAGAATTCCTGTTAGAAATTTTTGCTACCTAAAGTTATCTTTCAGTTTTCTAAAATGATAAATAGGTTACTTTTATCTTTTTTTCTTTTTCTGTGGTATATTGTAAACATTTTAAAAATATTATTAAATGTTCCATGAGCTATCCTCAGAATATATACATAGAAACAATGCAATTCAGCAGTATAGTCAAAGATGGAGTTTTCCATGTTATTTAGACAAAAGCTGTTTTGAACAGATGGTCATAGTTCAGTACCCTGAAGGCTAATATTCTTTTAAACCAGCAAAGGAAACTTAATTCCATACATATAGGTCATGCCTTAAAAGGTAAGAGAGTATTATTAGAGCAGCCAGAAGTTATACTGGTTCAGTTCTTATTAACCATTGCCTCAACTCTCCCTTCCTATTTATTTTTTTTT
>CM053581.1:511422348-511444363 GCA_028627135.1 Pseudochirops cupreus | reverse complement strand
CATATGATGACCAATCTTGATAAACTGGACTATCCTCAACAACGCACAGCTAAAAGACAACTCTGCAAGCCTCAAGATGGAAGGAGATATCTAAACTCAGAGAAAGATATAGAAAGACTATAGTTTAAATGGAGATTGAAGCAAAACATGCTATCGTTCTTTTTCATGTCTGGTTTTGCTTTTTTTTTTTCCCAGTGATCACTCATTGGTTACAACCCTTCTATATAACCAAGCTATTGTACAGTGTGAAAGTATTTGTAGATCCTATACATGATTGCACGCCACCATGGGGGGGGGGGGGGAAAGGAGGGGAGAAAATCTGAAACTCAAGTGATTATGGAACTGAATCTTGTAAACTAAAAGTAAATAAACAAGTCATCCCCCCAAAAATTTAATTAATTAATTAATTTTGAAAAGTTCTGTGCCTTTAAGAATCTGTCTCTTCCTTAAAGACTTACCTCAGATGCTGTTACCTTTTATCTTTCCCCATCTCTCCTAGCTGAAAAAAGCATTCTTCTCCCCATATGAATTTTCCTAGAGCTCCTTGGCTGGATCTTTCCTTTGCTCTCATCACCTCTTATCTGATATACTTCTCTATGTCTTGTACCTTCTAGTGCAATATAAGGGGTGAACTGTGTCATTTTTTTAAACGTTGTTTCCCTCATGATGAGGTATGTTATCACAGTGCCGTAGTAGAAAATTCCTAGTTTGGGAACTCATTTTATCAAAATGGGTCACAAATGAAAAGTGTTTGTAACTGAGGAGTTTAGAGGCACATTAAGTGTTAATGTTAAGTGACTTGCCTAGGGATCACATACCTGGTATTGGAAGTGTAGTTTGAACCCAGAGCTTTCTGACTCCAACCCGCCCCCTATCACAAATGTCTTACAACTTCTGGAAAAAAGCTCCTACTGAGTATATCCCCTATTTCCATTCACATAATCACTGCCTTACTTCAGGCCTCATGACTTCATGAATGAACTATATAGCTTCCTATTTGGCCTCCATACTATCAGTGTTCTCTTCCATAGTCCAGTCCATCCTTCATAGAAATGCTTGTGATTTTCCTGAAGTGTAGGTACAACCCTGTCTGACCTCCCAACTAAAGAAACTCTAGTGGTTCTCTATTTCCTCAATAAAATATAATTTCATTTTGAAATTCTGTGCTCTTCTAAGTCTGCCCCTTCTTACCTTTCCAGCTTAATAAGGAATTATATATTACTAGAAATAGATATTATTTCCCTTTAAACACTTTACTATCCAAACATTATAACCTAATTACTGTTTCTCACATACAGAGCTCTACCCCCCATGCTTATAATGCACTGTTTCCTTACTTCTGCCTCTTGGAATCCTTGGATTCTTTCAAGACTTGGCTTAAACATTCATTACCTTCTACAGGAAGCTTTCCTCATATCTCTCCTTGCTCAGCTTCTGACTCTTGATCAGTCTTGCCACCTTTTTGCTTTAGAGATGTCTATATCTCTGTGGCTTATCTCCTCCTCCTGTTGGTGATTTTCTGCCTAGGTTCTCCATTTGAGAAAGTACCCAAGTCAACCAGGGCTAACATTTCTCATGGTTCTGTTCTTTACTTTCTGTACTTTTCTACCTTCTTCCATAAGAGGACTTCTCCTGTTTCTTTCTCTTCCCCCTTCCACATTCCCTCTGACTCCCATTTTTCAACTCTCTTTTGTGTATTGTCTCCTCCCATTAGAATATGAACCGCTTGAGGGTAAGGACTGTCTTTTTGGTATTATATTTGTTTTCCCAGAGTTTAAGTAGTTCCTGGCCAATAGAACTTAATGAATGCTTCTTGACTGACTTTCCTAATCTACTCTATACCCCCACCCCCAGCTGCTAATGTTTCTCCTCCCCAAACTGCCTTGTATTCAGTGTGTGTGTGTATGTGTGTGTGTGTGTGTGTGTGTGTGTGTGTGTGTGTGTACTTATATACACATGGTGTCATCCCTGTTAGAATATAAGATCCTTGAGGGCAAGAAATGTCTCATTTTTGTCTTTGATCCCCCAACACTTAGCACAATGACATATATAGTACCTGATTAATAAATCTTTATTGACTGATTTATGGTAATAACTAATATTTATAAAGGACTTTAAGGATTCCAAAGAGCTTTATATATATCATTTGAGTCCTAAAAAAAACCATGAGGAAGGTAACAATACAGGTGATACTGTAGTAGACACTTAATATTTGATAAATGAATCTCTTAAATTTATTTTTACCTCTGGTAGTGAAAATTGCCTACAGTAATAGCTAAGTTCCTGTTAACAGCAATATTACAGTATAAACTTTCTCCCACTGTAATAAATTATTTACATTCACCAAACATTTATTTAGTGCCTATTCTGTGCAAAAAATATTATCAATGTTCAGTGCTGGAATTTAAAGAATTATTTTAGCCAGTCAGGTCTGAAAACAATAGACCCTTTTGTTGAGCCCAAAAAGCTGATTCCTTTCACCCAAGGGTGCAAGAGGCTGAGATAAAAAAGGAGAAGATACTAAGATAACAACAATCCTCTTACCCTAGGGCTGCTCAGTGAGCCCCTCACATGACAGCCATGACTGACTCTGTATACTGTATATCTTACATTCAGTATTTATTGACCCCCTCACACTGGGCCTGGGGCTAACAGTTCCAAAATTGGACTGGGGAGGTCCAACAGAAAGGGATACAGCTGTCGATATTGCAGAGGAACTTTGAGTATGATAGTTTAAAGGCCATGGCAGAAAAAAAGTCAGCAGTGGTCTGGGGTGTAGGTCCCCAAAGTGGATGATACTGCCACTTGAGGGGTGCAGGAATGGTCTTGGGGGTGTTACTAACCTTGGGTGTAGTTGGGGGGTGTCAAATAAAAATTAAGGGGGCTGTGGAAGCATAAGGAAAGAAGAAAATTTTGAAAAACTATTCATACATGTTTCATCTGTTGTGTAACAGTTAAAGTTGTAGTAACTACATTTTTTTCCAGATAAACACACAAAATGCAAGTTATAACCAATCAGTGATCAAGTCTGCTGACAGATCTTAACAAGCAAGTGTTGGCAGGCGAGTGTGCTGTGTATTGTTGGGAAGTCTAGGATGCATTGGCAGAAATGTGGGCATGTAGTGACTTGTTTACAATACTTTACTATACAGTTACATGACACAATATTGCATCACCAGAATTTCACTGAAAGAAGAAAACCCACAAATTTACAACAAATTATTAAGTTTAAGATGCATCATTTAAAAAAAATTGTATTTTTTGGAATGATACAAATTTCAAAAAATCCATTAAAGGTAAAGACAGTAGATTTTGGGGGAGGGATGCTAAGTTTTTCCTTTTTTTCTTTAAAGGGGGCAGTAGGCCAAATAAGTTTGGGAACATCTGGTCTAGGAGAAGATTCATGCTCCAGAGTACCACTCTTACCTCAGCTGGGAGTAGTGGCAGCTCATTTATTTTGTAGGAAGGGGAGGGTTTCTCACTCCTGAAATCCCTGGCAGGGAGGCCCTAATCATCCAGGAGAATATAAGTTTCTACCCTGAAATCTTCCAAGTTTCTATAAGATTCCAGATAAGGGGCACGTCAGAAGGGAGGAGAGAGTACCAGGCAAGAGGAATGGTATGGCTAGGGAATGGAAAGTCTAGGGAACAGAGAAAAACATCAGGTTTTTCTGGGCTACAGCACATTGTTAATACTTTGTTAAACTTTAGCCTGATTCAGAATTTTCCAAACTAATTTGGCCAGAGAATACTTCTAGACTTGAAACATATTGAGAGAACCTACTACACACACTGATTAGGCAGTCTCTGGACAAGCAGATGGAAGACTCCTTAGAAAGTTTGAAGCAAAACAAAGAAAATTAAGCCTATTTTCACATAGGAAAACAAATCAATATAGCACTAATCTGCTTGTACCTCAAGGGGAGGTGTAATCCTTTGGCACCTTGAACTTGTAGGTCTTCAGATAACTACTTGACTGTTCCCAAACTAGGCAGAGCATCTCTTGGTCTAAGAGAAGGTCTAAAGCAGTGGTTCTCAACCTTCCTAATGCCACGACCCTTTAATACAGTTCCTCATGTTGTAGAGACCCCCAACCATAAAATTATTTTCTTTGCTACTTCATAACTAATTTTGCCACTGTTATGAATCATAATGTAAATTTCTGATATGCAGGATGTATTTTCATTGTTACAAATTGAACATAACCCGCAGGTTGAGAACCAGTGGTCTAAAGCTTTGTGATCCTCGCTTTCTTACAGCCTCTTAATCTGCTTCTCTTGTCAGGTCATCTAGGACATCAACCCAATCTATCCATCTGTAAGATCCATTCCCTAAATTTTGGGGTCTTTGACTAGTGTAAAATTGTTGTCTCACCAGGAATATTCTTTTATAGTCTTAGTTTGTTGCCAAGATTGTACTCAAGGTCTGTCCAGCACAATAGAACCTTCAAGAACCTTGGCCATATGAACTTGAGGCACTAAAATAGCCTCCATGCCATGATGAGGCATTGTAGTAGGACTTTTGGGGGTATGAAGTTTGGTGTAAATAATTTTAAGCAAGTTAAGCATCTATGTATGCAAGGTACTGTCCTAGGTGCTGTGTATAAAAAGACAAAAATGAACAATGTTCTTCACTCTTCACTATTCTAAAAACCCTCTAATGTCTCTCTGTAATGACCATGAGATCACTCACAGTATTACTATAAAAAAAGCACTTTATTTGAGAATACATAAAATTGTTTATAACATAACCTTTTATTATAATAATTTTTTTTCCATGTATGTTTCTGACTCTTATATGGACCCTGATGCTATGAGCCTCAGTTAGAAGAGATTTTCCCCACACAGGAGCTGCCCTTTACTCTGTAGCAGCCCATGTAGCATTGCCACATTGGCCACCCACTGTTGCAAAAGCCCAAGTTTCCTGTCACCCTTTCTCGTCATAGTAGAAGGGAGATTTTTATCAGTGTTCCCTTGTCTGAAATTTCAGAAAACCTTCTGGCAGCTATGTCCCACCCTCCTTTTACATTATATACAGAAAACACAGCATGCTTTTTTTGCATTAGATTCCTTGTTACCATAGTTGGAAATTGGAAGTGGAGGATGGTAATTGTTGCGGGAAAGTACGTGTAAAACATAATGCCACCTTTTTTGAATGTTTAATAAATGTCTTATTTACTTTATCAGAAATATCTGCAGTACTCTTTTCCTCACCAAATTGTCATATTTCCAAGTTGTTAATATTCTGGCTATAGAAAATTCCTTCAATTTACACCTAATTTTTAGAAATGCTTGGTAAATATACCACTGTTTCTTATGAAATTAGCCCTAAAGAATAACTGTCTCCTATACAAATCACACTTGAGTGCTTAATACCTTCTTTAGCAATTCATCACTACTCCTGAGGGACAGGTTTTTTTGTACATTTGTGTAACCATAAATACATACACATATGAATATACTCATTTTGTGATTATAAGGTAAGAAGACTGATTTCAAAGTAGCTACCCCAGCAGGCTATACTATAATGTTACTATCAATGTATTTGACCAAAAATGTTTTTTGGACCTCTTCTCTGGATTTCCTTCTGAACTTTTTGGTATATTATTTTGAGCATGATTCTCTGTGACAGATCTACATTTTTTTTTAGGGTGAATCTGATTTTGAAACTAGCCAGATTCCTTTATTGGAGATAGGTCTGATGAGTAAGATTGGTGTTTAAGCTGGGTAATAAATAGCTTCTTTGGTTAAAATGAGATGTGAGCAGAGTTGTAACTATTATAGGGTAAAGGGGGCTTTGTCTTGAGGTGTCACATTTAGAGGGCACTGACAATTTTTGTAGTTATTTAGCAGGCTAGAAATGGTGTGTGTACTATTTAGCAAGATCAGTTAAGATAGGGAGATATCAGGTGAATTCTCCCACTGTGTCATAGCATTCCCCTCTTCCCCAGCACAACAGCCTCAGACTGCTGTCTTAGGGTCACTTTCTCTCACCCCTTCCTCAGCAGCATACTATTTCTTCTTCCCCTAAGTGAGAACAGTGGTTGTTGTTGTTGTTTGCCACTTACCTTGGGCACAGAAATCCCTAGTTATTGCACTACATGTGATCATACAGTAGCAAAGAGACTTGTTTTCTTGTTTGGCTCAGAGGATAATTTAAAAGAGGCTTCCAGAAATATTTTGAATGGTAGAAGAATTATTGTAGTAAGTATATGACCTCTCAAGCTAAGTACTTTTAAGTGCCAGTAATCATTTAGGTTAATAAATGCTTTTGTGATTTTTAAAGTCTCCTTTAATCTTCTGTATATGTATACACTTAACTTACGGAGTATTGAGTAACCTAATTTTCTTAGATGTTTCATCTGTCTGTGATTTCACTAGTATGTCCTTTCTCCCATTAATGCACATTGCAACCCCTGTAGTAGACTTGGCTTCTCCTCCCTAGAAAAAAAAAATCACCTTGTGCCCAATCTTCTGGATAGGGAGTCTCCCAAAACTTAGCCAGGCTGGTCCTCAGAAAGGAGATAGACAGCCCATCACCAGACTAGTGGTAATTGAAAGCTTTTCAGCTTAGTGTAGACCTTGAGATGGTTACCTCTGTTCCATGTTGAGACCTTATGATAAAACTTCATTGGAGCTGTAAAATGTTTCACACCTTTAAATATGCATCTGGTTCATAACTAAACTAATGATTAGATTTGTGTTGATTATCTGAAATGAAGAAAGTTTATAATAATTATTTTTTGCCATACTGGTGGTCAGTTCTTCCTGTTAATATTTTGGCATGACAAACAGCCTCCTAAGTTACCTTATCATTTTACCTCATTTTGTACTTTTATTATCTGTAGCATTTTATCCCAGTCCAAAGTATGAAAAAGGGATTACTAGCAGGTATCCTTACACTCATAATTGTGGTTGTTTAACTGTCATTGTTTATAACTAATGATCTTTTTTTTCCTCCTTTTGTTTTAAAGCTTCTTGCTCGACTTGAAGGTAGAAGTTCCCTGAAAGATATAGAACCTTTTTTGTTTGCTGATGAAGGCTCTCCTATCCATGGTAAAAAAAGAATAATTTTTAAATGGGGGAGGGGGGAGGATGGATATCTTTGAAAATGTATCCCCTACATTATTTTTGCACTCTCATACATAAGAGTGCAAAGTTGCAGATTTTAAAGCACATAAATGTCTAGCAGGTAGCAAGCTGGAAGATAAAATGAAAGACTAAGATAATAATAGACCAAATTCTTCATCATAACAAGGTTCAGTTCTGTCTAGTACTTACGACAATGTATCAGACATAGTATACATTTAATTAATATTTGTTGCCTGACTTTTTGTTACTGTGTGGTAGTAAATGTTCCATTATTTGTGGGTAAATAATGTGAATTTTGGTGTTGTTTTTTCCTGGGGTATACTTTTTACTTAAAAAATAGCACTCTGATAAATTGCTACATTGACATTTAATATCCTTTATCACCACCCGTTCTCCAAACCAGTTTCCTTTGGAATGGGGGTGGGGTGTGTCAGTATCTTATTATTTGTAAGCAAACTGTGGTCGTGCCAAGGAAATACTACCAATTACTATTTCCTATGCCAGGGGAAGTTGGTAATCCTTTGCATGGATTGCATATTTATATTAGTTTAAAAGACTTATTTGTTCTCAGAATTGAAGAGAGAAGTCAAGCTGGGTGAATAGATAGGATAAAATGCATACCAGTAACACTTTAGGTATCTAGGGATCATTTATTTGGGAGATTCCTGTAATTTGAAGGAAAACCAAGATCTAGATGCCTTCTTCCAACTTCTCTTCCTGACTTCCTTCATACAAACCCAATTTAAATACTGTCTCTTTCATGAAACTGGTTCTACCCACTGATCTCATATAGCACTGTGCTTACGTTTTACTTACATACTATTTTGTATTGTGGTTGTCTATATATCATGTTTTTAGCTATGATGCCACAAAGACAATGGACCAAAGATAATGCACTTACTTCAGAGGAAAGCTAATAGAAACTTCCACTTGAGGCTTATTTACTTGTTTCATAGATTGACATAGCCAAAAATTCATCACCAATTGCCTAGCTTTTTGGTGGTTAGTTCATACTTAGTAATACTGGTCTTTTGGAAGAAAAGCAAAGCTGTTGCTGGGGACCATAGTCAACATCTTTCCTGCATTGTAGAATTAAGCAGAGCTGGCATCTCACTGGCATAACCCTTAAAAATACAGGGTCATTTCTCTGACAATTAACTTATTCTTGTTTTAGAAATAATTCTAACAAACTTGGCTGTCTGACTTCCCAGTTGACAATAGATGAAAAGAATTAAAATCTAATGGAAGCAGATATGAACAGCCAGCTTTTTCCTAATGAGGGAGGATACTAAAAGAAATTAACAAAAGTAGAAATAAGCCCCAAAAGTACAGCATCACGTTATATATTTAGTTATATAATTTGCCAAAATAACCAGCTTTTGGTCAGTGACTGATGTTTGCAAGGAGATGTGAACGGAAAGTTGCTTTGTAATGTGCATATAATTGATTATCAGCCCCATATTTTTCACAACGGGACATCTTTCACTTGTCCAACAATATTTGAAGACAGGACTGGTTACTTCTGTTAGAAGAGTACCTATTTCACCTACAATTCCTGTGTTTAACAGGAGAATAATTTTGCTTTAAAGTCCCTTCTGGCTCTGTATCTTTTATTAAATGAAGGATATTTGGTCAAAGGTACCTCAGCTTATTTGTTGGAAACAATGAAAGATTCAGTATATAAATATGATTCTGTGTGTTTAAAATGTGATTTCTCTGAACTACTAAAAACAATAAATTTCTTAAAGTCCCCCATTTGAAGTGACATATGTGTTTTATGTGTGTATGAGCATATGAAGGGATGTTTTAATGTAAATATAAGAAATGTGGTTTTAGTTTTTTAGTTAAGGGTAGATATTTTCTAATAATACTTCTCATATGGAAATGTTTAACTTATTCTGGATTATTATTCCGTATGTTTTGTTCTGTATATCAAATATTTTTTCTTTTTAGTTTTCTTGAAATTCTTACAAAGAATATTTTGCTTTGATGTATTACTGTTTAAAGGATTACAGTTTTGCTAATTATTTTTCTTTATGTGTTCCTGTATTATTAAAATTGAACTGAAAAGATAGATATTAAAAATATTAAAACTAAACAGCAAAAATCAGTTATCTTAATTTCATTGTGAGGTTCAATTTTATTTGCACACAGGATTTGGCTTTTTTTATCCCCGATGAATGTGGTTTTTATTGATTTCATTGGTGTGGTTGTCCTTCATCCATACATACTGCAACACCTTATTCTTGTCTGTCCAAAGACTTCCATAGAACAGTCAGTGTGCTAGATACCTTCCTCTGCCTCTTTTAGTATCTCAAAAGTATCATTGTAGCAATCGGGTTGTTTATCTTTTGCATCTTTTTCTCCCTACCTGACCAGATCATCTCCTTTTGTGGTGATATATGTCCTTGAATATAATTTATTCTGTTTTTAGTGAAATTGGAAATACTAGTCTAAGTTGACGCTAATAGATTTTAGGATATTAAAATTGCTACATTTTATCCAGTTTTTTGATAGAAACCAGTCTCCTTCACCCTGTATGTAGCATACTCATTACCACCTTAGTGCTTATGCTCTTGTAATCCCACCTACCCAGAGTGCTTTCCTCTATCCTCTCACTGTATCCACATTCTGCTGGTCTTTCAATGTCCAGCTACCCTCCATGATTTGCTTCCATTTTACCTCCAGTTCTTTTGATAATATTCATCTTCATCTTCATGCATTCTGTGTTTTAGGCAAATTCCCTGAATTCAGCATGCCATAACTTATCTTTGTGTATTCACATAGACCATCAGTCCTGCCTAAAATGTACACCTTCCTCGTTTTTTTTGCCTTTCACAATTTTTACCTTCTTTCAAGATACAGCTTAAGTTTTTTCTATGTGAAAAGCCATCCCTGACCTACATCCTTGCAGAAAGTAGAGGGAATCCCTCATTTTCATTTTTGTGTTCCTAGGACCTTATACTTAGATATTTTATTACATTCAGTTTAGCAGTTTATTGAAAATTGTTGTATTCTTCTTTATACTTCTGATTGTTTTATGTACTTCAGTATTGTCTCCTCAACTAGATTATAAATTGCTTCAAGTAATAAACCAGATCATACCTTTATGTATCCTCCATAGAGCCTAACCTTAATTTTGTATGAATACTAGGCAAATGCTTATTCAATTAATGGAAAAGGGACACTATAGTTACAAATAAAAACAAACTGAGAAGTATCATGTTGAATATAATATTTAGCAATTTTGAAAATATAGATCCAAAAAAGGATCTGTTAACACCCCTCAATTTTTAAAACATCCAGTTCATATGGCCTATATATGTGAATGGTCTAGTGAGGATGTTTTTTCCCATGAGTCCTAAACATTGAAAAGAATTAGTACCCTAACCCATACAGTTTTATTGGGGAGGAGGTAAGTAACATGTTCACTGTGCCTTCCTTACTATGGACTGAGAAAGCAGTATGGTATAGAAGAAAGAACATTAAACTTGGAATCAGGAAAGATCTAGTTTTGACTCCTGGCTTAGACACTTACTAGCTGTCTGACAATGGGCAAAGATTCAAAGAGCCATTTACTTATTAAAGGGGGAAGAGAAAAACTTCCCACTACCACCTTGTTTAGGCACAGTGGTCACTCGTAACAAACATGTTCCAATCTGGACTGCCTCAGACTCTCAGATCACATCGTCATCTGATTCCAGGCTTAGCTATTTTTAAAGACCTTCAGGAGTTTGGCCAGTTTTCATCATCGCTTCAATTCCATGGAAAAACAATGTTCACATTTCTGGGAAAAGACAGCAGGATGTTAACCCCTTTTAAAACATTAGCTCCTTATTATCTGTGATTGTATCAAGTGAGGGAGGGTGCTAAAATCCCTTAGTCTAAGACCAAGTATCCTTCCACATAGAGAAGCAATGGGAAGATTTGTTCTCTATGAACTTAAAGTGAAATAAGCAGAACTGGGAAAACATTATACATAGTGATGACAGCAACATAAAAAGAGAACAGCACCAATTGAAACCAAACTCTGAACTTTTTTGAGGTAACAAAGAAATGGAAACAAAGTAGATACATGTTGATTGTGGAATGATTAAACAAATTATGGTATGTGAGTTTGATGGAATATTACTGTGCTGTAAGAAATGACAAATATGATGAATACAGAGAGGCATAGAAAACTTATAGGAACTAATACAGAATGAAGTAAGCCTAGCCCAGAAAACAATATACAGAATGTCTACAATAATTTAAATGCAAAGAACAGTAACTACAAATTAGTTGAAAATTAATGTTGCAGAATTATAAAGAACTAGCATTGCCCCAAATAAGATGTGAAAATTCCTCCCCCAACTCCTTTGCAGAGGTGAAAGTTTCATGGGTATGGAACATTGCCTATATTTTCAGATTTTAAATGTATTAATGAAGTATGAAAAAATAGGAAAATGAAGAAG
The DNA here is from genome assembly GCA_028627135.1 of Pseudochirops cupreus. NCBI lineage: Eukaryota > Metazoa > Chordata > Mammalia > Diprotodontia > Pseudocheiridae > Pseudochirops > Pseudochirops cupreus. Next base: position 511,432,819 of record CM053581.1, on the reverse strand, counting down.
TTTTAAACTAAGTTTAAACCAAGACTCTTTAGATGAAACAGACATCCATAAATGAATCTAAGAAGTAAATCTCAAATACAATTTTTCCTTTAAAAAATATTCTTTGTTATATGAAATGACTCTATGGAAACGGGGCAGGGAAGTACTGCTAGGAGAGATTTAAGCAATGTAAAACAAAAGATATCAGTAAAAGTTTATTTTTTTTTTTAGAAACTATGAAATTATAATGATCAAACTTTTCGCCAGAGAAAAAATATAAGGTACCCCCATTCTTTATAGAAATAGGCTCTGGTTGTGGAATATTATAGGTAAAAGTCAGACTTTTTCAGTATGTTGGTTAGTTTTGCTAAACTGTCCTCTTTGTTATTGTTCTTTGGGAGGAAGAGAGGGGTTTGAAAATAGAACTGATATAAAAACAAGTTACCTTTTTAAAAGGAAAAGTATACTTTGAAATTAGTGTTTTAAATGTCATGAAATGTTTGACATGTAAGGCAGATGTTTATGTAATTATATGGCTTCCATTATGATGTTAGTGATTAATAATAAATACATAATACAGATGTAATATTAAATTTAATATATTTATATATTTAAAACACTTGAGAATTCTAAAAAATATAATGACAAGTATGTAATTATTTATAATCAATAAATGTTTGCATAATTGGGAACAATATTTGATGTAATCTCATCTTGTAAGATTCTTCACAGCAATTTTCATACTTAAATTTACTTAGATAAGCCTCTATTTGGAAGGGGATTCTTTTAGTTCACATTTTTTATACACACATTTTTGAGTCGTTTTTAAATTAGCTCTTTGTCAATCATTCTTCTTATAATCTATGTAAATTTTTTGTGAAAAAAACAGTGCATCAGGATCTTATGAAATAAACCATACATGGAAATAGCTATTTTCATATTTGCATTTCTTCTGTATTTGAGATTTACTTTTCAGACTCAGTTTATGGATGTTTGTTTCATCTTAAAAGTCTTGGTTTTCAAAGCTTTTAAAACTTTCATTTTTCTATTTCTTCATACTTCCCAGTTATACCCAATTTTTGAAAATAGGAGCTGGTACAGTATATATGAGTTTAAAAAAACAAAATAGAGAACTAAGAATGTAAATGAATATGTATTATTTTATACATAGTATTTAGATAAGTACTTGATTTTTGTGTGTGTGTACAGTATTGGATTTTAGACCAATAAGAAACCAACTTTTCATTCTTGTTTAATTTAACCAGTCCCCAGTGGTTATCCACCTCATATTAATATACATATCATGTGAGAAGCTTGCAGACATCAGAGTGCATAGGTTTGCCTTGGGTGCTCATTCCCCTTTATAACTTATTTTTCTGCAGGACCCTTTGGACTTCATGGTTCTTCTATAGTACCTAGTTTGAGAAACAGCTTCCAATTCTTGATGTTTAAAAAGTTCAGATTTACACTATTTACCTCAATTGTGTTTATATAATTGAGAAAAAGAGTGGGACTTGTTTTAGGTGAGTGAGGATGAAAATATCACCAACATGTTACTTGCTTTATTACTCTAAAATTCTTATGTTTTTATAGTTCTTGCAAGTAAACTATACTCTTAACTGTTTGGTCAAAAGAAGTTTCTTGATAAAAACAATGCAGAGATTGTGTAGACTTGTAATTTACCAATGATTCAGGTAAATTCCACCTACCTGAACAAAGTTCCTGCCTCTTCTTTTGTTGTAACCATTGTTTCCACAGTGTATCTGTGGGTCCAAGTTGCACTGAAATACTGTGAAACTGTGCTTTATATGAAGGATCATGGGTCTGAAACATATGAGACAGTTTCAGATTGGGCAAATATTACTATATAAATAATTTAGCTTATTTTAGGATAATCAGCATAGGAAAAAATGTGGGAGTTGATAAATAACTTGTATCAGATGATTCCTTATGTCTGTGATTACAGGAGCATCTAGGTGGCATAGTAGATAGAGCTTCAGGCCTGGAGTCCCAAGGACCTGAGTTCAAATACAGCCTCAGACACTTGACACTTCCTAGTTGTGTGATCCTGGCAAGTCTCTTAACTCCAGTTGCCTCTCCAAAAAAAGAAATAGAAAAAAATGATTGTTTCTTCTTTCCACATGGGGTATTAGATAACCATGTTTAGCAGCAAATAGACAATTAAAATGAACAAAAATTGTAAAAAGCCTTTTGTAGTTTTAATATTAATATTTAGTATTACATTTCACCTGAAATTCTTTACAGAAATTCTTGAGCTTCTTCAGGGCATAGTAAAACAGCATTAGAAACCATCTAGTCAGCTCCATTATTTTGGCTTGAGAAATCAAGGGTCAGGCTTTGTTGACTTTGACATGGTCACGTAGTAGTAATACAGCCAAGACTAGAATGCAGGTCTTCTGTATCCTTTTAATCTAGTGCTTTTTCCACCTTGTCAAGTTGAAGGCTATCTAAGTAGAGGAGCTACATATGTTAAAGTTGTCATCATTATGTTTTATATTCAAATTATTTTTTACAAGCAGCAACTTCCTCCCCCTTCCTAGAAGTTAAATAAGTAGTAGAACATAAGCCCCAAGGGGGCAGGGGCTGTTTTTATTTTTGTCTTCGTATTTCTCTTACTGTTTGACAGTACTTGGAATAGTCTAAGTGCTTAATAAAGGTTTGTTGAATGAACTGTATAATTGTTAGCTTTTAGGGGAATTAGAAAGGAAGCTTGGGGTTTGTTTCAGGATGTGTTTATTCTGTTGTGTTTAAAAAGGTCTGCATTTGGTTTTGTAAAAAAGCAAAGTATTTACTAGGAAGTTATCAAAATGGCAACTAAATTGAAATGCTGTCAACTCTCCATTTTTTATACTTGCAGAATGGAACAGAGATATAAATATCCAAAACAGTAGCTGTCCCCCCAGATGTGTATTTATCATGTTGCTTCTGAAAGTTTACGTTTATATGATGGTGTCATATATCCCAGGAATTCATAATATGATGCCTGCCTGAGTATATGCAGCCGTTCTTCAGTCTGACTTGTCCAAAATCTGAGAACCATCTGCAGTTGCCGTTTTAGTAAGAGAGCAGTGGAAAGGACAACAACACAGAAGCCAGAGACACTACATACAAATTAAGCACTTTTATTCAAATTGAAAGAAATGGAGCAGGAGTAACTTTAGTAGATGTGTATTTTAAAGATTACAATTTTGTAATTATTTTTTGTGTATCCCTATATACTTGTTCCTTTCAAATCTTACTAATCTAGGGCCTATATTTGGATCATTTTGGTACTACAAATAAAATAATTTGTGAAGATATAAAGCAAGAAGAACTGACAAGCCATCCGGTTTTCCCGTATGGATTTTTTAGCACAAACCATTCTGGTCTAGATAGTTGCCTTCCCCTCTCAAACTGAGGAAAGTGTTAATTTAACCTAAATTCGTGCCTTTCAAGGAAGGCACGCCTTTAAAGGACTCCAGGAGGCCCAGGAAGAAAGAGCAGAATTAAGAATCGACACAAAGACTTTAAGTTAGGTGGTGTTTTCAGTGATAAATTTTGAAATAGAATTGGCCAAGGATAAACAGAAACACTTTAATCTGCTTGAGGACACTCAATAGCTGACTTGCTCTCCTAAGGGAAAATGTATTTAGTTGTCATTTTGTTCCTTTTTTGATACTTGGCTGATAAATTTTACTTATAATTTTGACAAAATGTGGGTTTTTTTCATAGACTAAAAAGCCTTCATCTTAAAAAAATATTGTTTGAATTTTACCATCAATTGCATCTCTGACTACTGTATTCCAGTTAGCATTCCTTCATTTTTTACAGGTGACATACTAGAATTCCATGGTCCAGAAGGAACAGGAAAAACAGAAATGCTCTATCATCTGACTGCAAGATGTATCCTTCCAAAAGCAGAAGGTGGATTAGAAGTCGAAGTCTTATTTATTGACACAGACTACCATTTTGATATGCTTCGCCTAGTTACAATTCTTGAACATAGACTGTCCCAAAGCACAGAAGACATAATAAAACACTGTCTTGGAAGATTTTTTCTTGTGAATTGCAGCAGCAGTAACCAGTTACTTATCACCCTTTACTCACTGGAAACTTTGTTTTGTAGCCACCCATCCCTCTGCCTTTTCATTGTAGATAGTTTATCAGCCTTCTATTGGATAGACCGGGGCAATGGAGGAGAAAGCCTTAACTTACAAGAGGTTACTCTGAAGAAATGTTCTAAATTCATGGAGAAGCTTGTGAAAGAATATCACTTGGTTCTCTTTGCAACAACACAAACTCTAATGCAGAAAAGTTCAAATTCAACAGAAAGATCATCTTCCTTAAAACTTTCTTGTGAAGAAGTAGATATAGACTATAGACCCTATCTTTGTAAGTCATGGCAACAAATGGTCAACCATAGAATATTTTTTTCCAGACATGATAATTCTGAAAGTAGTAAACAAATGTTTTCTATAGTGTCATGTCATCTAAAAAGCAACAATATAATAAAGCGTTTATTTAGCATTAGAGAAAATGGGGTTCATTTTTGCTAATCTATCAGAAGTAGCCTACACGTGTGCAGGAGTTGTCTTCAGAGTATCTGAAAATTTCTTCTTCTTGATAATGCTTTAATGATACATCAGCACTTCTGGATTTTAAAGACTGAAAAGGTTAACATATCAATGTTTCTATATAAATTACTCACAGTGTTTCTTAAAGAAGAATAATTTCAGGTGGAAAGAAATACATTTTCTGTTCTTAGGTCATCATGAGCTAAATAACTTAATGTCAGTGCTTTGATTTTGATCAAAACCTATGCAAAAGATAAGTGTATTTCAGTTTAAATAAAAAGGGGGTTTTACAATTTCGTGTCACATCTTTGTATGCTTAATGAAGTAATCATAATCTTGAACTCAATTGCAATCCTGATTGACTATGTCCTTTTAGAAAAGTGTAAATATATAAAACATTGAAATGGAATCATTTGTATATGTATACATTTAAATAGCATTGTTATATAAAGGATGAAAATAATCAGCTACCTACTTGCTTTGTATTAGAATACCATACAGATAAAAGAACGCTCAGCATACGATACAGGTAGAGAATAGATCTAGGCCTTTTTAAGTACATATAATAATAACAATAGTTATAAAAGGTACCACATGTGATACTTACTTTTGAAGTTATTCCTGCTGTCCACGGGTTAACAATAACTACAACTGTTGGCCAGATTCTAAAATAGCATATAATATTGGTCTTTTCTACAAGCTATAGACTAACCAGACTAGCCTGAGCTTTGGTGCTCTTTTGGGGTAGTCAACTGCCTATTATAATAGATTTGTTTGTGGTCAGAAGCAGGGAGGGAGGGAATTTTGATTTGGAACAGATTTGGACCATCCCTTAGCAAATGATCTGACCTACGGGCTTTATTTTACCATTACCTTTTGTATTCTTATAATTTTGGCTTTGAACATGACGTAGGATTTTCCATTTCTGCCCGTTAGGATAAAAGGGGTTGTTTAGAGAGATATAGCAATTTTATTAAAATAGTTACTATGCATCAGGCACAGTGCCACAAATTCATGTCTTATTCTTCATGAATTAGTGATAAATAAAATAAACTTTTCTGTTAATTTAAAAATTATCAGTTATATAGCTGCTAATATCAATGCACTTATCAATAACTTGAAGTCATAATAAATATTTGTCACATGACTTGTGGAGGAAATGAGACGTAACTGTTTAATCAAAAATTTTCTGTAACTGAAAATTGTACTGATGGAGGCTAAGGGTTAATATGCAAGACAGAATAAACAAGAACCAACTCAGGTTCTAGAAAACAGAGTTTGATTTGAGTAGCTTAAGGGAAGCCATGAGGGCTGTCCATTCCCTCCCTAACCTTTTCATAGTAGGTAATACAGGTACGTTGTAAGGATTAATGCTTGTTTCTCTTAATTGTGTCAGATGTTTTTAACAGCATTTAATTCTTGTTTTAAAAAATTATTCCCAATAATTTCTAAAGAAGGCACTCTACCTTACTTTTTATGAGAGAAATAATGGGTCTGATGCCAAGCTAAACACGGTTTAAAGCAGAGAATGAGCACTAAAATGTATGTCCCTAAGGAATGGTACAAAAAAAAAAGTTTTAAATGTTATCAAAGAGGCTACAGCCATATGCTCATTTTTTTTCTCACAGTGAGCAAGTTAGACATAGAATAGGGATGGTTCACTATTCGAAAAATAATTAGCATAATCATATCAAAAAACCACATTCTTATATCCACATATATAGGAAAAAGCCCTTAATAAAATATAGCATTCATGTGTGTTAACTTTAAAAGGCGCTGGCATGAAAGGCTACTTCTTTAATATGATCAAAGGCATATATCCAAAAGCAAGAGCCACTGTCTGCAAAAATGAAATAAAAGAATCTTGAAATGAGCACAAGGGTAAAAGCAAGATGGTTTCTTTTTTTTTTCTCTTTAATAAACTTATTATTTTTTAACATTCTTTTCTTTTTATATTTTGAGTTCCAGATTCTCTCCCTCTCTCTCATACTTCCCTCACCTACTGAGAAGGCAAGCAAATGATATCAATTATACATGTGAAATCATGCAAATATATTTCCATAATATTAGCCATACCACAAAAAAAAGTGAAAAATTGTGCTTCAGTTTGCACTCAGAGTTCATCAGTTTTCTCTCTGGAGGCGAGTCCTTTGGAATTGACTTGAATCACTTGTATCGCCCAGAATAGCAAAGTCTTTCCCCGTTGATGATCACTGCAACATTTCTGTTACAGTGCACAGTGATCTGCCACTCTTGCAGCCATCTCAAGGACCACTGCTAGTGCTGCCAAGCTGGTGCCCATCCTGGTGTCACAGACATCTGTTGATCATCTCAGTCATCTTAGGCTGGAAAAATATCTCTTTCTGGTCTCTTGTTGACTCTGCTGCTCCAAAATTTTATTTGAGGAGTTATTTTAAAACAGTTTGAAGGGAATTGTGGGTGGAGTTCAGCTGGGTTGCTGCCTGTACTCTATCCACAAGGCTGTTTATTGATACAGTTGTTGAATATATAGAGTAAGAAAGGAAAGGTATTAAACATTGACCCAAAAAAAAGATCCCTATTAACAGACAATATTATGGTTTTCTTAGAAAACTCCAGAGCATCAGCAAAGAAACTAATTGCAACAAAAGCTTTATAAAAGTAACAGGTTATAAAATCACAAGAATCATCATTATTTCTGTATAGCACTAATGAAACCCTCCAGAAGGAGATAGGCCAAAATATCTCCAAAATGCGTGAGTTAACCTAATAGTGCACATTGAAGACATAAATATAATTACATAATTCTTTTTTTTCCCTTAGATTTTTTTTTTTGGAGGGGGAAGCAGGGCAGTTGGGGTTAAGTGACTTGCCCAGGTCACACAGCTAATAAGTGTTAAGTGTCTGAGGTCAGATTTGAACTCAGGTCCTCCTGACTCCAGGGCTGGTGCTCTATTCACTGCGCTACCTAGCTGCCCCTAAAATTCTTTATATGAATAAATGAAGACAAATAATTAGGGGAAAATTCATTGTTCATGGTTAGGTGTGCCAGTGACTGCTACCTAAATTAATTTACAAATTTCATGCTAGCCAACCAAATTGTTTTTAAAAATCCGTTTGTAAGATTAAAAATTTTTAAATCACTAGAGAGTTAATGAAACAGGAGAAATGAAGCGTGTATACCATTACCAAATCTCAAATTATTTTAAACCAATAATCGTTCAAACTATAAAGTATGAGTTAAAAAATAGAATAAATCAATAGGATAGACTAGATAAGCAAAATCCAAAGCCACTCAAACCTAGCATTTTGGTATTCAGTAAAGCTAAGACCATAAACAAACCAGAGAATAACTGTTCAACAAAAACTGATGGGGAAACCAGAAAGCAATTTGAAGAAATTAAGTTAGACCAGCATCTTGCACCATATAACACAATATACACCAAATGTGCACAAGGTCTAAAATTTTTAAGAAAAAAAGTCAAAGGATTTGGAGGAGGTTGGAAGGTGATTACTTTCACAGCTATAATTAAAGAGAAAATTCATAACCAGTTGAGTGATAGAAATCACAAAAGGCAAAATAGATTATTTTGATTATAAAAAATTAAAAAGCTTTTGCAGGAGGTGGCTAGGTGGCACAGTAAATAGAGCACGGACCCTGGAGTCAGGAGGACCTTAGTTCAAATCCAGCCTCAGACACTTAACATTTACTAGCCATGGGACCTTGAGCAAGTCACTTAACCCCAATTGCTGTGCCTTCCCCCCCTCCAAAAAGAAAAAAATAGCTTTTGCAGAAATAAAATGTAGCGAGGCTAGGGAGAGGAATGATCAAGGAGAGAAAAAAACTTTCAATATTCCTTATAAAAGTACCATTTAAGAGAGAAAGGAATTGACTCCTATAATAGACCAAGAGCCATTCCCCAGTCCATAAGTGGTTAAAGGATGGAGAGAATTTTCAAAATAACAATTAGCAAACTATCAAAAGGCACTTGAAAGATTGCTCCAAATCACTGATGATAAGAGAAATGCAAACTAATACAGCTCAGGTTTTGCTTTATACCTGTCCAGTGCAAAGATAATAAACTGTGAGGTTAAGTAACTTGACCAGGGTGACATAACCACTATGAGTCAAGATCAGTTCCTTCCAACCTCAAGTCCATCTCTCTACACTTTTCTGCCTACTTCCAATGTTAAAGCTAAACAGCTTTTGCTATACAAGGAATCCTATGTTGTCTAGAAAATAGAACAGAAACCAGGATCAATAGACAGTCTTTAAGTTCTTCTATCTACACATGAGACATTGTTCTAAGCACTGGAGATACAAAGAAAAAGGGAAAAAAATACACCCACCCTTAAGAAGCTTACATTCTAATGGGAGAGATAACATATACATATCATAAGTATACATACAAGATAACAGAGAAGATGGAAAGTAATTTTAGAAGAGATGACACTGGTAAGTGGGGAACCTGTAAAAAAAAAAACAACCTTCTAGAAAATGAGTTTTGAAGGCGTGAGAAACACATTTGTGGGGAATCAGAGGACTTCCCAGGCAAAGTCAGGGAGTTAAGCCAAATGAGCTTCTGCTGTTTACTGCTTCCCAGATCATGTGCCCTCAGGAAGATACGTGTGATATACCTCTTCTCACTGAAAGAACTCAGAAACAGAGTGGGCAGAGGAAGGTAGTGCTTCCCCTCAAGGAAGCAGGTGTGGTGCTCCCTAGGAACACCCAAACTGATACAGAATCAGAAATGAAGTTATACAGTTCTGTCCTTCCTGTTAGAGTTAGGGTTAGTTCGGATTCCTTGAATTGCTCACTTTATTTCCCTATATTCCCCCTTTATGCAGATTACATAGGCGTGATAGGCAGGCTACTTGTGACCAGGGCATGACCCACTAGGGTCCAAGCTGTTTGTCACGCCCCCACCTTTCTAGTTCCCCTTGGCTCCAGGGTAGCCATATTTGAGCTCCGAATTCTCTCCCTCCCCCTCACACTTCCCTCATCTACTGAGAAGGCAAGCAAATTATATCAATTATACATGTGAAATCTTTCAAATATATTTCCATATTAGCCGTTATCACCAAAAAAGTGAGAAAATTGTGCTTCAGTTTGCACTCAGAATTCATCAGTTTTGTCTCTGAAGGTGAGTCCTTTTGTCTTGGACCATTGTATTGCTCAGAGTAGCAGTCTTTCACCATGGATGATCACTGCAGCATTGCTGTTATTATGCACAATGATCTCCTGCTACTGTTGCACTGTTGCTCCCTTTATTTCCCTACATTCCTTCTTATGCAGATTATGACCAGGAGGTGACCTGCTAGGCTCCGAGCTGTTTGTCTTATTTGTAATATAAGTGAACTTCCCCACAGCCATTGATTATCTCCCAATAACTTTTGTGGGAGCAAAACAAGATACCATATATATCTCCTCTTGTGAAGCAAACCAGGAATTCTAAAAGTTGGAGGTGAAGAGGAAGAACATTCCCAGTATAGGGACCATCAGTGAGTGCAAAGGCACAGAGATGGCAGGTTGTTATTTGTCATGTAGAAAGAATGGGGAAGGGTATCTCAGAGTAAGACCTGGGTTCTAGTCCCAGTTTTATCTCACCCGTAAAACAGGAAAATATTTGCTCTGTCTCACAGGATTTTTAAACATAAAATGAGCTTGGGAACTTATATATCAGTATTTTATATATATCAGTTCCTATTCATTAGGATGAATTTGGGTTTTATTGTAAATATGGTAAAACTGCATTCAAATTATGCGCTTATAATTTAGAAAAGGGTCTAGCTAGGGGGGCGGAGCCAAGATGGCGGCGTAGAAGCAGCAACATAGCACAGCTCTCACATAGCCACCCCAAAATACCCATAAAATAGGACTCTAAACCAATCCTGGAACTCCAAAACGCACACAAAGATACTTCCCACTAAAGTCAGCT
>CM053581.1:511399119-511421848 GCA_028627135.1 Pseudochirops cupreus | reverse complement strand
CTGCAGTTGGGAGATCCATCCTGCCCTACCAAAAAGTGACATAGGAGAGAATAGACTGGGGGAGGGGGGAAACACTGGGATGGCTGTTTTGGGGTAGTGGGCGGGGGAAAGATGGGGAGAAAATATGTAACTCAAAAAATTTAATAAAATAAAGAACTCCAAAAAAAAAAAAAGGTAAAGTGCAGCAACACCTAAGTTCAAATCTGAATTCAGACGCTTCCTAATTCTCTGACCCTAGATAAATAACTTAACCTCTGCCTGCCTCAGTTTCCTCACCTGTAAAATGGGGCTAATGATAGCATCCACCTCCCAGAGTTCTTGTGTGGATTAAATGAACTGATATTTATAAAGTGCTTTGCAAAACTTAAGGTGCTATATAAATGCTAGCTATTACCATTAATAAACACAGTCCTTCTCATTTTATAGAAGGAAGCTAATACTCAGAGATACTTAATGATTCACAGCTAACTTTTAGAAGCAGAATTCAAACCCTTAACCCTTGACTATTAAGTCCTATGTATCTTCCAATACACTAAGATACTTCTTTCTATAAATTCAGTAGCTTACAATTATTATACTCAGTACCACTCTTAAACTCTGGCATATCAGGCCCCCACCCCGGTGTGCCAGGGCTTTGGAGGACCCTGTTCATTGGCCAGCTAGGTGGCACAGTGGAATGGAGTGCAGTCCCTGGAGTCAGGAGGACCTGAGTTCAAATCTGTCCTCTGATACTAACTGACTGTGTGACTATGGGCAAGTCACTTAACCTTGTTTACCTCAGTTTCCTCATCTCTAAAATGAACTAAAGAAGGCAATGGCAAACCACTCCAGTATCTTTACCAAGAAAACCCCAAATGGGGTCACAAAGAGTCAGACACGACTGAAACAGCTGAATGACAAAGGCTTATCATAGGCAAAATATTTTATTAAGATAAAAATGAAATATGCAGAATGAAACAATAATTATGAATAACTCATACAACTAAGCAAAGATTACCTTATTTATGTGGAAGAAATTGTATGGGATATGTGAATGTCTGAATATACCTAAATTAAGCCAGCCAAATGACCCAGATTGTACAATACCAAGATCAGAAGTGAGGCATGAGAAAGACTAAGGAATCTTGTGAAATGCAACCTGGATTGGGAGCTGAGGCAGCCAGTTGCTGAATCTGTGAACCACATGCTCAGTTTCCATCCCCATTCCCCTCTTTTTTATCAGAATGAGCAGTTAGGACTTGTCAGAGTGATTGAATTTAGTTAATTTGATGTATATTATTTGCCACACGTGAATTTTTAAGCCACTTTACTGAAAGATACACAAAACAACAGTTAAATAATAAGTCATAAGTCAGTGAACATTTTTAGAATCAGAGTAATTCCTTTGAGGATAGTGATTGAACCTATGAGTTCATAGGTATAGGAAAGTCCAAGCTGAGGAAATTGCCTTGGCCAATACAGGCATGCATCTTCTCACCAATTTCTTGACCTAGAGAGTTATCTAGAGCACCGAGAGGTTTTGACTTGCCCACATGGCCTGTGTGTGTCAGATCAAGACTGGACGCCTCAGGGATTCCTAGCTCCAGAGCCAGCTCTCTAGTTACTAGACCGCACTGCCACACATCCCTTTGACTACTTTTTACATTGTTTCTTTGGTGAAATTATCACCTTCTGGATTTTATTTGAAATTGTGTATTGCTACTACTGCAGCATTTTGTTTGCATAGCTAGAAGTACACAGTTACATTCCAGCCAGATGGGACTAGGAGCTCTTCTCCAAGCTGTCTGCTATCTCCTCCTACCTCAGTGCATTTGGGTAGTCTGTCCCCCTAGACTAGAATGTGCTCCCTCTCCATTGAAAACCTGGCAAAAGTCTTCTTTAACCTTGAGGTTCAGCCTTAGGTGCCAGCTCTTCCTTTATCCTCCCAGGTGTAAGTCAGTTCCACCTAAGTTTTTCTTGAGCTTTTTGTATTCTCTAACTTGTACTAACTTTGCATTATTTGTGTACATGTCCTAACTTGTAAACTCCATGAGGACTTTGAATATATCTTCATCTTTGTTGTATCAGTGCCTGATCAGTAAGTATGTACAGTAAAAGAGCCAGCTAGGTGTCAGGTGCTGTGCTAGAAACTAATAAAGAAAAAAGTCTCCCTGTCCTCAAGAAGCTTACATTTCACTAGTGGGAGGTAGAAGTATAAATATGTTTGATTGCACATGTATAGCCTATTAAGATTGCTTAATGTCTTGGGGAGGGAAGAGAAGAGGGAGAAAAATGTTTGGAACTCTAAATCTTACAAAATTGAATGTTGAAAACTATCTTTACATGTAATTAGAAAAAATAAAATAGTATTAAGTAGGGGGAAAAGAAGAATAAATACGTTATATACAAAATAAATATGTGGTGATTTGGAGTTGGGCTAACAATGAAGTGGAACCAGGAAAGACTTCTTTAAGGTACTAAAGCTGAGGCTTATAAAGTATTAAGGATTCAAGAGGTGGAGGATGAGAGGAGGACAAGAAGAGTACCAGGATACTAGGAAGAAGGAACAGCCCATGCAAAGACACAGAGAAAAGTAAGAGTATGGGGAATAGTAAGTGTGTCTAGATCACTTGGAGCAGGAAGAGGAGTCATGTGTGATCAGCCTGGAAGGACAGGCTGTAACCAAACTATGAAGGACTTTCCATGTCAGGTGACTTTGTATTTGAACCTAGTGAGGGCCACTTTTTGAGGAAGGGAATGAGATGGTCAGGTGATGAAGGATCTGGGCAGCCTAAGGGTGAGGTGGACCTTCACAGTATAAACTATTTTCCTGGAGTATTTGATGAAAGGTGATCCAGATAGCTGGGAAAGGTGGGGGCAGCTCCCAAGAGCCACTGTTAAGCTTTCCTGTGAGAGTATTTACCACTCAAAACTCAGCAAATCCTACAAATAAAGGCTTGATGTATTGTTTTGTTGATTGCCTAGACTTTAAAGAGTAATGGAGAAAATGTTAATAATATAGGTTAACCTAAAAGTATGTTGGTGTATACATTCTTTTTTTTTCTAGAGAGCCAGTTGTTAAACTTTTACCATAACACTTTTGGGCATATTCTTTAACACTCAATAGTGTCATGCACTATATGGAATCTTAACATGAGTGGTTGAATGGATTATAGCAGATATTTCAGTCTGTATACTTCAACATTTTACATCATAAGACTTCTTATAAAGGTGAATGTTTTAAGCTAAATATTATGAATCTTCCTTAAAAAATCAGTGTGTTCTACATGGGTCCATGAACTTTATAATATATTTTTTTAATCAAATTGATTTAGATAACCCCCAGTCTCTCCAAAAAAATTTTCCTGGGGCCTCATACACCCTAGGGTACCTCTGACTAGAGCAATCAATCAATCAACATTATTAGTTCTTTCTTAGAGTCATCTAACAAATTCCCTTTTCCCAGCAGTTTCCTGAGATGAGAGGCAATCAACATCCCCATCAAATTCCTCCATTGTTCCTACTCTTTCCTCATGAAAAGTATTACCAGCTCACACCAGGCTTTAAACCAAAGGGGATCCAATATCCAATTATCTTGTAGCTATAAGTTCACCTCATACTCCAATTAAGTGTATCTGGGATGTTTTCTTTATTGCCAATATCACTACTTACCCTAATGAAGCCCTTTTAGGCTCCCGGCTTAGGTACATTAAAGACTGACTCTAATACGTTTGCAGCATTTGCTTTTATGTATAAACCTGAATTGAAAGAGTAAAACCTCAGAAAGGTCCGACTCAAAACAATTACAAAGAAATGCAGTTTAGTTATTCATTATAGATGCAGCTGCATAAATCAGTTGCTCACAAGGGGTCGCCTAGTAGACGGGGGTCCCACAAGATTTGTTTTAATGAATAGATCGTGCTGTGAGATGAAAAATTCAGCAAACATTCGTTAAAACATCTACTGCGTGCAGAGCACCTGGTTAAGTGTGGGGGAGATATTGGGAACAGTAAGATATAGCCCCTGCCCTCAAATGATTTTACAATCTAATATAGAGGAGCTTAATGCAAGTGGATGTTCCTAAGTTAGTGATCTAACATGAATTGCCTACTATGTACCAGACTTTTTCTAGGGTAGATTTAGCTTAGAGACCACAGAATTCAAGGATGGAAGGGACCTTAGTGGTCTAGTTCAATACCCTCATTTTTTTTAATTCTTTTTTTTTTTTTGGAGGAGTGAAGACAGGGCAATTGAGGGCTAAGTGACTTGCCCAAGGTCACACAGGTAGTGTCAAGTGAACAGGCCGGATTTGAACTCAGGTCCTCCTGACTCCAGGGCCAATGCTCTATTCACTGGCCACCTAGCCACCCCTGCCCTCATTTTTTAAATGAGGAAACTGAGACCCAGAGAAATTAAGTGACTCAAAGGCAGGCGGTTGTGGGTAAATGTTTTACAACCAGCTCTCTGAAAAGGTACAGTACACTTTTAAGTTTAATATGAATTATTAACATTTTCTTTATCATTTTAAGGCTATATAAGAAACAAATAACAATAAATCAAGCCTTATTTTATAACATTTGTCTCTTTTCAAGATTTGAAGATTTATCAAGAGCTGGGTAGGAGCTGGCTCCAGCACACCATTGCTTAAAAATAGCATGTAACAGAGCCCATATTTAAGCTTATACTCTCTGATTCCAAATCTAGCCCCCATTTCACTCATATCATAACACTATCTTTATCACTTGCAAAAACAGATAATAGGAAACAGAATTTGAGACCTGGAGGGAGATTTAGTGGTCATCTAGTCCAACCCTATCTAGTTCTCTGAAGCCCCATGGGGGTTAGTGCTTGAATCAAGAACACATAACTGATAAGAATCAGAGCTGGTATTAGAAGACAGCTCTCCTGATTCTCGGCCCTGTGTTATTTCTATTGCTCTGTATCTCCTGCCTGATTCAATCTGTGATTACTCATCTCCATAAACTGCTGTGAGCCTACATGTTATCTCTAGAGCAACCACTTGACAGCTTAAGAACTGAAACTAATGTTTGATGGCAAGACAAAGCACAGACTTCATTGACCAATATGATTTTCTTTCATCTTTGCAATTAATCTGTACAAGGAATTCTGGGAGGTCCATAAGATTGGATTGCTTAGTAGTTTATGACCTTCTTTGACCTATTTGTGAAACTTTTTTTTAAAAAAGCTGTTACATGCTAATTTTTCAGTAATCTAGGAAAGTCATATGTTTTGCTTATCCCATTGACTATACATAAATGTGCACTCACATGGCCTTAGGTTCTTCACACAAAGCCTTCTCCTAATGGATTTCTATCTCTACCTATCAGGGACTCAGATGCTTGCAGGCAATTAGTCTTAATAAATCAGCAGGAGTATCCTAAGGGGACTCTGGACTTGCCTAATTGCTGGGGCCTATGGCTGTTGGGCACAGACTTTTAACCCCCACCTTGCCAGGCTCCAGGTAGAATTCTTAACCTAGAAACAATTCTCCATTGCAAGGTATAGGAGTGGAATGGATATTTCCTCCTCCTTTTGAATAACTGCTATCTCCGTAAGAGTTATTTCAGATGAAAGACCTAATGGCTAACCTTGCTACATTTTACAATTATAGCCTGCTCCTAATTTTCCATGGATCTTTCAGGGGAGGAAGGAGGACTAGTAGTGGTTAGAAGGACAGAGATAGTGGATAGGGTCAAACAGTATCTATGAATAGTCATAAAACCTTATTTAAACTGCTACTTTCAACCTCTTCTTTCCACCACATTACCACCAAATGTTGTCTTATTAGTTCTCTTCTCTATGTCCTTTGGTCAACAAAATGATCAAGTGACAACTCTCAGAAGATGAAAACAAGTAAGAGAAAGAGACCAGCTTAGTTCCCTCTTTCTTCTCTAAGCCCTCTCCAAAAATGGAAAATTGGCAATAACTTAGCTGAGTTTGGATTTCTATTGAAATCTAAGGATTTATAAGCACCATTAGAGAAATGAAACACACAAAACAATGGAAATTTTGCAAGCCTCCAGTTAAAAAGAAATGACTCTGTGTATGTTGTGTGTATGTGTGCATTGTATGTGTCCTAAATGCATTGTGTGTGTGTGTGTTTATGAAGATCCAAAATGGTGATTTCATCAGTATAGAAACTCTTTCTACCGATAGAGTGACAACTGGTTTAAAACTTATGATCTTAGAGGATTGCTTTGGGTTCTGAGAGTTCTAAGAGGAGTATAGGTCAGAGGTGGGGAAAGACTTGAATCTTAGTCTTGTAGACTTCAAGGGTTAATGTCTAAACATGCTTTATATACATATGCGTGTGCATGCATGTGTGTATAGTTCAAATACATGCAATATATATAGAATGATCATTTCATATATATCATATATATGATAAATATTTTTTATATTTATTCTGTATATATTTTATTGCCACCAAATGGTTCTGGAGAACCATCAGTATTCTAATATATCTCAATGACAGCATCTTTGATGCCCTTAGCACATGCTGTTGTATATTCTAAGAAGTTCCTTTTATTTGTTGCAAAATGAAAAATACTATGCTAAATTTGAGGTGAACTTTAAAATGACTGTCACTTCTGCTTTTCATTTTACTTCCTCTCTCAAGTTCTCTTTGATTTTAAAAGTTGAATGTTGATTCCTACATTTGACTGTAATCTAATCAGCACTGTATTGTCTCCCCACCATCCCACCAAAGATAATCTTTACAATGACCTGTAGTTATTGCACTTTCCCTCTTTCAGGATATTAACCCCTAAAGACACGGTATTGATTTACCTGTCTCTTCATTCATTCATTCAAAAAGTATTGAAGAACTACTGTGTATTTGTGCTAGAATATGAGAGTGATCCAAAAGAAATGTAGGTCATGATTCTAACTGTCCAGGAGTTTGTATTTTTACTGGGGACAAAAGACCTGAGCAGCACCTGAGGTACCTATCAAATGTAGGCCCCCCCCCCAAAAAGCTATCACAGTTTAAAAACATTCAAAGCTACCTAGAACTGTAGCTTCTGAGCCCTACTTTTGTCAAATAGAAGACTCAACAGATTAAGTTAAAACTTATAATTAAATTACATAGCAAATAAAGTGATGAAAAAACATTTCTTCCATTCCCTACTCCATACACACATTTGATATGTTAGTGGGGAAAGACACATAGAAGGTTCATACATAGGGATGCACATAGTAAGAAAAAAAAAAGTAGCTGATGTTCATTGATGATGTCATTTTTCTTTCTTCTGGTCATGTTGTCTATACTGGTCTATTCATCACTGATCTGTTCTCACTTACTGTCTCCTGGGCTTCAGCTCTCTAGTTTCTTCCTGGCCAATTGCCAGTCTCTCTACTACTAGATATGTAAGTATAATGACTAAAAAGCCTCTCCCCGGCAGGACCACTTATAAGGCTTATTTCATAGACTTATGATGCCATGACGAGCCAACAAAAACTAGCAGAATCTTCCAAGTTAAGGTTAAACCTGTGTCTGGTGATGATTTCAAGTCTGTAGTCCTAGTTAACTATCTAACTTAGAGTTACAAAATTCCTTATAATTCCTATTATATTCCTGTTTGTAATGCTGTGTTCTCAAAAACTATTTCAAAGACTCTGCTCAAAAACTCAGAAGAGCTATGTGAAGGTTTATACCCAGAAGAGAACCACATGCCCAATATCCTATTTGATTGGCATACAAATTAAATTAGGGCCAGTACCCTCCACCATCCTGGATTTTATTATGCAAATACTATAAACAAAACCTTACTGGAACACGTCTATTTAATTCTAAACATAGCACAGAGGTTCTATCTCTCCAGATACACATTTAAGCAATTAGAGAACTATTTAAAGAAGCATATGATTAAATGATTAAATGAATGATATAAACAATAGGAACTAGAGCCAAAGGGAAAACACAGTGGAGGACTCCATGTAAACAAGGCTTTGAATAATGGGTAAAATTGTAAAGTAGAGGCAGGAAGGTATTCCAGGTGGTGGACAGGCATTAAACTGGTATCAAGTTACAGTATGTTTGGCTGTGGTACCAAAACTACCACACAATAAGTACATATTTGAAAAATGGACCATATCTAGACAGTAGTTGAGCCCTTCCTTAATTTGGTAACCTTTTCTGTTCAAGATCAAGGGACCTGTTTCAGAATGGTCATCATTTTGAATTCATTGTTCAGAGCTCGACAGTTACTTTCAGTAGTTATGAATGAAGAGAAAATGGTGGAGTAGGTCAGAAAACTTTCAGCTCTCCACATTTCCTTCACAAAAAAAGACAGAATATTGCCTCAGAGCGGCAGAGATAAACACAGGGTAAAGCAGTTGTCTTCCTAAGATGATTTGAGAGGACCCCAGGAAAGACCCAACCTCTGGGGCAGAGGTTCCACCTGAGTGAAGTGCAAACACCTCAAGGCCCACTCTTTAGAATCAACAAACAACAAGCCCTGGGGCAGCTTGACTGAAAGGCAGTCTCAGCCCTAGAAGCCTTCATTTTGCAAACAGTGTGGGGATCTGATGACTAAGTAGGAAAAGATTGAAGAACCTTCCACTGTCAAGGGAAGCCAAGCACAGCCATGTTGCCCAGATGTTTCCCTTCCTGGGCTGTGACTATGGGAAGGAGCTAGCAAACACCTGGTAAGTGCAGTAGAGAGTGGCAAGGATGCAGGGACCCTGTTGGTTGTGGGTGCTTGTAGAAGAGCAGAGTCCCTGGTTTTTGTTCCAGGGTGGAGTAGATAGCTGTAGTTTGCAGACACTGGACAGGGAGCATGTTCATTTGTAAGACACTATGACCGAGGGCTCTAGCCATGGCTTAGGAGTTGTTAGGTTGGTCCCTGAGACAGACTTCAGAAAAAATAACAGTAAGAGGGACCTGAAACTTGGGGCATCATTCTCCGTATCTGGAAACTACAACTTGATTACACTAATAGCTGCTAAAAACAAAATAAAACAATAAATAAATAAAAATGAGTAAGCAAAGGAGAAAGAACCCAACCATAGATAGTTACTATGGGGATAGAGACAATCTGGATTCATGTTCAGAGAAAGATAATGGAGCTTAAAAAAGAAGCTACTCCTTTTTTAATGAGAAACATCAAATGATTCCAAGCACAAAAAGAGTCCTTGGAAGAACTTTAAAAATCAAATAAGAGAGATTGATGAATTTTTTTTTAAAAAAAAAAGAACAATTCAAGAAAAATCAAGAAAATTATGAAAAGAAAGTCAAACAACCTGAAATAGAACATCTAAAATTTAAGGAAGGAAATAATTCCTTAAAAACTAGAGCTGGACAAAGGGAAGCTATTCTAAGATACCAAGAAATTATAAGACCAAAAGAATGAAAAAATAGAAGAGAAAATGAAACTTCTCAACAGAGAAAGAGCTGGTGTGAGGAATAGATTGAGGAGAAATAATATAATAGTCAGACTACCTGAAAATTACAAAAAAAGAAAAGAATCTTGATACAATATTAAAAGAAATTATCAAGGAAATTTAAATTGAAGTTCTACAATAAGAAGGCAAAGCAGAAATAGAAAAAATCCCATGATCACCACCTAAAAGAGGTCCCAGGAAGAAAATTTACAGGAATATCATAACCAAGTTTCAAGGCTCCCAGCTTAAGAAGAAAATATTGGAAGCAATAAGAAAAAAAAAACAATTTAAACATCATGGAGCTATAATAAGGACTTCACAAGACCTAGAAGCTACTACATTGAAGGACCATAGATCTTGGAATACTATATTTCATAGAGCAAAAAAGCTGGGGTTATGATCAAGGGTAATTTATCCAGCAGAGTTAAGTATCATTCTGAATGAAAAAAAAAAAAACCCAGACACTTAACAAACTCAAAAACTCAGATTTTTGTGACAAAACCTCCAGAATTTAAGGGAAAATTCAACATATAATATCCAGGAGAAAAATAAGGTAATCATTAAAGACCAATTATAAGGGACTTAATAAGGTCAAATTGTTAACTTATATGTGAACGTATTAGCAGTATTTATGATTGTCATAAGACAATTGAGTAGTGTAAAAGAAAGGCTTGGGATGAGCTAAGTATGGTGGAGTGATTCTGAAAAAATAAAACTGTGTAGGGAGAGATAAAAAGGAGTAATTATCTCATACAAATGAGGCATAATAGGAAAAACTGATACAGAAGAAGCTAGTAGAGGGGAGGGTGGATAGGGCTGCAACTTTATTTTCATTGGAAGTGGGTTAAAGAGGGAAATATGTGTGTATGTATATATGTATGTAGTGTGTGTGTATGTATAAAAGCCTTCTAAATTCAGAAAGAAATAAAATGGAAAGGGATAGGTTTGGGGGAGAGAATAAAGGAGGGCCTTCTGGGGAAAGAGGTTAAGAAATTGGAGGGCAAAGTAGCAGGTAGAAGTAAAGCAGAGAAGTGAGGAAAGATAGGGTAAATAGGGTGAGAAGGATAGTGAGGAAAAATAGTAAGGAGGAAAATACACATATAATTGTAGCTTAGAATTGTGAATGGAACACATTTACCCATAAAACAGAAATGGATAGCAGATTAAATTTTGAATTCAACAATATGTTGCTTTTAGAAAACATAAAAATGAGAGATACACACAAAGAAAATAAAGGGCAGGAATAGAATTCAGTATGTTAAAAAAAAATCAGGGATAGTAATCATGATCTCAAAGTTAAATTTAAAATTGATTTAATCAAAAGTGAAAAATAAAGAAACTATACTATATGTCATCAATGTTATTCAATATTGTTTTAGACCAATGGTTCTCAACTTTTCTAATGCCACGACCCTCTAATACAGTTCCTCATGTTGTGGTGACCCCCAACCATAAAATTATTTTTGTTGCTACTTCATAACTGTAATTTTGCTACTGTTATGAATCTGTCTGATATGCAGGATGTATTTTCATTGTTACAAATTGAACATAACCCACAAGTTGAGAACCACTGTTTTAGACCATTTAAAATACCTAGACAGTATAAAATACATAAGTGTATACCTACCAAAAGAAATAGATATAGTAACTATATGAACATAAACATAAAACACTTTTTATAAAATAAATTCATATGTAAATGATTGAAGTAATATTTATTTTTGTGAGTAGGTAAAGCTAATATAATTTTTTAAATGACAATTTTACCTAACTAACCTATTTATTCAATGTTATCCCAATTAAATTACTAAAAAATTATTTTACTGAGTTAGAAAACATAGTAACAGTTCATTTGGAAGAGTAAAAGGTCAGGAACTCAAAAGAAACTAGGAAAAAAGATGTAAAGGAAGTAGATTCAGTAGTATCAGACCTTAAACTATATTATTAGAGAGAGCATTGTTAAAGTATAAAAAGGATCATTTCAATTATTTTAAATTACAGTTCTCTTGCATAAATAAAACGCATTCAAAAATAGAAAGAATGCAGAAAATTTAGAAAAAATTTTCATCGACAATCTCTCAGATAGGATGTGATTGATAAGAATATTACTGTGGCGCAGGAAATGATGGACTAACTGGTTGATTTAGAAAAACATGGAAAGTCTTGGACCTATGAAGGAAGATGCTATCTACCTTCAGAGAAACAGATGACAGGTGGAAATAAGCATAGTAAGATACGTATGTGCATATGTATGTTGTATATATGTGTGTACATTTAGAGATACATATGTTTATGTAATACATATGTTTTATATATCTATATCTATATCTATATTTATATCTATATCTATATCTATCTATCTATCTATCTATCTATCTATATATATGTATATATATATCCATGCTTAATTGAAGCCTTCTTGGAGTGGGAAAGGAGGAGGGGGAATAAAGTAAAAAGTGAATAACAGAACAAAAGAAAATTAACAAGGAAGCAAAAAAAAGCTGGATAGCTTTGACAATAATGTGTAGTATTTATTATATAGGTTTTCTTGAAATGGAAATTTATCATTTTGTATTGAATCTTCTCTTATGGCCTGCTGTGTACATGGCAATGTTGGGTTTTTTTTTTCATTTTATATTTAAATTTAAAAGTTTAAAATGTACAACAACAAAAAGGAGAAGAAATAGTTATAAATAGTTATAAATGAGTAAGGCTAGCTTAAATCTTATTTCCTCACCCCACTTGGAAACCATCACTTTCTCCTTTGAACTCCTGAAATACTTAGTTTTGTCACTCATTTGGCACTTATCAAACACTGCCTTGTGATATCATTAGTATTTTAAATTGTTAGTTAATTGCTTATGAGTATTTGTCTTGCTTCCCAGCCAGCTTATAAGGTATTTGGGAGCACAGATTTATCTTATTATTCTTCACATCTCTCCTAAAGGCTTAACACATTGCCTAACACAGTAAAATGTTTGGTTGATGATGGTAATCATGGTGATGGTGATAAGAAAATGTTGTTCACATAGATGGAAGGGGAAGATGGAACAAGAAACCAAGTACATGTGTATTGGAATTTATCATAAGTTAGATGTGGGGAGCTGGCATGCTTAGCTGTGTCCTGAGTTCCATTCCATAAAGTAATTTAGAGCCTATTTTATTAATAGCCATTCTGTGTCTTCCAAATTCATATATGTTCCTCCAGATGGTATTACTAATCCAACAGATTACTGTTCTACACTAGCTAAGTGTACACTTATGTTAGTTAATAAGATGCCCAATTCATCAATTTCATCATCTGTAAAACAGTGATGATAAGCATTTACCTCCCAGGGTTGTTGTGAGGATCCAATGAGATGTTAGCTATAAAGTGCTTCATAGAGTGCCCGGCACGTGGAAAGCACTATATAAATGTTGGTAATTATTACTTTTGTTAGTTTATCTTAGGCAAGGCCTTTGCTAACTATAGCTCTGCTTTTCTTGCTACATAGAGTACCTATATCAGAACAAATGTACTCCCAGTGTGTTGATAACTGCTCCTGTACCTCAGTCATCAATCGTTATAGATTTACTAAATGCTCACTATATACTAGGCACTGTGCTAGATGCGAGGTATACAAAGACAAAAGTGAAAAGAATTCTTTTCCTCAAGGAGCTTAAAATCTAACTAGGGGAGACAACATGTATAAATATAAGGAGGTACATGTAAATGAAACCATGGATTCCTGGACTCAACTTCCTAAATAGTGTTGCTATGGTGATGGACAACTTAAAGTAGATATTATCCCCAAATTCACAAGTTTGGTGATGTATCTTTGAGCTTAGCTTTGGAAGCTTCTGAGAAGAGGAATGAAGATAGTCTTCTCTACCTTCAGTGATATGAAAGGAAATGCCATAGGCAATTAAACTGCATCTG
Organism: Pseudochirops cupreus; assembly: GCA_028627135.1. Classification (NCBI taxonomy): domain Eukaryota; kingdom Metazoa; phylum Chordata; class Mammalia; order Diprotodontia; family Pseudocheiridae; genus Pseudochirops; species Pseudochirops cupreus. The sequence goes on along the minus strand of CM053581.1, from coordinate 511,408,545 downwards.
ATTGCTAGACTCTGTCTCCCTTGGCCCTCCTCTAGGAATCTGGTGAACTTTGGCAAAATGGTGGCACTCAGAACTGATGGGATGCTCCTATCATGCCAGCCACACTTGTGTACTGCTCACTTATCAGAAAAAGAGACAGAAGTAGAATCAGGACAGCCTGCTCGGTGAACTACAGCCAAAGCGACCACTGCTCATTCAGGCTTTTCATTTTATTTCTTCCTCCTTTGAGTTGTCTTGTGTGTCCTATGTCTGATTATAAACAAAGAAAATGTGGCAGCTGGCAAATCTTTTCTGGGTTACTTAATTCTGGCTCAGGTAGAGATTTATCTTTTTTTTTTTGCAGGGGAAAGGCAGGGCAATTAGGGTTAAGTGACTTGCCCAAGGTCACATGGCTAGTAAGTGTTAAGTGTCTGAGGCTGGATTTGCATTCAAGTTCTCCTGACTCCAGGGCTGGTGCTCTCTTCCCTGCACCACCTAGCCATCCCTCAGGTAGAGATTTAGAAAGAGATTTTGATCACTTTAGAGACACAAGACAGACACAGGCTGAGACACAGGTGGGAGGAATCGTCACTCATCCTATAAGGAAATCTTATAAGCAAGGGAAACATACTAACATTATACCCCTAGTCAAGCAAGGGCTCCTAAATAGGAGAACCTATAAATAAAGAGCCATAATTTTACATATATAAAACTATATCTAACTGAGATAAACCCATCAATTGAGGCTTAGGCTGCACAATACAAGCCTTCCCAAGGGATGTTCATCTGAACGCCATAAAAACTGAGCCTGCCCCTCATACCCTTCACATGCAATGGTAATGTCACACATGAAGCACTCTCTTTTACTTCCTTACGTGTGAAGACTCATAAAGAAATTAATTTTTAAAAGGTTTTTTATTTCTTCTTTTGCTTTCTCTTCTATTATTGGGATATAGTTTATTTTATCAAAATGTTCTTTTTATCTTCTCTTATGACTGGAATTTTAGTGGCAGTTTTTGATCTTAATAATATTGGTTGGAAGAAATTATTTGTTTTTCTTGTACTTTAATGTCTCAGATGTTTAATTTTAAATATCATTGTATTTATTATTTTTCTGTTATGACATTTTAGATAGTTTTCATTTTTGTTTTGTTTACATTTTGTTTTGCTTTTTTGCCTCTAATTGGATTTTAACCTCCCTACTGTTGAAATTTTATCTTCGCTTTTCTTTTCTGTATTGTAAGCAGGATATTCCAGCTCATTTTGAATGCATTTTCCATTTTCAATTTTGGATGAATTTTTTTGTATTATTTCTGGCTATGTACTATAATTTTTGAAGTTTTCATTCTGAGAAAGTCCTATTTTATTTCCAATTTAATTTTCAATTTTGTTGGACATTATCTTCAGTCTTTTAAGGACAATCTTTTCTTTAATATTTGCTACAAAAAATACTGTCATACAAAATATTTTATTGGTACTATTAATTGATATGTTGATAAGATTTTAGCTTTATGCAGCTATGCACATGATTAAGTGTTTTAACTTATTGCAAGCTATCTGCATATTTATTTCATATGCTAGAATATAAAAAGTTATTGATACTATTTTTTATTATCTTGGGTTTATTTCTTTTACATTGATATAAATTTGCATATTTGCTTATTATTTTATATACCAGGTATTAATTGAATATAATTGTTAGCACATACATACAATAATTTTTTATTGCCCTATTGCATGTTTACTGCCTAAGTTAGCATTACTGATTTTGTTGAATACTTTAAAAATGAAACAGTATCTTAAAAAGATGGATACTGAATTGGTTGAAATATATTGTTGTGTTGTCATAGAAAGTCCTAAAATCTTCCTAATATAAGAAATAGATGGTGATTATTAGCCTGAAGAAATTACAAGAATGCAGGTTGTCTCAAATCCTATTTTAAGACTAGTCCTATTGCAAAGGAAGGTGAAAGACTTGGAAGATTACAGAGTAATGTCTAGTAACATAAAGCCAGATGAGATCACTCGGGAAGTGCTCTATTAATTTTCTGACCAATTTGATCTTTCAAACAATCCTGTTATACAGACAGTAGAAAATAGTACCACCTCTGACAAGAAGGAGCCACTTTGAAAACTGGGACCTCTCCTGAGCATTGAAATTAAGACCTACATTCAAGTCTGAAAGTGACGCTCGCAGGCAAAGGCCAAGGGCAGACTTCCTCTGAAAGAGAAATACGACGGGTATCTATAGGATAGATATATCATTGGAATCAGAAATGAGACGTGGATTGATGGAAAGTCTTAAAAGAATAGTTCTTGCTTTTTGCAGGGTCAAAAGACAACACAGCCCAACATTACATGGCAAGCACATTTGCTAAACCTAGAGTTATCATGTGATAATGGTGAGACTCCTCAGGAAGAAGATAATACATTGATCAATTCTGCTGTTTAGTGTAAAATAAACTTCCTAATCTGACTTCCTAGTCAAAGTAGATTCTCAGTTATAGAAAATAATACTGAGAGATACAGTTGAACCTGATTAAGAGGATAAATTCAAAGTGCAGCAAATACACAGTCTAATGTATAATCCTGTGTGGTACCTTCTTATCATTGGTATTGATCCATGGCTACCACCTCCCCATTTAGCCAAGGCGAGGAAATTACTAATAGACATAGAGGACCATAGTATCTCTACAAAGAAGGGTTCAACCTCATCTGGCTGAGGAATGTATTTTTGCATGTGGGCCAAAAAGCAAAGCAAGGGAGCTACATTGTAGGTACAGACTTGGAGGCAGAATCCCACAGAAGATGATTGAAAGATGAAATAATAAACAAAATAATTTTTCTTCAAAAGATAGAGAACCAAAGGAATGAAGGCCATGATGACCTGATAAAAGAATACCTTTATCAGGATGTAACCAAAAAAACAGAACCACCATCTGTTATAATTGTATATTAGATGGTGTATCAACAATGCAGTATTCACAATGCCTAGGGTAACTATAAATATGCTGATATAGTTATTAATCACAAAATGTAACAGACTTTCTACATGGGGGACATAGCTACAACCTTTATTCAAATAACAGAAAATTGAGTCCCAAAACCAGAAAGTCAAAGCCATCACATATAGTTAATGCAGTAAACACCTACATTCTCAAGCCTTCAAAACAAAACAGGCTACCTCAGGCAAAGATTCTCCTCTCTTCACTCACAGTAACTGCTCAGCCTCTACGCAGCTCTAGCCCAACAGCTCTGTCCCCCCCACAGTTCCCGTCCCTGGCAGTCCTCAGCAGGAGTCCTTAGCAGAAGTTCTGGCTGGCTTAGAAAAAAGAAGTTAGTGCCGCCACCACGGCTTCCAGTCACCATGCTGGCTTCAGCCGGACTCTTACTCAGCTCCGGCTCCTTCCTGCCCCACCGCTTCCTGCTATGTCAGCAAGTTCAAGGGATACGGAAGATCTTTAAATCCCATTACCATTACAGATGGCCATATGTATGTTGGATATATTGGTGGAAGTTATACAGCCTTGGTCTTACAGAAAATAAAATCTGGTGAACCAGCATCAAGAAAAGAGGGTGGGGTCAGGGAAGGTTTTCCCAGACCCTGTGAATAGCAACAATGACCTCATCATTAATTTCTGATGTGTCTGTTATACCTGAACTCATATAATCCTGCTTAAAGGTGATGGGGAATTAACAATCTATCCTGTACTGTTTTCCTTGACAGTGTATCATCTCAAATTACCATCATATTTCATTTTTTTTATCAGAGAAAACTGAGGAAAAAAACTTTACAGCCTTTAAAGGGGCTAGAAGTTGGTAGAATGGTGATAAAGGCTACCCATATTTGGAATGCATCAAGGTAAGCTTTAAGTTCTACAAGAAAGTTGTTGGTTTGACCAGAAAATAGACACTGTGTCTCTGGGATGTCCAGATCCATCAACTCTAACTAAAGAACATAGATTGGAATCAATTTTGACATGTTCAAAATATTAGCAGGGGGGAGGCTGGGTGGCGCAGTGAACAGAGCACTGGCCCTGGAATCAGGAGGACCTGGGTTCAAATCTGGCCTCAGACACTTAACACTTACTAGCCATGTGACCTTGGGCAAGTCACTTAACCCCAATTGCCCTGCCTTCCCCCCCCCCCAAAAAAAGAAATATTAGCAGGGTGCTGCAAGCAACAAGTTGGAACCAAATATTTGTGCATTTTTAATATACAAGAAGCCTATACAGAGACCTATGGTAAAACAGAGATAAGCAGTGGCAGTTTATTTCATGGAAGTTCTAGCTATTCAAACTCAGGAGTGAATCCTGAGATATTTGACTTGGGTAACTTCTCAATTTTGGAAGAATGGAAGGATCAATTGCAGAAGACCCTCAGCAAGAAGCTAGGCCTATTTTTCTGCATCAGTGGAATGTGGAATGAACCTGTGAAGTCCACAGAATCCATCTCATTGACTCCTGATTGAGTTAGGAATGATCTAAAAAGATTCCTTTTTCTATGTTGGAAGACCTTAGAAACTATCTGAAAGAACTGCTGGTCAGTGGCATCATCTCCAGAGTTCAGTAGCTTATCATTGCTAGTAAGAGCCAAAAAAAAATATGAAAAGATAAAAATGTGTAGACTACAAGTCTTTAAACAAAAGAGCTAAGGTGGGCAAGTACACTATGCCCTAAGTTCAAGTTGCCCCGTATTGTATGCTATACAGCCATTTGTTCTGTTTTAGAAATACATTGTAGACATTATCAGGTTCCTATGGCTAATGAAGCCAAAGAGAAGACAATTTTCATCTTTCTAATTGTATTTTGCCAATTTGAATTTATACCTTATAACCTCATTGTATTTGGAAAGACTAGAAAAACATGAGGAGGGACTAATAAAAGCGGTTAGAGAAAGCTGATATAAAGCTGTAAATCCACAAGTGCTAATTCTGTAGAGCCTCTACTAAATATATAGGTCTCATAGTACCTCCAACAAGGTGTGTATGCAAGCCAAGAAAGTTTTAAGTGCTTCTGAAATGTCCATTTCAATAGAATATTTAAGATTTAAGGACTTTTATGAAATTTGTCAATTATTATGGCTAATACATTGAGAACAATATTTATATATGATTAGAGAGAACTGAAAGCGAAAGAAACAGAAATGACAAATTATCTTGAAACCTACAAAGCTATTTGGAGATCAGTTGACAGACCAGTGTGATCAAGTTTTCAAAGACTTGATCACCTGCATTACATGTATTCTGGTGTTGGCCTGTGCAGATTCAAGCAAGCCTTATGTCTTTATACAAAGAGCAATCACGTGAGGGGCCCTGTGGTGGTGAAATTAGGGTTGCCTTGGCCACTTTTGCGCCACATGTATGCCTCTCTACTAATATACTCCATATGCATGCCCACTTTTTGGTATTTGTGGGAAAGTACATTTCAGGTATATTGAGTGTTCTATTATCATTGTCTATGCAAAGTCACTTAGTAAAAAGCCTTTGATTTGAGCCGATTATGTCAACTATTGAAGAAGAATGCACCACCAGGAACATGTGAGCTATAATTTTAGAAATTTAGACCCACAGAACACATTGAACTCTAGATATACTCCATTGTGGGACCCCACCTGCTAGTGAGAATGGCAGTGGAATAACCCTGAAAGGGGGTTTACTACATTTCTATTTATTACATTTCTATTAGTTAATCAAGTAATTTCTGATCCCCTTCTGTGTGTTCAGCACTGTGATATTGCCTAATAGATTTTTGAAACTGCCATACATATGAACCTCTGACCAGTCAATCAGCAAGTATTTATTAAGTGCTTATGTAGAACATGCTCCGGAACTATTCTCCCAACTACCTCTTGTAGTGGTAAGTGGGGTATCCAGAGATAGTTACTATGTTCCTTCAGGGCACTAGGAGTAGCCTACAAGTCCCCACTCACTGGTACGCTTCCTGCCTTAATTATGGGTTGATTATCAATTAGTAGGCCAGAATAAAAAGTAATTATTTGTCTATAATTGACACAAAACATCTCCTCAAAATCTGTAATAGACATTTCTTTCTCTGATACTTCTGGAATCCAGAAGAAAGTGGTCTCAGTCTTAGAAACCACATGTGGCAAAGGGGAAGTCCCTTTGCTAGACTCCTAAAGGTGTTCCTCTTAGGTATGGCAAAGTTTTTCTCTTGGGCTCTTTGTAGAGCCTTGAGTTCGTGTCCTGTAGAACCTTGGTTTATTCTTGGTTCCAAATGTAGTCACCACCATCAGCTAATCTAGGGACACTGCTAGGATACTGACAGGAAGATGGGAAGTTCAAAATCTTTTGGATAATAACGAATACACAGGCTCTTCCTCTAGCCATGGGGGTGAGGGAAAAAACTAAGACCTATAGGGGCTTTACTCTTCTTCCTTCAATTGATTCCTCCTAATGGGGTTAGCTGGAATGTTCTCTCCTCTCCCATTCTCAAATCTCTTTGGTTCTCAACTGGTTCTTCAATTTTATAGAGATCCCCTCTCCAGCCCCAGCGCCCACCTCCCAGGATGTTAACAGTTTTCTTGAGTCAATCCAAACATACTTCCTATAAAACTGACTAAGGACTTTTTTGACTTTGGTCTAAAGTACATGAGATGGATTTGTTAAAATGTGTTCTCCCCTGGTTAAGGTACTAGATATAGCATTTTATCACTTTATTTTTTAAAATAAGTTTCTGTTGATGTTTTGTTTTTGTCATCATCAGAGTTATCCTAGTATACTTCCCTTCCCCATCCCAGAGAGCCACTTAATATAGCAAGTAGTATTTTTTAAAGATGAAAGGAGGGGCAGCTAGGTGGCACAGTGGGGAGGAGAGGCAGCTAGGTGGCACAGTGAATAGAGCACTGGCCCTGGAGTGAGGAGGACCTGAATTCAAATCCAGCCTCAGACACTTAACACAAAAACTAGCCATGTTACCTTGGTCAAGTCACTTAACCCCAACTGCCCTTCTTCCCCCCTCCAAAGAGTAAAAAACAAAAAAAAACAAAAAAAAGATGAAAGGAAAAAGAAAAAGGGAAGGTATCAGTACAACTGATCCACACATTGAAAAAGTACAAAATCATGTGTAATATGTAGCACCTGTGAACCTCCTAACTCCACAAAGTGGTGGGTTGTATGCGTCCTCTCCTATCTCTTCAATGTCCTTCATCTTTATAATTTTGTTACATTCACTGTTGATCTTTTGAGTGTGTTCTTTCCATTTATGTTGTTACTGCATATATTGTTTTCTTGACTACTTGCTTCAGACTTCATCAGTTCATCTAACTCCATGCTTCTCTGTATTCCTCATATACATAATTTCTTATAGCACAGTAATATGTCATTAATTCATGTATCATAATTTGTTTAACTATTCCCAAAATGATAGGCATCTACTTTATTTCCAATTCTTTGCTATCACAAAAAAATTGCTACTAAAAATATTTTGGTGTATATGGAGACTGTCTTCGTATTGATTGCTTCCTTAGGTTAGAGCCTAGTAATGAAGTCTTTGATTCAAAGAGTATGGACAATTCAGTTACTCTATTTACATGATTCTGAAATGTTTTCCAAAATGGTTATGAAGAGGTTACCCATAAAGAGGGTTCCGGTTGCTCTGGAGACCCCAAAATACCAACATGCCGAGTCCTGCCAAATGAATTCAGCTCAAGTCTTCTCAGCCATTGGGCCAGAGCAAGTCTGACACAGAGTAAGTCTGTGCTAGGTCATTCTATGGTGCTCTCAAACCACATGGAGGGAAGATGGGATCTTATGTACAGAGGAATCTAGGGGTGGCCTAGAGGAGGAGTTTGGGGAAGGTCTTCAGGAGGAGTCAATGAGATCAATGCAAGGATGGATTGATATTTTGATAGGCTCAAGGGTAGGAAGTAGATGGACAATGGAGGGCTAGGCTAATTAATTGGGGTTAAGGTTTGGGCCCAGCCACAATGAAAAAACTTATGGCCTCTGCAAATGCCTCATCAAGTGGGAAGATTTAATCAGACTTCAAGGGGTTTCCCAGAACCTGTACCTCAAAGATTCAAGGAGAATTCAAGGGGGCTCCCAGAGCCTGCGCCTCATCAGTTATGCCATTTCATAACTCCACCAAAAATGTATTAGTGTGTCTATTATAATACCTCCAAGGTTGATTATTGTCATTTTCTATCATCTCTGTCAATTTTCAAGGTGTGAGGTAAAACCTTAGGATTGTTTCAATACGCATTTAACTTATTACTGTGGAGCATTCTTTCATGTGGTTGTGAAAACATTGCAATTCTCCTTTTAAGAATTTGTTCATATCCTTTGATCATTTATCTATTGGCAAATGGCTATTAATTAAATGTATTTGTATACATTTATATATTATGCAGTTTATTTGTGTTGGATATTAAACACATCAGATAAATTTGATACAAAGATTTTTTCCTATTCCTCTGCTCTCCTCCTAGGTGCATTAATATTATTTGCACAGAAGTTTTTTAGTTTCATGTAATCAGAGTTAATGATTTTATTGTTTGTAATTGGTTCTATTCTTTGTTTTGTTAAGGACACATACTACAGGGTGGGGGCGGAGCCAAGATGGTGGCATAGCAGCAGCAACATATCGCAGCTCTCACATAGCCACCCCAAAATACCCATAAAACAGGACTCTAAACCAATCCTGGAACTCCAAAACGCACACAAAGATACTTCCCACTAAAGTCAGCTTGGCTACGAGGAACCATATCAGCACTGCGAACCAAAACCAGCCTGCACTGAAGCCTCAGCTGTGCCCCAGGGGCGGCTGGACGGGAGGAGCTGGGGAGCCTCTCAGGTGAGCGGATTAGCAGCAACTTCGAGTGGGGATTGTGAAAGGGGGAGATAAGCAGTCCAGTGAAGGGCCTCCAGAGCAGAAAAGCGAAAGGCAGAGGTTTTGCACCCGCCTCTGCTTTGTAGCTTCCCGTCCGTGGCCTACAGACAGCAGGGGGACTTAGCAATCGTTCTCAGGCCAGTGCTCTCGCGTTGAGTGGCCTGGATCCAGATCACTGTCTTGGGCCTCCATCTCGGAGTCTTTATTATCCAGTTAGCCAGAAGTATTTAGGAAGACTCCCAGGATCTTCCTGAGAGCTACGGCAGCCAGGAGGACCCAGCGATTTGGGACAGAGCTTTCCCTTCTGGAAGCAGAGCCCCACAGAGATTTAAAAAAAAATCACGGTCTGAAGAACCATGAGTAAGAATAAGCATAAGAAGCAAAGTAAGAACAGCTCTCAAACCCTAGATTCCTTCTTTGGGGAAAAGAAAGATCATGGGAGAGAGAGGGAGGAGGAGAGTGCAGCCAGAGCACCCCCACCAGGGGCCTCCAATAAACATGAAGAATGCCTTAAAGCTAGAGATGAGCTGAAGAAGGATTTTCAAAACGAAATAAGGGAAGTGGAAGAAAAATTGGGAAGAGAAATAAGAACGTTGCA